>JAEAOA010000474.1:2707500-3055000 GCA_016746295.1 Potamilus streckersoni | reverse complement strand
TTTTTTAGAGAGTTGCTCAGTGTAATGTCTACCCACTCTCAAATGTTGTCTTCCCACCTCTTACTTTCTTTCTCTGTCTGCCTCTCTTTCTTATTCCATATACAGTGCCTTGCAGGATTGTCTCGGCAAGTCCTGATGATCGTGAGACATGCATATACCACTGTAGTTTACGGTCTTTTTCACTTTGGTCAGGAGGTCTTCGTGAGGCCCTATGGCTGTCTGATCGTTGCCGTATTTCTTTATTGGTGACACGGTCTTTGCATGAGACGCTGAGGATCTTTCGGAAGCAGCTCATCTATGTGGCCTGTATCTTTTCTTCTATGTCAGTTTATGTGGTCTATGATTCACAGGCGACGAGAAATATGGAGATCACAAGTGAGTGCATCAGTCTGACCTTTGAACTGAGTTCGATGTTCTTGTCGCTCTAGATAGGGTTCAGTTTTGTCAGCGCTGCTGTTTGAACAATCCTGGAGAGTACTTCAGGCTTCGATTCTTCGTGTGTTACAATTGCCCTCCAATACTTAAAGCTGTGGACTGTTTCTAGCTTCCTACCTTGGACCATGATGTCACTGCTGATACCCTTGATGTTTTTGGTCATCATTTTGGTCTTCTCTGCACTGATGTCCATGCCGTAGGCTACAGAGGTTTTGTAGATGTTCTAATAAGTTAGCCAGTTCTTGCTCATATTCTGCTAGTATACTGCACTTGTTCTCTGCACTGGTTCTATATTACTGTAATGAAGTTGACATTGGTGTTGTACAGTCTCATGGTCGCCCACAAGGCTGCATGCCATACCCTGTCAAATGCCTTCTTGAAATCCACGAAGACGTGGTACAGATTTTGCTGGTTTTGGAGGTATTTCTCACACAATATTCTGAGGTCTAAGATCTGTTCTGTTGTGTTGCGCCCTGCTCTGAACTTTGCCTGCTCCTCGGCAATGATCTTTTCAGCCTGTGGCTTTAATCTATTCAGCAGTATCCTCAACATGACTTTATTTGTATGGCTTATAAGACTGATTGTACGGTGGTTTTGACACTGTTGCAAGTTGCCTTTCTTGTGGAGGGTAATGATCAGTGATGGCCATACTCCTGTTTGCCAGATCTTTTTGCAAATGTCTGTGAGGGCGTTAATCATTGCTTATCCCCCTGCTTGGACCAGTTCAGATGGGATGTTTTCCACTTTTGATGACTTCCTCTTTTTCAGCAATCTCACTGTTGCTTCTACTTCTTCACGTAGGATAGGGTGGTTCTCGTTGTTAGTTGCTGGAGGGACATTCAGTACCTCTGGATCTATTGTGGCTCGGTGGTTATAAAGTTCTGCGCAGTACTCTGTCCATCTCTTTAGAATGTCTTTTTCTTCTGTGAGGCAGTTTCCAGATTTATATGTAATGAGGTTGCTAGCTTTTGTTTGGTGCTTGTTAGATTTTGGAAAAATTAGTACACTTTCTTGCTGTTTTTCCTTTTCTGGTTTCCATCAATGCCTTCGGACTGTTCTTCTATCCAGTTATATTTTGCTTTAGTCATATTTTTCTTGACTTCCAGGTTAACTGCTTTGTATTGCTATGCCCCTTTTGTATCGTTCGTTTTCTTCTTCAGCTCCCTTTTCTTGTCACATAGGTTCAGGACCTCAGATGTGACCAAGGGCTTCTTGACTGCTCGATATCTACCAAGAATCTCGCTGGCTGTTTCGATTGTTGCTGTATTAAAGGTGGTGATCAACGTGTCCATGGCAGTATCGTCAGCGTCGAGGATGGTGAGCGGTGCAAATTTCCCACCAATCATAGCCCGGAAAGAGAAAAAAAATCTGTACCTGAGGAACTGTCATCCAATTTCTTTACTTAGTGTTGCATACAAATTAGCATTAGGATATATCCATAAAAGAATTAAATCAATAACGAATGAAATAACATCTAACGATCAAATTCGTTTTGTTAAAGGAAGACACATTGGCAAAAATACAGGGTTCTTGTATGATATCACGATACTACACTATATATTACAAAAAAGTTACACATTCTTTGTATGCTAGTATTAAACGAGATTGAAAAAGGGGACAACAGGCACATAAACACTTTCAACGTTGGATTTAGTTTGGATTACTACCATTTATTCAAACTTAATTGTTAGTACTTGTGTCCGTACTTCTAGGATTTTTTGAGAATTAATTCGAAATGCCATAAGTTCCTTTTACATTTTCACCTTTATAGTCTAAGAAAATAAATTATTTGATTATTTGTTGAAATTTACAAAGCCTCTCTCTGTCTCTCTCTGTCTCTCTCTGTCTCTGTCTGTCTGTCTGTCTGTCTCTCTCTCTCTCTCTCTCTCTTTCTCTCTCTCTCCTAGTGCTCATTTTTAGTTTACAGAATCGTAATAGAAAATAATATAGGTGTCAAGTTACAAGAAACAGAATATTTACTGTCATAGTTTCCAGATGGTAATACTTCAATTCTTGATGGTTCTTTTAAATCCTTTGAATCCTATATTGAAGTATTAAGCTTCGTTGAAAGGAAAGGATTTCAAGGCAAACCTAACATTGGAAAACGAAAGCGGTTTGGATAGGAAGAAGAAAGTACTATTTTATCACAAGTTAAAAGTACAGTGACTGACTAAATTTACATTACAGAGCATATAGTTTTCAATGGATTTGGATAAAAAATGGTAAAGATATATTTTGAAAATAAAAGAGAAATGACTAACAACTTTTTCAAACTTCTGGACAAGGCGACCCTTAACATCAATTGGTAAAATAACAGTTTTGTAAACGTTAATCATTCCAAAGCTTAATCAATTATTCATCTCGTTACGAAATAGTCTGTCAATTATTATCATGAAATTAAATTAATTATTTTTCACGTTTGTATGGAAGTCAAAAGTAAACAAAAGTTTAAAGAGATGCTATGGTTCAAGTTTGTTCTATAGGTGACTTGATATATATATTTATAAATTTATATTAGCTCTACAAATAACATGGATTTTTAGCTCTACCTAATAGAAAACCGAACAATTTGTTTGTATATGAAATGTACGAAATTAAGCACCTCTTCCTATAAGGAGATGAAATTGTGATGACATTATTGAAAAAGATTAGCGTGCATTTCGCAGTGATGTTTTCTCGGCTTGAAAACTGTACAGAGAGAGTAAAATATAGCCCAGACAGAACATGATCTTATGAAAACAAGTTTATGGATGAAATCCCTAAAAGGGGGAACAAGTACCAATTTTCTATAGGAAATGGTTTGAACATAATATAATCCATATTAGTGATATTGCTTAAAGATGAGGGAACTATTACTGATTTTGATAGCTTTAGAGTTAAATATTGTCTAAACACGAATTCTTTGCCTTTCAAGGAATAAATCCAGCTGTAAAGTTCCTATGTAAAGTATTACAGTTAAATAATACGACATCGGTCAGATCATTTATCCCACTGTATTTTGAGAGTGTGTTTTGAAAAAGGATGTCAAACCAGCTAGTGAAAATAAATGGAATAAAATTTTCAATTTGAATATTCATGTGTGGGCAAATATATAAGCAAAAGATTTTACAATCACAAGAAACTAAAAATTTCGAGTTGCTCATATAGTTTTACCTATGAAATGAATTCCGTATCAAGTAAAATTGTCCAATACTGATAAACGTACTGTGTGGAAAACTTTGCTGGAAACAATACTGTATTGTTTTGGGAATGTAATATGATAACCAGGCTGCGGAATTATGTGTCAAGCTGGATTCGGAATAAAGTGAACGTATATATTGTGCCATGTGCAAAACCTTAGATTGGAAGATACAATTAGAGATGGAATATATGAACAATCTGTATGTGTTGTTGTTCTCTTCTCGCCAAATACTGTATCTACACACTCACACACATGCATACAAACACACACACACACACACACACACACACACACACATATATATATATATATATATATATATATATATATATATATATATATATATTACATGGGTATAAAGGTTTTTTACCGCTATAATTTGGAAAAATATACTGTAATCAAATTTGTAAACAAAGAAGCAGTTGATTTGGGAACTGAGTGAACCATTTATCCACAGTTATCCTACTTCTTGAAAGTAAAATGGATTTGAGCAAAACCAATACTTCTATAGTGACTCATTCGTAGAAAAATTGCATCATTTAAAATGTTACTTGGTAATTGGTCTTTTAGAAATCTTTCCATGGTTGGATAAATCAGTATTTAAATTTTTTAGCTTCGCCTGTGTTCATTCACTGTTTCATGGCACCGCCTAAAGAAAATCATGCAGTAAATTCAGAGTCATGTTTGACTACCTTTTGAGTGAGGAATGTGACAAAATTAAAAATGAATATTCAAGTTAGGAAATATCAAGATGGAGAGCTATTGATGCCACACATTCAATCCTTTCGTCATGCATCACGCAGATAAAACACTAATTGATCCACTCAGCCATTCACCATGGAAACTTCTTACAGAAACACATTGTAGAGTTTAGAGAGGATACTTTTCGTTTTAATGAAAGAAGAACACTACATAGTTTCACGCAAGTTGAAACGTTTTTGGATATTTGCGGGTTTATTTCCATTGTGGGAATAGATGACTATCTCAGCAAAAATCACTGAACAAATGATGTGAAAAGTCTGAATCCTTTTTAATGATATACTAATTGAAGATGGAATGTTTTTTGCAACAACGAGTTAATACAGAAATTTAATATCATTATTACGATTGTAGAATTCAACGGCGGTCTTGAGGCAATACCAGTAACTTGGAAAATATTAATAGAAATACTATGAAATTAAAATCACCACTATTAGAAAATATTCATCATCTCAGAAAAGAGGATAAAATTGCAGTCATTTCATATATTACATACGAGGAAAAACAAAAGACTTCCGATTCAAATGGAAACTAAATGAACTCCATTTTAAAAAGAATCACTAGCATGAAGATTGAGAATCAAGTTTTCCTGCCTTTCTCTAATATTGAAAATATATGACTTGACAGTTTTCAATAATAAGTTTCCACAGACTTATCTCTACAAATAGTAGATTATTTAAAATTAGAATTTCTGAATCATCACTATGTACATTTTCATATGAAACCAAAGAGACTCTGTTTCATTTAGTTTTGGATGAACTTTTGTGAAAAAGCGATGATAATTATTAACCAGTTAATACAGGGAAATGTCATAATAATCTATATTTAACAGCAGATACCATGCTATTTGAAATTAGAAATGGACCAGAACTGGAAATGATTAATGTCTGCATCAACAACTGAAATAATATTCTACACACTTGTACTCCTCGGCTAGGGCAGAAAAATAAGAGAACGTTTGGAAACTATCTTAGCAAAACTATATATATATATATATATATATATATATATATATATATATATATATATATATATATATATATATATATATATATATATATATGTGTGTGTGTGTGTGTGTGTGTGTGTGTGTGTGTGTAACATGACAAAAATTAAATGACATACAAATATTTTAGGAAATTTAGAATTTATTATACATACTTTTAAATGGTGATTATTCATTTTATTTAATTGAAATCGGTAATATATATCCATTTTGAAATGAATATAGAACCGCCCAGAGAACAACTAATGTTTTTACATTTCAGGACGCTGACAATCAAAAACTGTGAACCGTGATACTTTAGCTAGTTTCGCCGAGCATCGCAATAAATGGAGAAATTGCATATCTTATATTTTTACGTTCCTTCTTGTCTCGTCGATGGGTCTTGTCAATAACTCGTGCAAATAGATAGACAAACAGACAGACACACACACATATATATATATATATATATATATATATATATATATATATATATATATATATGTATATATGTATATATATATATATATATATATATATATATATATGTATATATGTATATATGTATATATGTATATATACATATACATATATATATATATATATATATATATATATATATATATATATATATATATATATATATATATGCAAACTGTATATATATATATATATATGCAAGCATATTAGCGTGATCTCTTTATTATTTGATACTTAATGCAAACTGTCATTACGTTCTTCTTCTTATCCAAGTCGATGTAGTAGTAGAAAAATTAAATTGAGCATTCTGGAACTTATATACAAACTCGTGACCCATCTAAGAATTTGTTGCTTTTTGTGTTTCTTGTTGTTAGTGTTGTTTTATTTTGTTGTTAAAAAAATGATTATGCATCCATTCACTAAGCCATTTTGGTATTTTCCAATTTTTTAAAGAAACAAGTCATGTCACATGACCCCACAATTTTGTTAAAGAAAACAAAAGCGGGACCACCTTAAGCCATTGTCTTTAAAAATAATGTCCAAAATCCTCCATCACAGGTTGCTAAAATTGTATGGCAAACACCGAGTCACTAGTTCTTATGAAAAAGCATAGGCATGTCATCTCCAAAACTGAATGACAAAACACTGCAATTACATTTTATGAAATACCTTAGCCACCAACAATTTTATTACTTTCAAATTTACTTTGAGTACAAATTCAGTATGCAAATGAATACAAAGAAGTATGAATTTTGTATTGTAGAAAGACCTCCTAAGATATGGAAAGTCTCTACCCTGTGGATTGATATAAGAAACAAAAGACTTACCAATAGGGAAGAGTCCAGAATTCTTTGTTGATCTTTCTCCTACTCTTCAAGAATCTATACCAAGCTTTGTCATACTTTATCAACATGCATTTTATTTTCTTTAGAATATGCATATACGAGGTTTTTTGTTATGCATAATCATGCGAATTCTTTCACTTAAAAATGTTTAATGCACACTCAGTGACAAAGTAGATTTTAGTCTCAGTACAGACCAGTCGATTAATCTTTATTATAAAATTATTTCTTATAATGTTGACAAATAGTTATGAATAATATAGAAGTTCCTATAAGTTTTTGAATTTATCTTTTTAAGATCTATACACATATACATAGAACTCGGGCTAATACGTATAGTTTATGTAGATCAGATGAACACAATCAAGGTCAGTGTTAGGTGCGGCAGATGTCTGTCCAGAGGTTCATTTAAGGAAACAAAGATCGCATTAAAAGGCGTAAATTCTCGGCCAAACTAGTCAATCGATAAAACCAGCTTTTCTTTTTTAACACATATGCAGTTCTATTGTTGCAATCTACGCTCATTTTATATTATTTTAAACCCTGAGCATTCAGGAGCCTAACTATCTTCCTGAATATATACAATATATTCTAATAAATCGAAGAGGACATTATATATATATATATATATATATATATATATATATATATATATATATATATATATATATATATATATATATATATATATTACATACATTAATAAATCAAGTTCACCTTAAAGGGAAAGAATATTAAATGTTACGATGAGGAATTAGCTCTATAAAACAAATTTGATATTGACTTCAAAATGGTGAAAATGTATAAGAGGAAACAAAATGTATTGCAAAAAATTACGTACTTATACAATGACATGGGTAAAATGAATGATTATTGATTAGGAAGTCAAAACAAGCTATTGTCTCACTAACGTAGACTCAGACTATTTGTCCCGGCAGACACATTTTTCTGTCTGCGGCCAATGTATTAAGACAAGAGCAAAAACGTACTCCGTGGAAACATCTGCTAAGATGTGTGAGGTCTACAAGGTCTATTTCGGCATACCTGTCAGGGATCAAAACATACCCTGGGCACCTCTTTTCACATGCGAGCACTGCAAAAAAAGACCTCTACAAGGAAAAATGGACAAATGTTAATCGGGATTTTATGTTGTAAAATTTAAACTTTTAAAATTGTAAAAGATTTTAAATTAAAGATGTTTAAGAATTTTCAATGTTATTGAAAAAATATCAAATATTAAAGATGTTGCGAGAATCTCTCACATATAAGTCATGTGTGAAATAAATGTTTTTTACGGGATGGTACAGAGGGAAAAAGAAGATCATGAAGTTCGCTATCTAAAGAATTTGGCGGGAACCAACTGACCACTTTAACAGATTTCTACATCTGCATGGTGGACCCTTCCAAACGTCGGACTGGCAAGAATGCTCTAGCTATCATGTATCCGGACCTTCCTTCATCCATTGCCCCGGTGCCATACTGCCCTGAGCTCCCCGTACCTACTCATACGTGGAGATAGCAGCATCTTTAGAAGAGATCAGCAGGTTAGAGAGCGAGGAAGACGTTGTAGTACAAGATGACAATTTCAGAGGTGAAGCTGAGGAGAGAAACCCATACTACCACAACCAAAAGGACCTCAAAGCATTGATCAGAGATCTTGGTCTCACCAAGTCCAATGACAATCTTTTGTCGTTTAGGCTCAAGCAGATCAGAAGAAGCATGATCAAGTCTTTTTTACAGTTTCTTCACACTTCAAGATTGTCTCTGCTTCTGCCATAATGTGACAAGTTTTTTCGAAGCAATCGGAATCACCGGTAAACAGAATGAGTGACACCTCTTCATTGACAGCTCATCCAGGAGCCTCAAAGTCGTGCTGCTCCATAGAGGTAACGAGTAACCGTCACTTCCCATGGCTCACTCGGTGCACCTCAAAAAGGATTAAAGAAGAATCGAGACCTTGCTGGACGCCTAGAAGTACAAGTACTGCTGGAGCATCGGAGACTTCAGAATGGTGACGTTCATAAAGGGTCTCTAAGACGGTTTTACCAAGTTTCCCTGCTATATTTCCCTTTGGGACAGCACATGCGTACTACCACATGCATGACTGGTTACAGCAAGCTGAGTTCTCTGTGGAGAGGAACAACGTCAAGCGGGAGCCAGTGTTGGACCACTGTACGGTGCTGATGCCACCACTGCCTATCAAATTTGGCTTTATGAAACAATTTGTCAGATCTCTAGATACGGAGTCGGCAGCCTTCAAGTACCTTCAAGACGTCTTTACTTTGCAGTCTGCTGCAAAGGTCAAAGCCGGTATCTTCGTCGGACCACAGATAGAAAAGATCCTGAAGTGCAATGAATTCCACAAGACGCTCACTAGTAAGAAGAAAGCTGCTTAAAACAGCATTGTCGCAATGGTTCGGAGCGTCTATGGCAATTCAAGGCCAAAAACTATGTGGAGCTGGTTAAGACTCTGGTGAAGACGTACGGCACAATGAGCTGCAGATGTCCCAAAAAGTCCACATCCATGATGCTCATCTTGATAATTTGAAGGCGAACACGGGAGCGTACTTTGAGAAGCAAACAAAATGGCGTTAAACCCATACCCCTCTCAAAAACAAAATACAGAAAAAATAAAACAGAACACAACCTAAACAACAAAACAACTGTTTTATTGTACAAACTTTAATGTCTCTGTGAAGTATTACTTCTACTAATGGTACTGATCATAATATAACAAAACACACATTACAGTTGATAAACATATGTATCCACATTTGCATAAAAGAAACATTTTGGCAAATGTACACACGACAATTTCTGTTCGTTCAATAACGTCACAAATACAAACCTCCTTTTATAAACATATTTATCCACATTTGCATGAAAGAAACACTTTTCTGGGAAATTTTCTTTATCATAAGTTAAATTATCGAATTCAGTACTGTTCCTGTTATAGCGAGATCTAATCAGTTAAAATAAAAAAAGAACAACATGAAATTTGAGCAAGGAGGACATATGTGAAGGATTCCAAAACTCATTGGAAAACTTTCTAGAGTTGAGGATAGCTATGGAAATACGTTGGTTGACTTTACAAGCTATTTTAGGAGGTTCGTGGTACAGTAATGGTCTCCTCTCTCTCTCTCTCTCTCTCTCTCTCTCTCTCTCTCTCTCTCTCTCTCTCTCTCTCTCTCTCTCTCTCTCTCTCTCTCTCTCTCTCATTTTAATGTTTTACTTTTTCTAAATTGCGGTCATTCCATGGTATTAATAACAACACTATTTTTTATAAATAAATACCGTACTTTTATGTAAGCAATAAAGGTCCAGTAAGTCACAAAATTTATCATCACATCAACAGGTATCTAGTTGTGTTTCAGTTATGACTCAATGTTCGCGTTGAAATTTAAAATTAAATTGAAATATTGCAGCAGACTTTATTTTTCCAGACAGGGAGATGATTACAGTTTAAGTCAATAATGCAATTTGCTTGAGGTGCATGATTTGGTACTTTGATTGTTAAGTTGTGAGGCATATGGTTACATTAGGCGTTGACTGACGGTGTTTGCATTTATGCGAAATGCGAAATGGTTAAAGTTTGCGTTAGAATACATTTCATGAGTAAGCACAAAGAGTAAATCTAAATGGATTTTACACTGATCTATTTCCTGTCATAACGATTTGTTACATTTTGTGCAGATGGTCAGAAATTGTGTTCATGCGAAACGTAGAACATAATATTGTTTTTCATGCCACCTTTAGGAGCTCGACGTATCTGTTCATTTTATATAATTTTAATCAAATATATAAAACAAGCATTGATGTGTTCTCAATGATAAACAAAATATATTACTGCTCGTCACTAAGTTAATAGTGTGGCATTGGTAAAAGCTGGACACGTCTCATAACTACTGGACCTTTGAACATTATCCTTAACGCTCAAATCTACTCCCAATCTTTCACCTTCACATTGCACCACCAGCCTTCAAATTTTCTTGTTATTACAACAGCACCACTGGCCAACACAATTTTACGAATCCTGATTAACTTGACCTCTGACTGGTTTTAGCAACTTAACCTTTGACCTTCAGCGAAAGTAATAGACAGCAAAATTAGTTGTTATAACAACAAAAGTAAGCCACGTACCGTACCTGTCTTCATATATTATAAACTTAACCTGGGCCACCTATGCCACCTGCCATCAAATTTTTCTTTCTGAGAAAAATGTGGTAACTGGTACTCGAAATGATACTAGAACACATGGGACCTATGGCGTCAGAAGTTGTTGTTGTGGGGTTTAACGCCATTTTTCAGCACAGGAAAGGCTATACATGGCGGCCAGTATTAATGGTGGAGGAAGAAACCGGGAAATCACCGGAAAGAACCACCGACCCACGAGAAGCTACTGGCAAGCTTTCTCACATATCCACATTCGCCGAATCTTAGACTCGAACCCACGCAGATAGAGGTGAGATGGCAGTGATCCGTAACGGACAGCGCTTTAGACCACTCGGCCACTCGGGGCCCCGGCGTCAGAAGTAGTTATAAAGAGTGGGAGAACATGACTTATTCTCAGTCCCACACAAACACACCAAAAATAGGATTAAAATTAAGTGCTCATCCTCCAACTCGGAATTCCAAATTCATGAAATTTGATGTAAGTGCATCCTGAATAGGAATAGTCTTTTAATTGTCATTTAAATATTTATATTACAAATATTATATTATTGAAAATAAATTTAAATAATAATAATTTATCACTTTTTAATTTCAGGTACTTTTTAAATTTGAGTATTTGCAATTATATTAATTATACTCAATAAGCTCATTCTCTTCCCTAAACTGGAGTACAAGCTATCTAATTGTTTTTTTTTTTGTTTTATAGATTGCGACCATTTTTAATTACAGTCGTGAAATTCACGTTTACTATAACATTAAATGTTGAATACATTTTTTTAAATCAAACATGTTCCGCATCTGAAATACATTCACTGTCATCAAATTTCAGTAATTCAAAAACTTAGCAAACCACAACCATTGCTCAAACACTAAATTGTATCATGTTTTAAACTACAACGTTTTCTTCGTTTGAGCAAAGGGAATACTTAGGTAGCGCCCTTTGAAAATGAACTTTAATCTGCTATTTAATTTGAAGGCTTAATTTTAAAAAATTCTATTTAATATCTAATTATCTAATTAAATAATGGAACTCCATAATAGTAAGCAGTTAAGAAAGTCAAGATCTCAAAATATGTCGGTTTTTCTCTCTCAACCTAATTGCACTGAAGAGGTTAATACAATTAGAGCAGTACATGTAAAGAAATAAGAAAAGTGAAAAGATGGTATTGAGGGAATATTTTACGAGGAAATGATATCTCCAATGTAATAATCAATACTATGCATTCATGATTAAGACAAATTTGTAAAAGTATAACAAATATTCGCACAAAGGATCTGTACTGGGCAAATGGAAAATAAATAGCATGTATTTTAATATCTGGAAGCTGGAAGAAAATTATGACTCTAGGAAAGAGGTACTACGTCTAGTACAAAAACTGTTGTTCCGTCCCAAAAAGGGTAGCAGGTAGGTGTAAAGAATTTAAAATATATAAATGTAACTAGTCATATGTTAGTCATGTTATTAAATTTAGTAGAAAACTACTTTCAGACAATGTAAACATTGAACAAAATATTACGACATCGCAATGGTATTATACTGTTGGAGATAATACAATCAGAAAATACAACCAAACTAAACTTACTTGCGAATATGTACAAATCATAAAGAGATGATTTGTGTTCTATGGAAAAAGAAGTAGAGTTCATGCAAATTTTGTTTTTTTTTTTGTCAGAAATGATGATTAAAATAACTAGTTCTATGTAGATGGTACAAACTTTGCTTGATACAAAACTTAAAATGTTTTAAAGAAGGAAATCACAGGCCCTCTGCTTTATTTTCAAACTAGAAGAGAAATTAAAAATAATGTACATCAAACTAAAAAAAACGAAATCTCCCTACAAAGCTTAAAGACTCGCTTGGAAAACAATAGACATGTCTCCTCTGCCCGCTTGGGTTTGAGTCATGTGTCGTCCACGTGGATATGCGTAAAGCTTACCAGTACCTTTCCGTGATTGGGTGGTTTATCTATTCTAACGAATTTCCCATGTTCATCTTCAACCATACGGCCCATTAATGTACAAACTCCAATGCATTTGTGAAAGATCATTTCTATTAGTAACTGGACAATTTGCAAACAAAGAAAATGTTTTACCAAATTAGATAATAAAATCATCACAATAAGAAAGTAGCAGGGAAAAACGTTCGCCCAATGAAAATGTAAAACAAAATGCAGCTTGGATTTATTTATACTCGGCAGAGTTGGCGTTCCATGTGTACTATTAATCGCTGCATGCATTTATTATACTTCATTTGACCAGAGAGAGGCAAGCGAGAGAAGACATTAAAAAGGTAAAACTTCATACAATACATGTATGTATAACTTTTCAACCATTATAATATCTTACACATTATGAAGGCTTTATGGGCACCACTGTAGCTAATGACATAGCAAATAATATCACAAACACAAACCAAGGTTTATAAACACACGTAACCTTATTTATTAAACGAAAATCCATGTTTCTGGTGTATTTCCTCATCATAAATTAGATAAATGAATTCATGACTACTTCGGGATTCACTGAAAATTATTCAAGCGTTTAGGAGAGCTACTGAAGTTGGCTGGTTGGCTTTAAAATCTATTTAGGCGATTCAAAACTGAGTTTCATCGGAATACAAAGGTTCGTCATCTCTCTCTCTCTCTCTCTCTCTCTCTCTCTCTCTCTCTCTCTCTCTCTCTCTCTCTCTCTCTCTCTCTCTCTCTCTCTCTCTCTCTCTCTCTCTCTCTCTCTCTCATTTTACTTTTTACATCTTTCTAATATTAGTAAAATGGTGGTCATTTCAATGTCCTAAAAACAATTAAGCTTGATTATACAGTACTTATGATCGTGTATTTACTTATTTAATAAGATCCAATAAGTCACAAAAATTATCATCGGATCAACATTTAATCGGTGGGTTTTCAGTTCGTGATTAACAGTTCGTGTTGAGATTTAAACTTAAAATATAAACGGTGCGATTTTTTGAGGCTCTTTCTTCAGACATGTATTTGGGTAAATTTTATGTCAATGATGCAGTTTGCTTGAATCACATATAGTCGATTATATTTTGCGGTACAATTTGAGTTGATGCCAAATGTGATTTGTTACGTTGATAATTAATTTAAAGTTTGAGGCATATAGTTAAAATTTGAGCCCATTGTGTCACTTTGCATTAATGCAAAATTTACCTAGCTAACCGTCTTTGTTAAAACACACCTCATGAGTCAACACGCAACTTTTGTCGTCAAAAGTAGTTCTGATAACAATAATGGGACACAAGGACTGGTTCTCGGTCCCACACAAACACACCAAAAATAGGATTAATAGCCAGTGCGTATCATCCTAATTTATAATTTCTTAAAATACTATGTAATTGAATCCCATAAAGAATATTCATTTAATCATTTTCCCATTTATTATTTTTGCTACAGATGTCTTAATCTTTAACAACAGATTATAAATGAATATATCCATCTTATCATTTTACGCATTATTTTTCAATTTGGGTATTTATAATTTTATTATTCCAAATAAACACGTTCTCTGTCTATTACAGTAGTTTAAGCTATCTGATTTTATTTTATCTAATACGCCAACTTTTATGATTTCCGTTTACCGTAAAATTAAATGTTGAATATATTGATTCTTCTAAAACAACACGCTCCTCACGCGAAATACATCCACTGTCAAGAAATTCCAGTAATTTTAAAACTTAGCATGTAACAACCATTGCTTAAACGTTCAGTTTTATCTTAATGTGGATCAGACACCAAACTCTTTATTCATTAGAGTAAAATGTCTATGTATAAATCTTCGTTTTTAAAAATGAACTTGAATCTACTATATACTTTATATTCTTAAATTAAAATGAATTATCTAATTTCAGCATTATAAGACCTTTCAATGTGTCCTGTTGCATACATATTATTTATGACAATGCGTAGTAACTTATGATAAAAAAGTTATGACGTCTAAAAATGTTATGACGTCTCTTATTTTCAGGACGTCTCTTTTTTCAGGACATTGGTCTACGTCTGCTATTTACAAGTACATAATGCCCTATTTAGATTTAATTTCCTGTTATAATTTTTTAAGTATATATTCGTATCAAACATAATTTCCTTATAGAATGGTTTATATTCTGTATTTGACAGATATGTAAGGGTATCACAATTTTGGCAATGGTTACAGAGATAATTTAAGAACCCTGGGTTACCGTTATGTATATTTAATTTAATTGTTTGTCTTTAAATTTTATTTTTTTATTCCATTACATATTATTGTAATATTGTTGTTGTTGTTGTTGTTGTTGTTGTTGTTGTTGTTGTTGGGCTTAACGCAATTTTTCAGCAAACGATAGGCTATTCATGGCGGCCAGTATTAATGGTGGAGGAAGTAACCGGGAAATCACCGGAAAGAACCATCGACCCACGAGAAGCTACTGGCTAGCATTCTTACATATCTATATTCGCCGAATTTTAGACTCGAACCCACGCAAACAGAGGTGAGATGGTAGTGATCCGTAACGGATAACGCTTTAGACCACTCGGCAACTCGGGGCCCCCAATGTAACATTGTAACGTAACATTATTTACAGCTCTTGACCTTGTCCAAAATTGAGTTCAGTTCTGTTTGACATGATTGAATTTTTTATTTCATTGATGTAGACAACTAATAATAGCTAAACTATCCTCTGTGGATAAATGACACATTGTATCTATTTGCAGACCTTGTTCCAAAATCAGTGACAGTTTGGGTTTTTTGTTTCATATTTTGTTATCTTTCTCAGAGAAAAAAAATCATTAAGTTGTGTCAAGGTCATACCAGGATTACGTGATTTGCATCCAATTGGTAACACACGTCTTTTTTTCTCCTGATGAATGAACTTTTCATCGTACTATGGAAATCTCTTGCTTTTTAATTAGTCGTATAACTGCTGTTTTCATAAACGTTTGTCAGTTGAGCTTAAAATACTTGACATTTTAAGTTGTATTATGTTGTGACCAGTTTGGGCTGAATTTTATTTTCTTCACATTGTTGAATTCAAGTGATTTTTTCTCCGGAGATACAAGGTGTTCTGACAAAATTCTTGGATAAATTTTATGTGCTTCAATAAGAGACTGTTGACACTTCAGTACGACGCAGGCTATAAAAGACACATCAACGCCTTCAATTTCGAACTTCTTCGGAATTCGAACTGAGTTTATACAGAGATTTTTATTATTAGAACTTCTGTCTTTAATTCCTGAATTATTTTTGGATTATTTCGTAATACCGCAAGTTCTTTTTTTTCTTCCTATTTTTCACCTTGTATTCTAGAGAAATACATTATTTGTTAAATTTTAAAAAGCTTGTTGTCTTCACTCTTTATTGTTACTTATTTTAAGAACATAGACTCGTAACACTACTATCTAAAAATAACGATAGAGTCGTCATACAGGACGCTTTTACAAAACTATTTAATGAAGAAAACATTAAGAAAAAATACAGTTCGGTGAAAAAAGGAGTTTTATAGCAAAAGGTCGGGGAACTTTCAGAGAACTCATACTGCATATTTTTCCACTCAAACAGAAGATCGGATGTATTGAAAAGAGTTAATCGAACTCTGAAGACTAATGAACGTATTTTACTTAAAATCAAACCGAAAAACGACTAGATATGTTACATAAAACTGAAGATAAATATAATAAATCATATTATCAATACATAGATATTCCGCTAACTGAAGAGGGAAAAGAGAAAAATAGTTCCAAAATATAGAACTCATTCGACTGTCTTTTAATACTGCTCCTGGGTTGCCTTAATATAAACAGCTGACGAAATGTGTCTTTTCTTTCCTCTCTACCTAACGGCACTGATGAGATTAGATCATTATTGCAGTACGTGAATGTTAGCATATGCTTTGTGTTTTATCATAAAAGTACCTTTCATACTGATTTTGGAAACAGCCTCAACATTAAACATTTGTCAGAAATGTAGATATGTTAATTATATTTATAAGCTAATTTATCAATATTATATCTCAGTATTCGCTAATTTTGTTGTTATAATTTTCTTAATTCCTTGTCTTATTCCTTTATTCACTGATAATATTTGAATATATTCATTTACTGGTTTGTTCTCATCTACATCTCAAGTCTTTCAATAATGCACTTACTGGTGATAAGTCCAAATCCTTTTATTGTTTTAAATCTCATAGATATAAAACTGACAATTAGTCGTTATGGTTGGATACAAATTAGCAAGTCGCAAGTCATAAATATAAGATAACTTATTCTTTCAATTAAAATTCATCTGAATTCGATGAAGATGTGATTTACACTGAGACCCTATGTTTTGTACATAACGATAGCTGAAGATCTTCAGTGATATCGAACTGAAAATACGTATGATAGCAAATTTGTAATTTCGGTAGAAAATCCTTATTTCTACACAACTTAGACAAGATGTATTCCAAGTGACCAATAATGTGGTTCTGTCCTTACTAGTTCTGCAATTTAAGATGTAGACCCTACCAGTTCTTGACCGTGATTGGTCAACGTCTTCTGTCAGTATAGGCAACACGCGGTGACTGTCCGAGTCAACTCAAAATTAGGTATGCCACTGCATACATGCTCCATACAAATTTAATTTAGAAATCATGACTGTGAAACTTGGACCATTCTGGAGTCGATCCATCACAATGTTGGTTTATTACAGATTTGATCTAAACCCGGTCGGCCCATACCATCAAAATATCTCTTTTTCGGCAAATATATGTAGTCTTTTTGTGATCCTCACCTTTAATTGTCTTGTAGCAGACTAAAGACTGGTTGGAATTTTTTTTAGTCAATATGTTATATAGAATATTTTTATCTTATTTTACGACTATAACTTAGATAAATCAGATTTTCCTTCGGACTTGGACTGTCGGTTGAATGAATCCTACGTATTCATATTCCTTATGGTTTGTTTTGTACTGCTGATTAAATAGCTTAAATGGTTCAAGCTTAAGGAATCGTTTTAATTTATTTGTTGTCATTCCGTGCAATAATTTTTTATACATGACAACGTAATATCACTTGACATCTTCACATGAACAGAATTATAGAATGCTGATATGTGTACAAGTTTCATGGTTAATGACAAGGCATCCTGTTTCGTTATCTCCAAAGCCACGCATTGATCTACATATCGTTCTACACTCGAGTTTCCGTAATTTGATTCACGATTCACGATACCTATACTATAAACGAAACTGAAACCTGCAAGATACAGATCGATGTGTCGAGTTGTTGTTGATCTATTCAGTTTGTGTGGTAATAGGAGACAAGTAACTCTCAAACAAAGTTTGTCTTTCCGAAGCATCATGGTAAAGGCCAAACAAAAACTTACAACATAAAATTAGGTTGAATGAATATCTAAATATTCAAAAGCAGCGCGCTAGATGCGCTTACTTATATTGAAACTTATGAAATATTATTGTGCACGTGTTTTTTTTAAATATTTTTAAATATCATCAAAATGTACAGTTTTCTTTAGGTCATGCATTACACTGTAGTCTGTTATGAAGGATTTGAGACTACGACCCCACTTTTTAAAAATAAAACCCTAGTAGACATCCTTGCTCAGAACCTTTTATGAGTACGTAAACTTGAATATGTTCAGCCTGTTATTGTTATGTTTATAATTGGGATTTATTTTTGTTCTTGGATATTTCAGACTTAGACATTTTGTTTCCATTAATTTACGCCAATAATTTATATCATGGAAGCTGACGTATAAATCTATCAGTTCAAATGAGCTTCATTAAAAAGCGTGTTGTCAGCGAAACTGCTCAGGATTTCAAATTTCTAAAGTTCTGATATTTTCATAGATAAGGATGTCAAAAAACAAAAGTGCAAAAATTTATGTTTGATATCGAACTACTATTTAATTTCAGACAGAAAATCAGTCTACTGGTGGAAGGAATAGAAAATAGTGTACGTAATATTTTGAGATGCTCCTTTTGAATCATAAATGAGTTAAAATTTTTTCCTATATTATTAGATCCACAAGCTTCAATCTATGTACATAGTTAAGAATATATTTTGTATTTTATTTTATATTTTGTATCTTATTTCATAATGGCTAGATACCACATGATCTCTTTGTGCGTTTAAATGCTACTATAATGTAGACCAGCGACAGGGGTTTCTCTGTTTAATAGCGCAAACCCATACTATTAGGTGCAGACGAGGTGGGCGTGTGCACTGTTTAAAAGCACGAAGTTATGATGTTATATGCAAACTAGGGCGGTTGCCCTGTTTAATTGAACGATGCTATGTTTTTAGGTGCAGACCATGGGTGTTGGTGCCCTGTTTAATAGCACAAAGTTATGTCCAGGTGGAGAGTTTCCCTGTTTAATAGCACGAAGTTATGCTATTAGGTGTAGAATAGGGCTGTTGCACAGTTTAATAGCACGAAGTTATGCTATTAGGTGTAGAACAGGACTGTTGCAGTGTTTAATAGCACGAAGTTATGCTATTAGGTGTAGAACAGGGCTGTTGCACTGTTTAATAGCACGATGCTGTAAACAAATTCCTAGGTACAGCTACAGATTGACTTTCATCACGGACAATTTACATAAAATTACGTTCATTACTAATTGTAATGGCATAAAACACAAAGCTAGTTAAACAAATAATGCACCGCGTGAGTTACCCCGATAATATACATGCAATTATTTCACTTAAAGGATGAATGGTCCAATGAAACGTGCAATGAGAACGTCTGACAGAATACCCAGTCTAGTCTTGTATAATTAGGAACAATTGACCGATATTGAAAAAAAAATGTTACGTTCTACAGAAGCGACATTTTTAGGAGTAGATGAAACATTTAATCTATTTGATATTCATTTGATAGTCACTTCATGCCAACCAATTTAATCTGATTTATATTCACTTAAGAGTCACCTCATACCAACAAATTTAATCTGTTTGATATTCATTTGATAGTCAGCTCATACCAACAAAAGACAGTTGAAAGAGAAAAATCTGGCAACCACCTTTACTTATAGTAGCAATTTTCATTCATGATAGTAATTACTTAAAGATTTTTTCGCAACTCGGCCTGTGTCTAAAAATTAATTGATTGGCAGGAACACTAATAATTTAGTACTTGGTACCAACGAAGAAAACATTATGGTATGCTATCATTTTCTGACGCCACGTATGTTTTATGTTCTTGGCATCTGGACCAAAATGCAAAACAAACACTGCCTGACAATGCTTTAGTCAAATAAATTGACTCTATATCGAATACTTATTTAAACCAGTTGAAGTTGGTAACCATGGAAGTTTAATAAACAACGGTCACCCTGATCAGTTTCTTGGTTCAAAAGTCAACAATTTCAGTAAAAATACAAGATCATGTTTTAGTAAGTCGAAATGGTTTTAACTACATTTATTGAACATTTTAATTATTTTATTATTATGAATATGTCTTTTTTGCCGGTAATTTCAGCCTTGCTCCAGTAATTCATTTCGTTCCGGTAAATCTAGCTGCCGGTTCAAATAGCACTGATTTCGAATGACGAGAATAGCACGAATTTTATAATGAACTGTAAACAAAACATAAAAGATAAATATCAACACTTCTTTCATTTAATGAAGAAAGCTTATAATGCAGTTAAGGAGTAATTAAAGATCATGTATTATCTCCATGTATTGTTATCAAATTGATACATGCGCATGCAATTGACAAGTAAAATTATGAAAAGTAGTCAGATAAATAATCTCCAAACTGTACAGATAATGAGTTTCAGTTTATATTAGTATTGGTGTGGGATTGATTTATCGGACTACAAAAAGGACTACCAATTTTGTAGCATCGAAAACCCCCAAAACCTCAGTTAGTAAGAGTATAGGTTATAGACTGCGAGATTGTGTCATCATGAAACCTGGGAACTGAATCCATGGCGACAATTACAACTGTTTGAGTCACCCACACGCGAGGAGAGAGAGAATTAAAACAAGTGGACCCTATCAATTTTGGGGGTGAGAATAGACTACTATAATGCATTACCATCACTGCAGAAAAGTCAAGATATTCCAAGAGTAAAATTCGCACAAGAGCATTTCTTTCATACACAACCAGATTCAAGGATTTTGTGTCATAAATGTCTGCAGTTGAAGCGTCTGCTTTTATTATTGACTTATTTGTCTCAATGTTGCTCGAGTTGAAACGACATTCTCGGGCTGAAGATCAAGTTGGTTTGTGACTTTTTATCAGATGACATTTTGAAGTATCTTGAAAAGATTGAATGAAACAGACCGGTTGAATTAATGACTTCCAAGATTTTTAACAAAATTTAGAACGTAAAGAAAGTTAATAACGAATTCGACATTGATAGAAGAGTGCGCGTGTACGTAACTCACGTCTTTGGTTAGAGAAACTTGCAAAATACTATTAGTGGATGCAACTACACTCTCAAATGTAGCAACAATTTTGAAGTGATATGTACTCAGGCACGGGGCAACGTTTTGAATGTTTTACTATCCAGTGCATTATGACTTACGACAAGGACCAGTCCTATTGGCCTTCTCCTTCTGTGCTCCATACGTTTTAAGAGCTTCAGTTTTCTAGCCGATGTTCATAATTTTGCATTATCAGGACTTGAATCTCAAACCATAGTGATACATCTGAAAGGTCATCGGAGACTTCAGAATGGTGGCGTTCATAAAGGGTCTCCAAGACTGTTTTACCAAGTTTCCCTGCTATATTTCCCTTTGGGACAGCAGGGACACAAAGGCGCATTACCACAGACAGGACTGGTCACAGCGAACCGAGTTCTCTGTGGAGAGGAACAACGTCAAGCGGGAGCCAGTGTTGGACCCCCGTACGGTGCTAATGCCACTACTGCCTATCAAATTTGGCTTTATGAAACAATTTGTTAGATCTCTAGATACAGAGTCGGCAGTCGTCAAGTACCTTCAAAACGTCTTCACTTTGCAGTCTGAGGAAAATGTCAAAGCCGGTGTCTTCGTCGGATCATATATAGAAAATATCCTAAAGTGCAATGAATTCCCCAAGACGCTCACTAGTAAGTAGAAAGCTGCTTGAAACAGCATTGTCGCAGTGGTTCGGGGGTTCTCGGGCACGTACAAGGCCAAAACCTATGTGGAACTGGTTAAGACTCTGGTGAAGAACTGCGGCACAATGAGCTGCAGATGTGCTACAAAGACCACATCCTTGATGCTTATCTTGATAATTTCAAGACGAACACGGGAGCGTACTCGAAGAAGCAATGGGAGCGCTTCCACCATGATAAACTGGACTTTGAACTCCCCTACCAAGGATAGTTTAACAAGAGCATGATAAGAGACTACATTTGGGGGCTGATTCGGGAAAGTGATTTACACAATCGTAAAAACCAAAACACTATTCACCTCTAAATCTGTTATGGTCTCTTTGTATTACTTTATCATGAATAAATGTCAATTTGTATTCATATGTTGTTATTTTCTGACTATGTGAACGAAAATACAACAAATTCGCCCATTTTTTTTATTGGAAATATGTTAATTTCAAAATGTCACTGTCCTGGTCATAAAAGCAAAGTTTGTGGGGAATAATAGTCGTTTTTTATACTTTAGAGACATAATTAATTGCGAGAGAATACTTACTACCCAAGAATTGTATTACATAGTGTATTCAGTAAACAAAATACTCGTAATGGTTACCTTTCATCCTCTAGTCTAATATATAAGGAATATCATCGTAGTTGATACTCATTTCCACGTATCTTACTTATTGGATGATATTGATGTGATGAGTTGATCGAGAACGTTATTCTCAAATAATGTCGCTACAGGGAAACTGTTCCTGTGTAACGAGTGCTACCAAGATGATGGACGTATTTTCGATCAATTTAACGCAATATTGATCAACAAAACATGCCTTTAGATTTCTGAGTAGAACACGCAACAGGCACGCGGCGGACCCGCCGTAGATATGTCTACGTTTGCCACCAAAGACATCCCTACCGACTTAATGAATGCGCTTGAACTAGCCAGGTTCAGGTTCTGTTGGTTGATAATCAATTTAGCCAACTGAGAACTGTCAACTTCAGCTAGACTCATATTGTCACTCGTCTGCTTTGATGAAGTACAATTATTCTGATATTAACTCAGTTGTGTCAAAACTAATGTGAAGAAACTGATTTTTTCAGACAAAGTTTAATTTCATGTCCTACCCAGGAAGGGTATGAATCTTTAGAAAAGAACATGTTGCTTAAGGAATTGTAGAAAAGCAATTGACCAGAATTTAATCGGTGGTGTGTATCTAAAAGATAAAGATTACGATAAATTATATTAGTTAAAGAGTTCAATCTTGAGGAGCTAAAGGTAGACACTTTGAAAGAATCTGCTGAAAAATAATCAACAGAATAAAGACAGGGCTATTCCAAACGCTCCTATTTCTAAGAAGTCAAGGTCACGGTAATGGAAGGAATACATTTTTGGGGTCAAACAAACCCCAGTCTGATTTTATTATGGAGAATTAATAGCCATTCGTGTCGAAAGGTTCTATATCAAGTGCTAGTAACTGACAAGCCTTGTGAAAGTTGAAATCAATAATAATCGGGTTGCCAACTATCGTTTTTTTTCATTATCCAGGAGGTTTTGGAAACAGCTCAAAAAGAGAGATTCAGCCCTCTCAATTTTCGACTAGGAGAAGAGTGGTAGAGGCAGAAATTATGGACTGAGGTTAGCTCCATTATGAGTGAGGTTTTGACCACTGTAATCAATGTCTGTTCGAAATTCAGATTTTTAGCGCCGGTAAGACTGAAATATGGAGTTCTTTGCGATGAGAGCAATTCCACCTCAGTGGGAGTGGCGTGATAACGACTTGATGGAGTAATTGGTTTGTGTTAGATCCACACACTTTGGCTCATTGCCTGAGTTTTTTAGCCTTATTTCTGTTATGAAAAAGACGTTAATATCCTTACCGTTGGCAAAGTTAACTGTCTCAGTGCACCTTTTCGGTTGATCTATTAAATGGATGTTGAATAATGTAATGAACAGTAGTTGATAAAAGTTCAGGATCGACGAGTTGAGAAGAATTTGAATTTAATTCGTCAAATTAGACCCAGGTTGTCGAGTCTAGTGCATCATGTAGTATAGTGCGCGAAGGAGAAGTTATGTAAAATCTTTTGTTACACTGAGGTGTGCCACTCAACAAGCGCCAAAGTAGCGAGTCGTTCAATGGCATGTTTAGTGCAGTGTTAGATCGATAATTGGATTCGCTTCAGCGATTGTTACTGACAGTATCTCAATATGAATTTATTCTGTTATACTATTACATACATCTGTAATAGTAGTTAGTTATACAGACATTCATCATATGCTAAACAATCAGTAGTCGACCTTGTAATATTAGCTCTCACACACGCACACATAAACACACACACATACACACACAACCACACACGTCAATGCCATACTTGCCACAAACAAATAAACGTTTGTGAATATTTTATAAGTGTTTAGGTTACCAATTGAAAACTTATCTTTGTATATCTGATATCTTTTAAAGAATTTATGATATTCATTTTATTGTTCAGGGGTACTAAGTAAATGATAAACTTTCCTTGTGTCAATATATTTCAACAGCCTAAGGTCCCTTTGGTGGACCAGTGGCCTAAGGAGCAACATATTAAAGATCACTGACATATCTACTCTGCCCGCTTGGGTTTGAGTCATGTCTCTTGCAACATGGATATCTAAATAACTTGTCAGTACCTCCCAGGAGTAAGTGGTTTAAGGGTCGTCCATAAATGACGTCACGCACCTGGGGGAGGTGGGTCATACATTTGTGACGATTGTTGATATATTGTCCACAAGTAGGGGACATACCAATCAGTTGCTAAACAGGCAGATGAAACCACACGTTGTTCTCAGAGCAATACAACTATCATTAGGTCATCATGTATATACTATACATTCCATCATAAGCTAGTAACAGACATCAGTCATGTGACTACACTGCGAAAATGAATGAATCTACTATGCTCTGTTTCAGTTTATGTTACTTCAATTTTATTCAACAATGATGTATGACGAATGGGAGAGGGTGTATAAATAATGTGATATCACATGTATTCGCATTGATCGGTTTTTAATGTTTGGTTCCTTATTCAGATCACTTGTTGATGGGATCATTGATCAGGTGTTTCTTCCGAAAAACATTTGAGTCGAACAAAGTTCAGTATCCTGACGCGGATTGTTTCTCAGTTCTAACAAGGCTTCATATTGATCTCAACCATCTATAAGTGTCTACTTGAACATATTCTTAATGACTTTAACACCAGATTCAGCCTTTCCGTTTGCTTGCTATTGATTTGGGTCTCACGTTCTGTGGTTAATGCCCCATTTTCCAATAAACTGTGAGAACTCATTTCCTGTAAATTGGGGTCCATTATCTGATATAATTGTAGTGTGAATTCCAAATCTTGCAAAATGTTTCTTCAGCATTGTTACAACTTGACTATAACTTGCCGTACTTAAGTAGTTCACTTCTACGAAATTTGAAAAGTAGTCGATCACAAACAAGATACTATCTACCACTGATTTCAAATAGATCCATGCCCACCTTAAATCAAGGTCTGTCTCCATCTCTGTGCTGTTAAAACGGCTTTCTTTGGTTTCTAGTTTTACATTCCTCACATGCTTCACATGATTCAACCATTTGTATAATTTCTTCTGCCATTCCAGACCAATATATCTTTATTCTAGCTCGCCTTATCATGATATCGTAGCCTACATGAGCGCTGTGAAGACGATTCTTCATACCCTTTCTCAATGATTTTGGAATTATAATTGTGTCTCCTTTGACAACTATTTCAACCTTGAACGCTAAGGACATCCCGCATATCAAAATATGGTAACGCTGGGTTTGACACTTTGTCACTAGATTCAGGCCATCCTTCAATAATGAGTTCCATAAGTAACTGCATTTCAGCATCTTTCAAAGTTGCTTTCTTGACTTCTAGAAGTCTCGCATCAGGAAAGTTGTCGAACATAAGATCTTTGGTCGTTCAGTCTTTATGTCAATAGTTTCTACATAAGCTAGGATTAATGAATCAGCGATAACAAGATTTGTTCCGTTCACAAATCTAAATTTGACGTCATATCGAAACAGTTTCATCATGATATCATGTAATCGTTTTGGGGCTTTGCTCAAAGGTGTCTTTTGTATCGCAGCTAACGGCTTGTGATCATTCTGGATTATGACTTTTCTTCCATATGTGTATAAGTCAAACGTTTTAAACCATAAAGCATCGAAAGAGCTTCCTTTTCAATTTGAGCTCAACTTCTCTCCGATGGTTTCAGTGCCCTCGACGCAAATTCAACTTATATACTATCCTAAAATAAGACCACACCCAGTCCATTCTCGCTACTATCTATTTCTAGTACGACTTCTTTGTTTGCGTCAAAATATGTCAGCACATGTGATTCGGTCAGCCTTTTCTTAATACTCTGGAAAGCAGCTTAGCATTCTTTAGACCAATTCCAGACAGAATCTTTACGTGTGAGTTGACGAATCGGTTCCAGTTCATTTGCAAGATCTGTAAGAAATTTCGCAATATACAGCACCATGCCACATAGCCTCTTCACGTCAGAAATATCTGTTGGGGGTGGGCATTTCGTGCATTGCCTTGACCTTTGTATTGTCTGATTTAAATCCTTCACTAGTTATTTTGTGACCATGAAAAATGAGTTCAGTCAATTCTTCTTCTTTCTTGTTATCATTTAACATGATATTCCGTTTGTACAAGTTTTGTAATTTTCTCTCGTTGTCAAGTTTCGCTTCTTGTTCGGAGCTTCCACATCCAACAGCAATTATATCATCCGATATAGTGAAAACATCATCCAAATCTTCAAGTGCTGCGGTGAGTTTTCTTTGAAAAATTTCGCTCGAAATCTTTAGTCCAATTGGTAACCTCGTCCACATGTAACGACCTAAAAGTTGTAATCATCGAAATTAGTTCACTTGATTTCTGATCAAGTCGCACATGCCTTATACCTCATGAACATCAAGTTTACTGAAGACTTTTGCATTAGCAGGTTTCGGTATTACGTCGTCAAGTGTCGGACGTTTTACATGTTCTCTCATGAGCGCAGTATTTATTGGCTGTAGATCTATGTAAATACGGATATTTCCATCCAGCTTTCGTACAACATCCATCTGACTAACCCACTTAGGCGCTTCGTTAATAGGTATTAGAATTTCTCTTTCGACTAAATTATCTATTTCTCTCTTCACGTCTTCTTGAAGCTAGCGTGGCAACTTTCTGCAAGGCAATGCTTTCGCTGGAATTTCGTTGTCGACTGCAAGAGTAGCTTCCCCTAGATCACCAAGTTTAGTAGTGTCAAACATAGCGATAAATCTCTCCCTGTAATCAATCCCATTTGCTGAATAGTCTTCGATTCTAGGAGATACATGTGGCCATTTGGTACAACAACTAGAGTAGCAGTAGCTTCTTCACCATTGCTCGGGTTAAACATTTTCAGATCAGATTCTGCAAGTGGTTTCATATGCGACTTAATCCACATTTTTAAGGTTAGGCTTGTTCTATACGAACATACTTTTGGTAGATATTATTGATGTCAGCGCCGCTATCTAACTGGAAACGCACTTCACAATTGTTAACATTTATTAATACAGAAATTATATTTTTCCGACTGGTTTCTATGGCATTAAGCCAATTGTAATCGTTGTCTGTTTGTTCTTTGTGCCTTGTACTAGCACTAACTAAATGGAATTTCTTGCATTTCACCTAGAAATGATCCCTTCCTTTGCATGCGTCTCATGCCTTGTCCCATGCCGGACACTTTTCCTTCTTAAACTCGTCTTTGAGTCCGCAGAATTTGCATTTTTTGAGGAAAACGCTATCTTTACCCTGAATTGGTGAGGATAGTTTACTTCGTAGTTTGCCAATCCCACGTTGACTGTTAGTATCTCTTTTCCTTTGGCTTCGCGTTTGTGCTTTATTTCTTCGAGTTATTGTATTTATTGTCGAACTGCTAGTACTGGTTTCCCTTAGTTCTTTTATGTGTTTATTTGACTGCTCAAATGCATGCCACATTTGTATAGTTTTGTCCAGGTTTAACTTGTCTTCTCTGAGTAAGAATTCCTGAAGTTTTTCCGTAATTGTGAAAATTATTTTATATCTAATCATTCTATCCTTCTCGCTTAAAATGCATGACGACGCTCTCGTTCTAATCTCAGTTAGGAAGCTGTCGGAAGGTTTTTGGTTTTGGTACAGTACATTCCAGAATCTGTGATTCCAGAACCTTATTTTTTCTAGGGTTACAATTTGCCTCAAGTTTTCTCAAGTACTCTGCCGGGTTGTATTTATTTTCGTCGCCATCAGAGTCCCATATGAACAGATCATACATATCCAAAATGTGCGGTCCTGCACAATGCAAAATTATGGCCGTTTGTACCTCATCCTCTTTATCAGTTGCTCCATTTGCAGTTAAACAAATCTGCAGTTGTCTTTTCCAATGCTTAATTTTTTTTCAAAACGTTCCCATCGGTTACATTTAATAATGGTGGTAAACGGACTGTGCTTAGAATACTGTCAGCCATGTTGTCGTTAGTTTTTTGCCACTGGATCAGCAGTACTTAACACTATGATAAATGATGCAAAATGCGTAACTTCCGTTTACTTCTAAAACTGAAGAATTATCGATAATTCCTTAATTGGTCACCGCTGCCACCATGTTGATATATTGTCCACTAGTAGGGGACATACCAGTAAGCTGCCAAACAGGCAAATAAAACCAGACGTTGTTCTCAGAGCAATACAACTTTTATTAGGTCATCATGTATTTACTACACATTCCAACAAGGTTAGTAACAGACTTCGGTCATGTGACTACAATGAGAAACTGAATGAATCTACTATTCTGTTTCAATTTATGTTACTTTAATTTTATTCAACAATGGTGTGTAACGAATGGGAGAGGGTGTGTGAGAAATGTGACGTCACATGAAAATGCACAACTTTAAATAAAAGTTTCACTTAAAATTTTATTCTTAATTATTTTGATTGCTTACAATTTATTTAATGACGTTTTAAGTAACTTCACGCGTGTTGTGCATGAATTCAAATTAAAATGGACTCTTCTTCAAACTACCAAAACCCCTACTAGCCCCAATAGTGGCTTATTCCAGACAGCATTCTTCCGTTTCCGATCCGTTGGTGTCGAATAAAGCGAGGTTGAAATAATCTTGTTCTCGCCAAACTTACTTCTGCAGTTGTAGCTAGACGACAGATATTTTCAAAAGAATTTTAGGCGAATTTCAGCTTTCAAGTGCTTCCTTTTTATTCCATTAATTCTCCTAAAATATCAGTGTGCAGGGCCACACTAATTATACTACAATTACAATAAGTGATTTGAAATATGTAAATTTTAAAATAGGAAATACGGCTTTTTCCGGGGGTGGGGGAAGCTTTCTGATCTTATATAGGATGGGGTCTGACATTTTGTGACGACGTGTGATGGGGTGGTGGCGGTGGTTCCAAAAACCGCCAAAATCGCTAGACGTCATTTATGGATGACCCGTTACCCTGCGAATTACCCAGGATTTTTTTTTCTCAACCAAATATAAGGACTACCCTGTATAGCCTCTTATGTGATGAAAAATGACGATAAACCCATACCCCTCTCAACAAAATACAGAAAAAATAAAACAGAACAAAACCTAAACAACAATACAACTGCTTTATTGTACAAACTTTAATGTCTTTGTGAAGGATTACTTCTACTAATGGCACTGATCATAATATCACAAAACACAAATCACAGTTTATAAATATATGTATCCACATTTGCATAAAAGAAACATTTTTGGCAAATGTACACATGACAATTTCTATTCGTCCAATAATGTCACAATTTCAAACCTCCTTTTATAAACATATTTATCCACATTTGCATGAAAGAAACACTTTTCTGGGAAATTTTCTTTATCATAAGTTAAATTATCAAATTCAGTATTGTTCCTGTTATAGCGACATCTAATCAGTTAAAATAGAAAAAGAAAAACATGAAATTTGAGCAAGGAGGACATATGTGAAGGACTCCAAAACTCATTGGAAAACTTTCTAGAGTTGAGGATAGCTATAGAAATACGTTGGTTGACTTTACAAGCTATTTTAGGAGTTTCGTGGTACAGTAATGGTCTCTCTCTCTCTCTCTCTCTCTCTCTCTCTCTCTCTCTCTCTCTCTCTCTCTCTCTCTCTCTCTCTCTCTCTCTCTCTCATTTTAATGTTTTACTTTTTCTAAATTGTGGTCATTCCATGCTATTAATAACAACACTATTTTTTTTTTATAAATAAATACCGTACTTTTATGTAAGTAATAAAGGTCCACTAGGTCACAAAATTTATCATCACATCAAATGTATCTAGTTGTGTTTCAGTTATGACTCAATGTTCGCGTTGAAATTTTAAATTAAATTGAAATATTGCAGCTGACTTTATTTTTCCAGACAGGGAGATGATTACAGTTTAAGTCAATAATGCAATTTGTTTGAGTCATGTATATCGGGTTACATTTTCCGGTACATGATTTGGTACTTTGGTTGTTAAGTTGGGAGGCATATGGTTGCATTGATCTATTTCCTGTCATAACGATTTGTTACATTTTGCGCAGATGGTCAGAAATTGTGTTCATGCTAAATGTAGAACATAATATTGTTTTTCATGCCACCTTTAGGAGCTCGACGTATCTGTTCTTTTTATATACTTTTAATCAAATATATAAAACAAGCATTGAAGTGTTCTCAATGTTAATCAAAATATATTACTGCTCGTCACTAGGTTAATAGTGTAGCATTGGTAAAAGCTGTACACGTCTCATAACTACTGGAACTTTGAGCATTATCCTTAACGTTCTCATCTACTCTAATCTTTCACCTTCACACTGCACCACCAGCCTTCAAATTTTCTTGTTATAACAACAGCGCCACTGGCCAACACAATTTTACAAATTCTGATTAACTTGATCTCTGACCAGTTTTAGCAACTTAACCTTTGACCTTCAGCGAAAGTAATAAACAGCAAAATTAGTTGTTATAGCAACAAAAGTAAGCCACGTACCGTACCTGTCTTCATATATTATAAACTTAACCTGGGCCACCTATGCCACCTGCCATCAAATTTTTCTTTCTGAGAAAAATGTGGCAACTGGTACTCGAAATTATACTAGAACACATGGGACCTATGGCGTCAGAAGTAGTTATAAAGACACCAAAAATAGGATTAAAATTAAGTGCTCATCCTCCAACTCGGAATTCCAAATTCATGAAATTTGATGTAAGTGCATCCTGAATAGGAATAGTCTTTTAATTGTCATTTAAATATTTATATTACAAATATTATATTATTGAAAATAAATTTAAATAATAATAATTTATCACTTTTTCATTTCAGGTACTTTTTAAATTTGAGTATTTGCAATTCTATTAACTATTCTCAATAAGCTTATTCTCTTCCCTAAACTGGAGTACAAGCTATCTATTTTTTTTTTGTTTTATAGAATGCGGCCATTTTTAATTACAGTCGTGAAATTCACGTTTACTATAATATTAAATGTTGAATATATTCTTTTAAATCAAACATGTTCCGCACCTGAAATACTATCATCAAATTTCAGTAATTGAAAAACTTAGCAAATCACAACCATTGCTCAAACACTAAATTGTATCATGTTTTAAACTACAACGTTTTCTTCGTTTGAGCAAAGGGAATACTTAGGTAGCGCCTTTTGAAAATGAACTTTAATCTACTATTTAATTTGAAGGCTTAATTTTAAAAAATTATATTTAATATCTAATTATCTAATTAAATAATGGAACTCCATAATTGTAAGCAGTTAAGAAAGTCAAGATCTCAAAATATGTCGGTTTTTCTCTCTCAACCTAATTGCACTGAAGAGGTTAATACAATTAGAGCAGTACATGTAAAGAAATAAGAAAAGTGAAAAGACGGTATTGAGGGAATATTTTACGAGGAAATGATATATCCAATGTAATAATCAATACTATGCAATCATGATTAAGACAAATTTGTAAAAGTATAACAAATATTCGCACAAAGGATCTGTACTGGGCAAATGGAAAATAAATAGCATGTATTTTAATATCTGGAAGCTGGAAGAAAATTATGACTCTACGAAAGAGGTACTACGTCTGGTACAAAAACTGTTGTTCCGTCCCAAAAAGTGTAGCAGTAGGTGTAAAGAATTTAAAATATATAAATGTAACTAGTCATATGTTAGTCATGTTATTAAATTTAGTAGAAAACTAGTTTCAGACAATGTAAACATTGAACAAAATATTACGACATCGTAATGGTATTATACTGTTGGAGATAATACAATCAGAAAACACAATCAAACTAAACTTACTTGCGAATATGTACAAATCATAAAGAGATGATTTGTGTTCTATGGAAAAAAGAAGTAGAGTTCATGCAAATTTTGGATTTTTTTGTCAGAAATGCTGATTATAGAAACTAGTTCTATGTAGATGGTACAAGCTTTGCTTGATACAAAACTTAAAATGTCTTAAAGAAGGAAATCACAGGTCCTTTGCTTTATTTTGAAACTAGAGGAGAAATTAAAAATAATGTACATCAAACTAAAAAGAACGAATTCTCATAACAAGGGTAAAGATTCACTTGGAAAAAAATTAATAGACAGATTTCACTTCTGCCCGCTTGGGTTTGAGTCATGTGTCGTCCACGTGGATATGCGATAAAGCTTACCAGTACCTTTCCACGATTTATCTATTCTAAAGAATTTCCTATGTTCATCTTCAACCATACGGCCCATTAATGTATAAACTCCAGTGCCTTTGTGAAAGATCATTTCTACTAGCAACTGGGCAATTTGCAAACAAAGAAAAAGTTTTACCACATTAGATAATAAAATCATCACAATAAGGCAGTAATAGGGAAAAACGTTCGCCGAATGAAAATGTAAAACAAAATGCAGCTTGGATTTATTTTTACTCGGCAGAGGTAGCGTTCCATGTGTACTGTTCATCGCCGCATGCATTTATTATACTTCATTTGACCAGAGAGAGGCAAGATAGAGAAGACATTAAAAAGGTAAAACTGCATACAATACATGTATATATAGCTTTTCAACCATTGTACTATCTTACACATTATGAAGTCCTTATGGGCACCAATGTAGCTGATAGCATTGCAAACAATAATGCCACAAACACAAACCAAGGTTTATAAACACATGTACCTTTATTTACTAAACGAAAATCCATATTTCTGGTGTATTTTCTCATCATAAATTAGATCAATGAATTGATGACTACTCCGGGTTTAGCAAGTTTGAATAAATTATGTGTGTAAACAAATGGGACATCTGATAATGACACTGAGAATTATTCAAGCGTTTAGGAGAGCTATTGAAGTTAGCTGGTTGGCTTTAAAATATATTTAGGCGATTCAAAACAGAGTTTCAACGGAATAGGAAGGTTCGTCATCTCTCTCTCTCTCTCTCTCTCTCTCTCTCTCTCTCTCTCTCTCTCTCTCTCTCTCTCTCTCTCTCTCTCTCTCTCTCATTTTACTTTTTACATCTTTCTAATATTAGCAAAATGGTGGTCATTCCAATGTCCTAAAAACAATGAAGTTTGATAATACAGTACTTATGATCGTGTATCCACGTATGTAATAAGATCAAATAGGTCACAAAAAATTATCATTGCATCAACATTTAATCTGTGGGGTTTTCTGTTCATGATTAACAGTTCGTGTTGACATTTAAAATTAAACTGTACACGGTGCGATTTTCTGAGGCTCTTTCTTCAGACAGGTATTTGGATAAATTTTATGCAAATGATGCAATTTGCTTCAATCATATATAGCCAATTATATTTTGCGGTATATTTTGAGTTGATGCCAAATATGATTTGTTACGTTGATAATTAATTTAAAGTTTGAGGAATATGGTTATAATTTGAGCCGATTATGACTTTGCATTAAGGCAAAATCTACCTAGCTAACCGTCTTTGTTAAAACACATCTCCTGAGTCAACACGCAACATAGGTCGTAAAAAGTAGTTCTTATAATAATATTGGGACACAAAGACTAGTTCTCGGTCCCACACAAACACGCCACAAAATAGGATTAACAGCCAGTGCGTACCATCATAATTTATATTTTTTTAAATACTATGTAAGTGAATTCAATAAGGAATATTCATTTAATCATTTCCCATGTATATTTTTTGCTACAGATGTCTTAATCTTGAACAACATATTGTAAATGAATATATCCATCTTATCATTTTACGCAATGTTTTTCAATTTGATTATTTCTAATTTTATTATTCTAAATAAAATTAAAATAAAAGTAAAATTAAATGTTGAATATATTGATACTTTTAAATCAACACGTAAAATAAATCCACTGTCAAGAAATTCCAGTAATTTTAAAACTTAGCATGTCACAACCATTTCTTAAGCGTTCAATTTTATCATAATATGGATCAGATACCAACCTCTTTATTCATCAGAGTAAATGGTCTATGTATAAATCTTCGTTTTTAAAAATGAATTTGAATCTACTATATACTTTATATTCTTAAATTAAAATTAATTGATCTAATTTCAACATCATAAGACCTTACAATGAGTCCTGTTGCATACATATTATTTATGCCAATGCGTAGTAACTTATGATAAAAATGTTATGACGTCTAAAAATGTTCTGACGTCTCTTATTTTCAAGACTATTAAACACGTGTAATGGGTATTATTCTACGTCTGCTATTTACAAGTACATAACGCCCTATTTAGATTTCATTTCCTGTTATAATTCTTTAAGTGCGAATTCGTACCAAACATAACTTCCTTATAGATTGGTTTATATTTCCTATACAAAATTCTGAACACGACCATTTCCGAAACACTTCCATGGCTACTTAAGCAACCAAGGGTACTTTTCACGCTACACGATGGAAAAAAATTGGAAACAAACCCGTCCATCTTCCTCAACTCTTACCATGAACTCCTCTCTCAGTTAAAAAATTATACAAGAATATATACTGATGGATCAAAAGATGAGGAAAAGGCCGCTGCATCCTTCGTTAGTGAAAAATACATAAAAACTGTTCGCTTGCCAAATGATACATCATTTTTTTTCTGCTGAAATCAGAGCAATAGACCTTGCTTTGCAATACATTGCAAGCGAGCGTATTTTAAACAGCATTATCTTCTCCAATTCACTATCAGTACTTCAGTCGCTACATAACAAAAAACTGGAGAATCCATTATTAGCAAATATTCTCCTTAAGCACACTGAGCTGAGTACCTCCCACAATATAGTATACTGTTGGTTACCCAGCCATGTAGGAATTAAAGGTAATGATAAGGCAGACCGTGCTGCTAAAATGGCCTTATTACTAGAACCAAATGATTTTAAAGCACCATATACTGATTTTAAACGTTGTATCAAAGACTGTTTACACCAGAAATGGCAGGCATCATGGAATGATGCCGTGAATAACAAACTTCATGCCATCAAGCCAACCTTAGGAGAATGGACCCCTTCCTACAGATCCGTCCGTAGAGATGAGGTAGTCATTGCAAGAATTCGACTCGGTCATACTCATTTAACACACTCCTACATATTAAAAGGAGAAGACCCATCAGAGTGCATAGCTTGTAATGAACCATTCACCGTTAAGCACTTTATGCTGGAATGCTTCGATCTTCAACCTACGCGTAATCATTTCTACGTTGTGCAAGACATGAGGGGGCTCTTTGATACAGTTAACATTACCAACATTATAGACTTCCTTAAGGAAGCAAATATCTATCATAAGTTATAGCTTTTATTTTATCACCTTGTTCAGTTTTGTGTTATATTTATGCAGTCGATAGATTTTAATTGCCAATCATATGTTTTCGTTATCATACTTTTGCACACCCCGTTGATCGGGAAACTTTTAATACTTTACCATCGTTAACATTTTTATCGCTTTGCATTTAACTGTTTGGACCCCAATCGCTGGTCGATAAAATTATTTTACCAGTTTTAAATGTAAAAGGATATAACATAATGTTTGGCGCTAAATAGCCACATAGTGCTGGTTCGCCGTAAAAATATAAACCAATCAATCAATCATATTCAGTATCAGACAGATATGTAAGGGTATCACAACTTTGACAATGGTTATAGATATAATTTAAGAACCCTGGGCTACTGTTATGTATATTTAATTTAATTCTTTGTCTTTTAGTTTTAATTTTGTTTATTCTATTGCATATTATTGTAATATAACATTATTTACTGCACTTGACCTAGTCCAAAATTGAGATCAGTTCTGTTAGACATGATTGAATTTGTTTATTTAATTGATGTAGACAACTAATAATAGCTTCATTATCCTCTGTGGGTAAATGACATATTGTATCTAGTTGCTGACTTTGTTCCAAAATCAGTGACAATTTTGGTAAACATCTTTTTTCATTTCGTACTTTTTTATCTTTCTCAGAGAAAGGATCATTAAGTTGAGTTAAAGTCATACCAGGATTACTTGATATGTATCCTATTGGTAACAAACGTCTTTTTTATTCCTGAAGAATGAACTTTTGATCCTAATCCGGGAATCTTTGTTGCGTTTTAATTAGTCGTATAACTACTGTTTTCATAAACGTTTGTTAGTTGGGCTTAAAACACTTGACACGTTAAGTTGTATTATGTTGTGACCCGTTTGGGCTGAATTTTATTTTCTTCACATTATTAAATTCAAGTGATTATTTTCTCCGGAGGTACAAAGTACTCTGGCAAAATTTTTAGATATAGACATTCATTGGTATTTATATTAAATTTAAAACTTGAATAATATTTATGTAATTCTATAAGAAACTTTTGACACATCAGTACAACGCAGGCTATAACAGACACGTCATCGCCTTCAATTTTGAACCTCTTCGGGATTTGAACTGAGTTTATTCAGGGATTTTTATTACTAGAACTTGTGTCTTTAATTCCTGAATTATTTTTGGATTAATTCGCAATACCGTACGTTCTTTTTTCTTTTTATTTTTCACCTTGTATTCTAGAGAAATAAATTATTTGTTAAAATTTACAAAGCTTGTTCTCTTCACTTTTTTGTTACCTTTTTTAAGAGCATAGACTCGTAACACTACTAACTAAAAATAACCATAGAGTCGTCATACAGGACGCTTTTACAAAACTATTTAATGAAAGAAAACTTTAAGTAAAAATACAGTTCGGTGAAGAAAAGGAATTTTATAGCAAACGGTCGGGGAATATTCAAAGAACAAATACTGCATATTTTTCCACTCAGACAGAAGGGCGGTTGCTTTGTTTAATTCAACGATGCTATGTCTTTAGGTCTAGACCGGGGGGTGTGTGCCCTGTTTAATAGCACAATGTTATGTCCAGGTGATGGGTTTCCCAGTTTAACAGAACGAAGTCATGCTATAAGGTGCAGACGAGGGCTGTTTCCCTTTTTAATAGCATGACATTATCCTGTTAGATGCAGACCAGGGCTTTTGCCCTGTTTATAGCACGAAGTTATGCTATTAGATTTAGACCAGGGCTGTTGCCCTGTTTAATAGCACAAAGTTATGTTATAATGTGCAGACCAGGGAAAATAGCCTGTTTAATAGCACGAATTTATGCTGTTAGGTGCAGACCAGGGCTATTGCCCTGTTTAATAGCACGAAGTTATGATGTTAGGTGCAGACCAGGGCTGTTGCCCTGTTTAATAGCACGAATTTATGCTGTTAGGTGCAGACCATGGCTGTTGCTTTGTTTAATATCACGAAGTTATGCTATTAGGTGCAGACCAGGGCTGTTGCCCTGTTTAATAGCACGAAGTTACGCTATTAGGTTTAGACATGGGCCTATTGCCCTGTCTAATAGCACGAAGTTATGCTGTTAGGTGCAGACCAGGGCTGTGCCCTGTTTAATAGCACGAAGTTATGCTGTTAGGTGCAGACCAGGGCTGTGCCCTGTTTAATAGCACGAAGTTATGCTGTTGGGTGCAGACCAGGGCTGTTGCCCTTTTTAATAGCACGAAGTTATGCTATTAGGTGCAGACCAGGGCTGTTGCCCTGTTTAATAGCACGAAGTTATGCTATTAGGTGCAGACTAGGGCTGTGCCCTGTTTAATAGCACGACGTTATGCTGTTAGGTGCACACCAGGTCTGTTAGCCTGTTTAATAACAGGAAGTTATGCTGTTAGGTGCAGACAAGGGCTGTTGCCCTGTTTAATAGCACGAAGATATGCTGTTGGGTGCACACCAGGTCTGTTAGCTTGTTTAATAGCACGAAGTTATGTTATTAGGTGCAGACCAGGAATGTCGCCCTGTTTAATAGCACAATGGTCACCCTTCATTTTTTTTTCAAAAGTCAACAATTTCAGTAAAATAAAAGACCGTGTTCTAGTAAGTCGAAATGTTTATAATTACATTTGGACATTTTAATTCTTTTGTTATTATGAATATGTTTCATTTGCTGGTAATTTCATCCTTGTTCCAGTAATTCATTTTGTTCCGGTAAATCTAGCTGCCGGTTCAAATAGCACTGATTTTGATTGACGAGAATAACACGAATTTTATAGTGAACTGTAAACAAAACATAAAAGATTGAATATCAACACTTCTATCATTTAATGAAGAAAACTTATAATGCAGTTAAGGATTAATTAAAGATCATGTAGTATCTCCATGTATTGTTATCAAAGTGATACATGCGCATGCAATTGACAAGTAAAATTATGAAAAGTAGTCAGATAAATCATCCCCAAACCTGTACAGATAATGAGTTTCAGTTTATATTAATACTGGTGTTGGATTGATTTATCGGACTTCAAAAAGGACTACCAATTTTGTAGCATCGAGAACCCCCAAAACCTCAGTTAGTAAGAGTATGGGTTATAGGCTAATATATTAGACTGCGAAAGAGTGTCATCATGAAACCTGGGAACTGAACCCATGGCGACAATTACAACGGTTTGAGTCACCCCCACGAGAGGAGAGAAAATTAACAGGAGTGGACCCTATCAATTTTGGGGGTGAGAATAGACTACTATAATGCATTACCATCACCGCAGAAAAAGTCAAGATATTCCAAGAGTAAAATTCGCACAAGAACATTTCTTTCATACACAACCAGATTCAAGGATTTTGTATCAGAAATGTCTGCAGTTGAAGCGTCTGCTTTTATTTTTGAATTAAATGTCTCAATGTTGCTCGAGTTGAAACGACATTTTTGGGCTGAAGATCGAGTTGGTTTGTGACTTTTATCAGATGACATTTTGAAGTATCTCGAAAAGATTGAATGAAACAAACCGGGTGAATTAATTACTTATATATATATATATATATATATATATATATATATATATATATATATATATATATATATATATATATATAGAGAGAGAGAGAGAGAGAGAGAGAGAGAGAGATTTATTGATACCCAATGTCTTGTACCTAACGATGGCTGAAGATCTTCAGTGACATTGAACTCAAGATACGTATGCTAGCGAATTTGTAATTTCGATAGAAAACCCTTTTTTCTAAACAACTTAGACAAGTTGTATTCCAAGTGACCAATAATGTGGTTCTGTCATAGCTACATACACCATTTCTTATTCCAGACTACTCATCTCCGTATAATCTTTAGTCTAGCCAAAAAACACAGATCTCTCTCTCTCTCTCTCTCTCTCTCTCTCTCTCTCTCTCTCTCTCTCTCTCTCTCTCTCTCTCTCTCTCTCTCTCTCTCTCTCTCTCTCTCATTTGACAAACATTAATTACAGAGTAAGAGGAAGAAAACTGTCCTTACTAGCTGTGCAATGTAAGATGTAGAACCTGCTAATTCTTGACCGTGATTGGTCATCGTCTACTGTCATTATAGGCAACACGCGTTGACTGCTTGAGTCAACTCAAAATTAAGTATCCCACTGCATACATGCTCCATACAAATTTAATTTAGAAATCATGACTGTCAAAGTTGGACCATTCAGGAGTCGATCCGTCAAAATGCTGGTGTATTACAGATTTGATCTAAACCCGGTCGATCCATACCATCAAAATATCTCTTTTCCGGCAAACGTATGTAGTCTTTTTGTTAACCTCACTTGTCATTGTCTTGTAACAGACTAAAGCCTGGTTGGAATTTTTTTTAGTCAATATGGTTGATATAATATTTACTTTTTTTACGACTATAACATAGATAAATCAGATTTGCCTATTGACTTGGACTGTCGGTTGAATGAACGCTACGTATTCATATTCCTTATAAGGGTTTTTTTGTACGGCTGATTAAAGAGTTTAAACGGTTCAAGCTTAAGGAATCATTTTTAGTTATTTGTTGTCATTTCGTGCAATAATTTGTTTTTATACATGACAACGTAATATCATTTGGCATCTCCAAATGAACAGAATTGTAGAATTCAGATATGTGTACAAGTTTCATGGTTAATGACAAAGCAGTTTGTTTCGTTATCTCCAAAGCCACGCTTTGATCTACATATCGTTCTACACTCGAGTTTCCGTAATTTGATTCACGATTCACGATACCTATACTATAAATGAAACTGAAACCTTCAAGATACAGATCGATGTGTCGAGTTGTTGTTGATCCATTCAGTTTGTGTGGTAATAGGAGACAAGTAACTCTCAAACAAAGTTTGTCTTTCCGAAGCATCATGGTAAAGGCCAAACAAAAACTTACAACATAAAATTAGGTTGAATGAATATCTAAATATTCAAAAACAAAAACTAATGAAATATATTTGTGCACGTGTACTTTAAATATTTTTAAATATCTTCAAAATGTACAGTTTCCTTTAGGTCATGCATTATACTGTAGTCTGTTATTAAGGATTTGAGACTAAGACCCCATTTTTTTAAAATAAAACCATAGTAGGAATCCTTGCTCAGAACCTTTTATGAGTACGTACACTTGAATATTTTCAGCCTGTTATTATTATGTTTATAATTGGGATTTATTTTTGTTCTTGGATACTTCAAACTTAGACATTTTGCTTCCATTAATTTACGCCAATAATTTATATCATGGAAGCTGATGTATAAATCTATCAGTTTAAATGAGCATCATTAAAAGCGTGTTGTCAGCGAAACTGCTCAGGATTTCAAATTTTCAAATTTCTGATATTTTCATAGATAAGGATGTCAAAAAACAAAAGTGCAAAAATTTATGTTTGGTATCGAACTACTATTTAATTTCAGAGAGAAAACAAGTGTACTGGTGGAAGGAATAGAAAATAGAGTACGTAATAGTTTGAGATGCACCTTTTGACTCACAAATGAGTTAATTTTTTTTCCTATATTATTAGTTTCACAATCTTCAATCTATGTACATAGTTAAGAACATATTTTGTATTTAATTTTATATTTTGGATCTTATTTCATAATAGCTAGACACAATAATATTTCTTTGTTCGTTTATATCTCTATGCACCTAGATGTAGACCAGCGACAGGGGTTTCTCTGTTTAATAGCGCGAACAAATAATATTAGGTGCAGACGGGGCGGGCGTGTGCACTGTTTAAAAATACGAAGTTATGCTCATATGTGCAGACAGGGCGGTTCGCCTGTTTAATTCAATGATGCTATGTCTCGAGGTGCAGACCAGGGGTGGTGGTGCCCTGTTTATTAGCACAAAGTTATGTCCAGGTGATTGGTTTCCCTGGTTAATAGCACGAAGTCTTGCTATTAACTGAAGACCAGGGTTGTTGCCCTTTTTAATAGCACGGAGTTATGCTGTTAGATACAAACCAGGGCTGTTGCCCTGTTTAATAGCACAAAGTTATGTTATTATGTGTAGACCAGGGATATTGCCCTGTTTAATAGCACGAAGTAATGCTGTTAGGTGCAGACCAGGTCAATTGTCCAGTTTAATAGCACGACGTTATGCTGTTAGGTGCAGACCAGGTCTATTGCCCAGTTTAATAGCACTAAGTTATGCTGTTAGGTGCACACCAGGGCTATTGCCCTGTTTAATAGCACGAAGTTATGTTATTAGGTGCAGACCAGGGCTGCTGCTTTGTTTAATAGCATATAGTCATGTTATTAAGTGCAGACCAGGGCTGCTGCCCTGTTTAATAGCACGAAATTATGCTATTAGGTGCAGACCAGGGCTGTCCCCCTGTTTAATAGCACGAAGTTATGCTATTAGGTGCAGACCAGGGTTGTTGCCCTGTTTAATAGCACGAAGTTATGCTATTAGGTGCAGACCAGGGCTGTTGCCTTGTTTAATAACACGAAGTTATGCTGTTAGGTGCAGACCAGGGTTGTTGCTTTGTTTAATAGTAAATCTATTAGGTGCAGACCAGGGCTGTTCCCCTGTTTAATAGCACAAAGTTTTGCTATTAGGTGCACGCCATGGCTATTGCCCTGTTTAATAGCACGAAGTTATGCTGTTAGTTGCAGACAAGATCTGTTGCCCTGCCTAATAGCACGAAGTATTCTACTAGGTGCAGACCAGGGCCTCTTCTCCTATTTAATAGCACGACCAGGTCTGTTGCCTTGTTTGATAGCAAGAAGTTATGCTATTAGGTGCAGACCAGGGCTGTTGCCCTGTTTAATAGCACAAAGTTATGTTATTATATGCAGACCAGGGCCATTGCTCTGTTTAACAGCACGAAGTTATGCTGTTAGCTGCAGACTAGGGATTTTGCCCTGTTTCATAGCACGAAGTTATTCTGTTAGGTGCAGACCAGGGCTGTTGCCCTGTTTAATAGCACGAAGTTATGCTATTAGGTGCAGACCATGACTGTTGCCCTGTATTATAACAGGACATTATGCTGTTAGTTGCAGACCAGGGCTGTTGCCCTGTTTGAAAGCACGAATGTATGCTATTAGGTGCAGACCAGGGCTATTGCCTTGCTTAATAGCAAAAAGGTATGCTATTAGGTGTAGACCAGGTCTTTTGCCCTGTTTGATAACAGGAAGGTATGCTGTTACGTGCAGACCAGGGCTGCTGCTTTGTTTAATAGCACTTATTCATGTTATTAGGTGCAGACCAGGGCTGTTGCTCTGTTTAATAGCACGCAGTTATGCTATTAGGTGTGGACCATGGCTGTTACCCTATATAATAGCACAAAGTTGTGCTTTAAGGTGCAGGCCAGGTCTGTTGCCTTCTTTAATAGCACGACGTTATGTTGTTATTTGCAGACCAGGGCTGTTGCCCTGCTTAATAGCATGAAGTTATGATATTAGGTGCAGACCTGGGCTTTCGCCCTGTTTCATAGGATGAAATTATGCTGTTACGTGCAGCAGAGGGCTGTTGCCCTGTTTAATAGCACGAAGTTATGCTATTAGGTGCAGACCAGGACTGTTGCCCTGTTTGATAACACAACGTTATTCTGTTAGGTGCAGACCAGGGCTGTTGCCCTGTTTAATAGCACTTAGTCATGTTATTAAGTGCAGACCAGAACTGTTGTCTTCTTTCATAGCACGACGTTATGCTATTAGGTCAGACCAGGGCTGTTGCCCTGTATAATAGCACGAAATCATGCTTTTAAGTTCAGACTAGAGTTGTTGCCCTCTTTAATAGCACGAAGTTATGCTTTTAGGTGCAGACTAGGGCTCTTGCCCTATTTAATAGCACGACATTATGCTATTATGTGCCGACCAGGGCTGTTGCCCTATTTAATAACAGGAAGTTATGCTGCTACGTGCAGACCAGGGCTGTTGCTTTGTTTAATAGCACTTAGTCATGCTATTGGGTGAACATCAGGTCTGTTGCCTGTTTAATAGCACGAAGTTATGCTATTAGGTGCAGACCAGGGCTATTCCCCTGTTTAATAGCACAACGTTATGCTATTAGGTGCAGACCAGGGCTATTGCCCTGTTTAATAGCACGACGTTATGCTGTTATTTGCAGACCAGGTCTGTTGCCCTGTTAATAGCACGAAGTTATTCTATTAGTTGCAGACCAAGTCCTCTTGTCCTGTTTAATAGCACGACCAGGTCTGTTGCCCTGCTTGATAGCAAGAAGTTATGCTATTAGGTGCAGACTAGGACTGTTGCCCTGTTTAATAGGACAATGTTATGTTATTATACGCAGACCAGGGACATTGCCCTGTTTAACAGCACGAGGTTATGCTGTTAGCTGCAGACCAGGGTTATTGTCCTGTTTAATAGCACGAAGTTATGCTATTAGGTGCAGACCTGGACTGTTGCCTTGTTTTATAACAGGACGTTATGCTGTTAATTGTAGACCAGGGCTGTTTCCCTGTTTGATAGCACGAAGTTACGCTATTATGTGCAGACCAGGGCTGTTGCCTTCATTAATAGCAAAATGTTATGCTATTGGGTGTAAACCAGGTCTTTTGCCCTGCTTGATAACAGGAAGTTATGCTGCTACGTGCAGACCAGGGCTGCTGCTTTGTTTAATAGCACTTAGTCATGTTATTAGGCGCAGACCAGGGCTGTTGCTCTGTTTAATAGCAAGAAGTTATGCTATTAGGTGTAGACCAGGTTTTTTGCTCTGTATAGTAACACAAAGTTATGCTATTAGGTGCAGACCATGTCTATTGCCTTCTTTAATAGCACGTCGTTATGCTATTAGGTGCAGACCAGGTCTGTTGCCCTGTTTAATAGCAAGAAGTTATGCTATTAGTTTCAGACCGGAGTCTTCACCCTGTTTAATAGCACGAAGTTATGCTGTTACGTGCAGACAAGGGCTGTTGCCCTTTTTAATAGCACGAAGTTGTGCTATTAGGTGCAGACCAGGACTGTTACCCTTTTTAATAACAGGAAGTTATGCTGTTAGGTGCAGACCAGGGCTGTTGCCCTGTTTAATAGCACTTAGTCATGTTATTAGGTGCAGATCAAGGCTGTTGCCCTGTATAATAGTACAAAGTTATGCTTTATGGGGCACACCAGGTCTGTTGCCTTCTTTAAGAGCACGACGTTATGTTATTAGATCAGACCAGGGCTGTTGCCCTGTTCAAAAGCACGAAGTCATGCTTTTAGGTGCAGACCTGGGTTGTTACCCTCTTTAATAGCACGAAGTTATGCTCTCAGGTGCAGACCAGGGCTGTTGCCCTGTTTAATAGCACGACGTTATGCTATTAGGTGCAGACCAGGGCTGTTGACCTATTTAATAACAGGACGTTATGCTGTTACGAGCAGACCAGGGCTGTTGTTTTGTTTAATAGCACTTAGTCATACTATTAGGTGCACACCAGGTCTGTTGCCCTGTTTAATAGCACGAAGTTATGCTATTAGGTGCAGACCAGGGCTATCGCCCTGTTTAATAGCACAATGGTGACCCTTCAGTTTCTTTTTCAAAAGTCAACAATTTCACTAAAATAAAGACCGTGTTCTAGTAAGTCGAAATGTTTTTAATTAGATTTATTGGACATTTTAATTCTTTTATTTTTATGAATATGTTTCCTTTGCTGATAACTTCATCCTTGTTGCAGTAATTCATTTTGTTGCGGTAAGTCTAGTTCTCGGTTCAAATAGCACTGATTTGATTGACGAGAATAACACGAATTTTATGATGAACTGTAAACAAAACATAAAAGATTGAATATCAAAAACTTCTATCATTTCAAGAAGTAAACTTATAATGCAGCTAAAGATTAATTAAAGATCATGTAGTATCTCCATGTATTGTTATCAAAGTGATACATGCGCATGCAATTGACAAGTAAAATTATGAAAAGTAGTCAGATAAATCATCTCCAAACCTGTACAGATAATGAGTTTCAGTTTATATTAGTATTGGTGTGGGATTGATTTATCGGTCTACAAAAAGGACTACCAATTTTGTAGCATCGAAAACCCCCAAAACCTCAGTTAGTAAGAGTATGGGTTATAGGCTAATATATTAGACTGCGAAAGAGTGTCATCATGAAACCTGGGAACTGAACCCATGGCGACAATTACAACGGTTTGAGTCACCCCCACGAGAGGAGAGAGAATTAGCATGAGTGGACCCTATCAATTTTGGGGGTGAGAATAGACTACTATAATGCATTACCATCACCGCAGAAAAAGTCAAGATATTCCAAGAGTAAAATTCGCACAAGAACATTTCTTTCATACAGAACCGGATTCAAGGATTTTGTGTCAGAAATGTCTGCAGTTGAAGCGTCTGTTTTTATTATTGACTTAATTATCTCAATGTTGCTCGAGTTGAAACGACATTCTCGGGCTGAAGATCGAGTTGGTTTGTGACTTTTTATCAGATGACATTTTGAAGTATCTCGAAAAGATTGAATGAAACAGACCGTTGAATTAATGACTTATATATATATATATATATATATATATATATATATATATATATATATATATATATTGATACCCAATGTCTTGTACCTAACGATGGCTGAAGATCTTCAGTGACATCGAACTGAAGATACGTATGCTAGCGAATTTGTAATTTCGGTAGAAAATCCTTATTTCTAAACAACTTAGACAAGATGTATTCCAAGTGACCAATAATGTGGTTCTGTCATAGCTACATACACCATTTCTTATTCCAGACTACTTATCTCCGTATAATCTATAGTCTAGCCAAAAAACAGACATCTCTCTCTCCCTCTCTCTCTCTCTCTCTCTCTCTCTCTCTCTCTCTCTCTCTCTCTCTCTCTCTCTCTCTCTCATTTGACAAACATTAATTACAGAGTAAGAGGAAGAAAACTGTCCTTACTAGTTATGCAATGTAAGATGTAGACCCTGCCAATTCTTGACCGTGATTGGTCAACGTATACTGTCAGTATAAGCAACACGTGGTGACTGTCCGAGTCAACTCAAAATTAAGTATCCCACTGCATACATGCTCCATACAAATTTGATTTAGAAATCATGACTGTCAAAGTTGGACCATTTCGGAGTCGATTCATCACAATGTTGGTGTATTACAGATTTAATCTAAACCCGGTCGGCCCATACCATCAAAATATCTCTTTTTCGGCAAATGTATGTAGACTTTTTGTGTTCCTCACTTGTCATTTTCTTGTAGCAGACTAAAGCCTGGTTGGAATTATTTTTTAGTCAATATGGTTGATATAATATTTACTTTTTATTTTACGACTATAACATAGATAAATCAGATTTTCCTTCCGACTTGGATTGTCGGTTAAATGAACGCTACGTATTCATATTCCTTATGGGTTATTTTTGTACGGCTGATTAAAGTGTTTAAATGGTTCAAGCTTATGGAATCATTTTCAGTTATTTGTTGTCATTTCGTGCAATAATTTGTTTTTATACATGACAACGTAATATCATTTGGCATCTTCAAATGAACAGAATTGTTGAATTCAGATATGTGTACAAGTTTCATGGTTAATGACAAAGCAGCCTGTTTCGTTATCTCCAAAGCAACGCTTTGATCTACATATCGTTCTACACTCGAGTTTCCGTAATTTGATTCACGATTCACGATACCTATACTATAAATGAAACTGAAACCTTCAAGATACAGATCGATGTGTCGAGTTGTTGTTGATCCATTCAGTTTGTGTGGTAATAGGAGATAAGTAACTCTCAAACAAAGTTTGTCTTTCCGAAGCATCATGGTAAAGGCCAAACAAAAACTTACAACATAAAATTAGGTTGAATGAATATCTAAATATTCAAAAGCAGCGCGCTAGATGCGCTTACTTATATTGAAACTTATGAAATATTATTGTGCACGTGTTTTTTTAAATATTTTTAAATGTCATCAAAATGTACAGTTTTCTTTAAGTCATGCATTACACTGTAGTCTGTTATGAAGGATTTGAGACGAAGACCCCATTTTTTTAAAATAAAAAGCTAGTAGGAATCCTTGCTCAGAACCTTTTATGAGTACGTACACTTGAATATTTTCAGCCTGTTATTATTATGTTTATAATTGGGATTTATTTTTGTTCTTGGATACTTCAGGCTTAGACATTTTGCTTCCATTAATTTACGCCAATAATTTATATCATGGAAGCTGATGTATAAATCTATCGGTTCAAATCAGCATCATTAAAAGCTTGTTGTCAGCGAAACTGCTCAGGATTTCAAATTTTCAAATTTCTGATATTTTCATAGATAAGGAAGTCAAAAAAACAAAAGTGCAAAAATTGATGTTTGGTATAAGTATCGAACTACTATTTAATTTCAGACAGAAAACAAGTCTACTTGTGGAAGGAATATAAAATAGAGTACGTAATAGTTTGAGATGCACCTTTTGACTCACAAATGAGTTAATTTTTTTCCTATATTATTAGATTCACAATCTTCAATCTATGTACATAGTTAAGAACATATTTTGTATTTAATTTTATATTTTGGATCTTATTTCAAAATAGCTAGATACTATAAGATTTTTTTGTTCGTTTATATCTCTATGCACCTAGATGTAGACCAGCGACAGGGGTTTCTCTGTTTAATAGCGCGAACCCATAATATTAGGTGCGGGCGTTTGCACTGTTTCAAACCACGAAGTTATGCTTTTATGTGCAGACCAGGGCGGATGGCCTGTTTAATTCAATGATGCTAAGTCTCGAGGTGCAGACCAGGGGTGGTGATGCCCTGTTTATTAGCACAAAGTTATGTCCAGGTGATTGGTTTCCCTGTTTAATAGCACGAAGTCTTGCTATTAAGTGCAGACCATTGCCCTTTTTAAAAGCACGAAGTTATGCTGTTAGATGCAAACCAGGGCTGTTGCACTCTTTATAGCACGAAGGTATGCTATTAGGTGCAGACCAGGTATGTTGCCCTGTTTAATAGCACGAAGTTATGCTATTAGGTGCAGACCAGGACAGTTGCACTGTTTAATACCACGAAGTTATGCTGTTAGGTGCAGACCAGGACTGTTGCCATGTTTAATAACAGGAAGTTATGCTGCTAGATGCAGACCAGGGCTGCTCCCCTGTTTAATACCACGAAGTTATGCTATCGGGTGCAGACCAGGGCTATTGCCCTGTTTAATAGCAAGAAGTAATGCGGTTAGGTGCAGACAAGGGCTGTTGCCCTGTTTAATAGCAAGAAGTTCTGCCATTAGGTGCAGACCAGGACTGTTGCCCTGTTTAATAACAGGAAGTTATGCTATTAAGTGCAGATCAGGGCTGTTGCTTTGTTTAATAGCACTTAGTCATGCTATTAGGTGCATATCAGGTCTGTTGCCTGTTTAATAGCACGAAGTTATGCTATTAGGTGCAGAACAGGGCTGTTCCCCTGTTTAATAGCACAAAGTTAAGCTATTAGGTGCAGACCAGGGCTATTGCCCTGTTTGATAGGACGAAGTTATTCTGTGAGGTGCAGACCAGGGCTGTTGCTTTATTTAATAGCACTTAGTAATGCTATTAAGTTAAGACCAGGGCTGTTGCCATGTTTAATAGCACGAAGTTATGCTATTAGGTGCTGATCAGGTCTGTTGCCCTGTTTAATAGCACGACTAGGTCTGTTTCCCTGTTTAAAATCACGAAGTTATGCTATTAGGTGCAGACCAGGACTGTTGCCCTGTTTAATAGGACAATGTTATGTTATTATACGCAGACCAGGGACATTGCCCTGTTTAACAGCACGAGGTTATGCTGTTAGCTGCAGACCAGGATTATTGTCCTGTTTAATAGCACGAAGTTATGCTATTAGGTGCAGACCTGGACTGTTGCTCTGTTTACTAGCACGAAGTTATGCTATTAGGTGTAGACCAGGTTTGTTGCTCAGTATAATAAAACAAAGTTATGCTATTAGGTGCAGACCAGGTCTGTTGCCTTCTTTAATAGCACGTCGTTATGCTATTAGGTGCAGACCAGGGCTTTTGCCCTGTTTAATAGCAAGAAGTTATGCTATTAGGTGCAGACCAGGGCTGTTGTCCTTTTTAATAGCACGAAGTTGTGCTATTAGGTGCAGACCAGGACTGTTGCCTTTTTTAATAACAGGAAGTTATGCTGTTAGGTGCAGACCAGGGCTGTTGCCCTGTTTAATAGCACTTAGTCATGTTATTAGGTGCAGATCAAAGCTGTTGCCCTATATAATAGTACAAAGTTATGCTTTTAGGTGCAGACCATGTCTGTTGCCTTCTTTAAGAGCACGACGTTGTTTTTAGGTCAGACCAGGGCTGTTGCCCTGTTTAATAGCACGAAGTCATTCTTTTAGGTGCAGACCTAGGTTGTTACCCTCTTTAATAGCACGAAGTTATGCTATCAGGTGCAGACCAGGGCTGTTGCCCTGTTTAATAGCACGACGTTATGCTATTAGGTGCAGACCAGGGCTGTTGACCTATTTAATAACAGGACGTTATACTGTGACGAGCAAACCAGGGCTGTTGTTTTGTTTAATATCACTTAGTCATACTATTAGGTGCACACCAAGTCTGTTGCCCTGTTTAATAGCACGAAGTTATGCTATTAGGTGCAGACCAGGGCTATCGCCCTGTTTAATAGCACAATGGTGACCCTTCAGTTTCTTTATCAAAAGTCAACAATTTCACTAAAATTAAAAGACCATGTTCTAGTAAGTCGAAATGTTTTTAATTAGATTTATTGCACCTAATAGCATAACTTCGTGCTATTAAACAGGGCAAAAGCCAGGGTTTGCACCTAACAGCATAACTTCCTGTTATTAAACAGAGCAACAGTCCTAGTCTGCACCTATTAGCATAATCGCGTTCTATTAAAAAGGTCAACAGGCCTGGTCTGCACGTAACAGCATACCTTCTTGCTATTAAACAGGGCCTTAGCCCTGGTCTGCACCTAATAGCATAACTTCGTGCTATTAAACAGGGCAACAGACCTGGTCTGCAACTAATAGCATAACTTCGTGCTATTAAACACGGCAACAGCACTGGTCTACACCTAATAGCATAATTTCGTGCTACTAAAGAGGGCAACAACCCTGGTCTGCACCTAATAGCATAACTTCGTGCTATTAAAGTGGGCCACAGCACTGGTCTGCACCTAATAACATGACTAGGTGCTATTAAACAAAGCAGCAGCCCTGGTCTGCACCTAACAGCATATCTTCTTGTTATTGAACAGGGCAAATGACCTGTTCTACACTTAATAGCATAACTTAGTGCTATTAAAGAAGGCAACAGCCCTGATCTGCACCTAATAGCATAACTTCGTGCTATTAAACAGGGCAACAGCCCTGGTCTGCAGGTAACAGCATGACTTCCTGTTATTAAACAGGGCAACAGTCCTGGTCTGCACCTCAGATCATAACTTTGTGCTATAAAACAGGACAATAGACCTGCTCTTCACCTAACAGCATAATCTCGTTATTGGACAGGGCAACAAAACTTGTCTGCACCTAATATCATCACTGAGTGCTTAGAACAGGGCAACGGCCCTGGTCTGCAAATAATAACATTACTAAAAGCTATTAAACAAAGCATGACTTCTTGTTATTAAACAGGAAAATAGTCCTGGTCTGCACCTAATAGCATAATTTCGTTCTATTAAAAAGGGCAACAGCCCTGGTCTGCAAGTAACAGCATAACTTCTTGCTATTGAACAGGGCAATAGCCCTGCTCTGCACCTAATAGCATAACTTCCTGCTATTAAACAGGTCGACAGCCCCAGTCTGCATCTAATATAATAACTTCGTGCTATTAAACAGGGCAACAGCCCTGGTATGCACCTAACAGCATAACTTCGTGCTATTAAACAGAGTAATAGCTTTGGTCTGCACCTGACAGCATAACATCGTGCTATTCAACAGGGAGTTATCCCTGGTCTGCACATAATAAAATAACTGTGTGCTATTAAAGTTATGCTATTAGGTGCAGACCAGGGCTAAGGCCCTGTTTAATAGGAAGAATTTATGCTGTTACGTGCAGACCAGGCCTGTTGCCCTTTTTAATAGAACGACATTATGCTATTAGGTGCAGACCAGGGCTTTTGCTCTGTTTTATAGCACTTAATAATGCTATTAGGTGCAGACCAGGTCTGCTGCCCTGTCTAATAGCATGAAGTTATGTTATTAAGTTCATACCAGGGTTGTAGCCCTGTTTAATAGCACAAAGTTATGCTGTTAGGTGCAGACCAGGTCTCTTGCCCTATTTAATAACAGGAAGTTATGCTGTTAAGTGCAGACCAGGGCTGTTGCTTTGTTTAGTATCACTTAGTAATGCTATTAGGTGCAGACCAGGGCTGTTGCCCTGTTTAATAGCACAACGTTATGCTATTAGGTGAAGGCCAGGTCTGTTGACCTGTTTAATAGCACAATGTTATTCTATTAGGTGCAGACCAGAGCTTGTTGTCCTGTTTAATAGCACCACCAGGTCTGTTGCCCTGTTTAATTGCACGAAGATATGCTATTAGGTGCAGAGCAGGGCTGTTGCCCTTTTTAATAGCACAAAGTTGTTATTATGTGCAGACCAGGGCGATTGCCTTGTTTAATAGCACGAAGTTATTCTGTTAAGTGCAGACCAGGGCTGCTGCTATGTTTAAAAGCACTTAGTCATGTTATTAGGTGCAGACCAGGGCTGTTGCCCTGTTTAATAGCAAGAAGTTATGCTAATAGATGCAGACCAGGGCTGTTTCCCTGTTTAATAGCACGAAGGTATGCTCTTAGGAGCAGATCAGGGCTATTGCCCTGTTTGATAGCACGAAGTTATGCTTTTACTTGCAGACCAGGGCTATTGCCCTGTTTAATAGCACGAAGTTATGCTGTTAGGTGCAGACCAGGTCTCTCGCCCAGTTTGATAACAGGAAGTTATGCTGTTAGGTGCAGTTCAGGGCTGTTGCTTTGTTTAATAGCACTTAGTAATGCTACTAGGTGCAGACCAGGTTTTTTGACCTGTTTAATAGCACGAACTTATGCTATTAGGTGCGGACCAGGTCTGTTGCCCTGTTTAATAGCACGAAGTTATGCTAATAGGTGTAGACCATGGCTGTTGCCCTGTTTAATAGACCGACGTTATGCTATTAGGTGCAGACCAGGGCTATCGCCCTGTTTAATAGAACAATGGTCACCCTTCAGTTTTTTTCTTCAAAAGTCAACAATTTCAGTAAAAATAAAAGACCATTTTCTAGTAAGTCGAAATGTTTTTAATTACATTTAGTTGACATTTTAATTATTTTTTTATTATGAATATGTTTCCTTTGCTGGTAATTTCATCCTTGTTGCAGTAATTCATTTTGTTGCGGTAAATCTAGTTGTCGGTTCAAATAGCACTGATTTGATTGACGAGAATAACACGAATTTTATGATGAACTGTAAACAAAACATAAAAGATTGAATATCAAAAACTTCTATCATTTCAAGAAGTAAACTTATAATGCAGCTAAAGATTAATTAAAGATCATGTATTATCTCCATGTATTGTTATCAAAGTGATACATGCGCATGCAATTGACAAGTAAAATTATGAAAAGTAGTCAGATAAATCATCCCCAAACCTGTACAGATAATGAGTTTCAGTTTATATTAGTATTGGTGTGGGATTGATTTATCGGTCTACAAAAAGGACTACCAATTTTGTAGCATCGAAAACCCCCAAAATCTCAGTTAGTAAGAGTATGTGTTATAGACTGCAAGATTGTGTCATCATGAAACCTGGAAACTGAACCCATGGCGACAATTACAACGGTTTGAGTCACCCCCACACGAGGAGAGAGAATTAATACGAGTGGACCCTATCAATTTTGGGGGTGAGAATAAACTACTATAATTCATTACCGTCATCTCAGAAAAAAAGTCAAGATATTCCAAGAATAAAATTCGCACAAGAGCATTTCTTTCATACACAACCAGATTCAAGGATTTTTGTGTCAGAAATGTCTGCAGTTGAAGCGTCTGCTTTTTTATTGACTTATTTGTCTCAATTTTGCTCGAGTTGAAACGACATGCTCGAGCTGAAGATCAAGTTGGTTTTTGATTTTTTTTCAGATGACATTTTGAAGTATCACGAAAAGATTGAATGAAACAGACCGGTTGAATTAATGACTTCCAATTTTTTTAACAAAATTTAGAACATAGAGCACGTTAATAACGAATTCGACATTGATATAAGAGTACGCGTGTACGTGACTTACGTCTTTGGTTAGAGAAACTTGCAAAGTACTTACTATTAATGGATGCAACTCCACTCTCAAATGTATCAACAATTCTGACGTCATATGTACTCAGGCACGGGGCAAAGTTTTGAATATGTTTTACTATCCAGTGCATTATGACTTACGACAAGGACCAGTCCTATTGGCCTTCTCCTTCTGTGCTCCATTCTTTTTAAGAGCTTCAGTTTTCTAGCCGATGTCCATAATTTTGCCTTATCAGGACTTGAACCTCAATTCATAGTGATAAATCTGAAAGTTTTCAAATGTATGCTTGTAAGAAAGAGAAGTTCCAAACAAAAGTTTTTTTTTAAAAAAAAATCATTTGTTTCATACAGTGTAGTTAAATGTTTTTGTTGATCTAATAGATCTCGAATTGATTTATAGTGTAAATATTATATCACCTGATGATTGCTACATCTATTCAAAAGAAGCTTTACATTATTTTTTTTTTATTTTTTCAGACTTCTTTACTGCCACAATCTTGAAGAATGACCAGCGATAATTCCACGGAAAAGAAAAAGTCGCTTAGACGCGTGATTGAGCGCTTCGCAGACAAGTGTTCAATGCAAGGGATTTCATACATTCATGCCGCTAGATTTTGGTGGTCCCGTTTGATCTGGGTTGTTCTGACGCTTTCAGCAATAGGCGCTATGACATTCCATTTCTACTATATCATGAATCAATACTATGAATATCCTGTACAGACAACAGTTTCTTTGGGGTTTAATAATCTCCAATTACCCGGTATCACCATTTGCAATGTAAATGTGTTGCGCAATTCAAAGCTGAATATATCAAATTCAACAGATATGGAGGAGCTGAGAAACATTGTACAGGTGTCGTTACCACAATGCATTCTTGCAAAAGCAATTAGGTTCCATTTCTTCTGCATGATATTAGCTTGTAGTGTGATTTAAATACTGTTAAATCAAACAAAAACACATAATACCAAACACTTTGCTCTCTTTACACAACAGAGGTCCTTTTATCAGAAAACAATTGTAAGTATCTTTAAACTAAGTTTTTCAAAGTTACTTTACGTAATACCGCTGTGCCAGACTTCATTTAGCTAAAAACTGGAGGCCACTAGTACCCAAACATTTACAAACTATATGAGATCACTAATTGCCAAAATGCTACGAAACAAAGCCTGAACCACAAAACCTCTGATTACTGGATTATTCACTGCCACAACTTCTCTGGACTTCAAAATATGTGGCCTATGTCACTGGTCTTTTATGTTTTAACTTGGCAATATCCACACTGCAAACACATATAACAAAAATTATTGCGTATCCCACCACCACTACCACCAGTTTTGGTAACTACAAAATTGGCTATGATTTAATTGTGTAAAATTCCTACCTCACTACGTAAAGCGTCTCATCTGTGAATAGATATAAGAAAGAAACTTTGCCCAGAGAGGAGAGACGGATCTCTTTTCGTGTTTTTCTTTTCTCTCTGCTATCGAAAATGTTGTCTTCTATATACACGATATTTTGTACGACACACAGCCTTTTCAGCGGAACAGCTTTTCGTTTTGTTTATTTGATTTGCATACATACGACTCTTTTATACTTTAGCTGTTTGGTTTTAAAAAATTAAATTTTGGTTCAGAGATTTTAATTATTTCGGATGTATTGTTATCTGCGTTGTATGCTGTTAGATTCAGGCTGTCGTACGGTCTTCATTTTTAAGTACATAATTTTTTATTTACATTCAAGCGTTATTATGCATTACGAATGAAATACATGCTTGAGCCTGGCTTCATAGTCGATGTTTACCATATTTTAATGAACCTTAAGACAACATTGGCTGTCAACTGAAAGGTTCTTAAAGTTGAAAATACAACAGTAATGTAGCTATAATCACCAAATGACTACACATCGTGAAACTCCAATACCACAGTTGAATGGTATTTCTCTTGATTTACATTTGTATGATATTATAGAAAGCCTTTTCGAGCCAAATATTAGTACTTCGTGCTATGCACTACAAAACATGATCCAAACACCTAATACGAAGAATTATTACTATCTAAAATTACTTAAACAAGTATGCCTAAAAATATCTAGAGAATTCAGTGTGGTAAAAAATTTCAGATTTTTTCGAAATCAATCCTTGATTTCACAAAGTCTCGAGAATACTGTACAGTATGACGTCTGCATCTATTAACTGACTAATTATTCTGGTTGAGACATATCTTCACCACACCGATTCATAACAGTCAACAAAAAATAGTATAGCAATTAACCAGGGCTAGAAACCCCAATGTTGGTTTAAAACTACGAGTTTTAGCGATTTGATAATTTCAAAAAGGTCTTAATATGAAGACAATTATCTATCAAAGTGCATACGAACTGGTTCGGCTGGCGGAAGTAAACAAGTCAAGGTCATCGGCACACCTGCATAAAATAGCTTGATAAAAGTTATTACTCATTAATACATTAAGAAGGAAATAAAGCCAGATTATATAAGTAACATAAATAGACGCAGAACAAAATGGAAAATATATTTAGCGCTATGATGAACGTTTGACTGGTTTAGTAATGAACCTATAAAATAAACAAACCTGTTGTCTCAAAGCGCAGTCATATATACATGCATATCACTATCAAAAGCGACAGTTGTTGTTGTTGTTGTTGTGGGGTTTAACGCCATTTTTCAGCACAGGAAAGGCTATACATGGCGGCCAGTATTAATGGTGGAGGAAGAAACCGGGAAATCATCGGAAAGAACCACCGACCCACGAGAAGCTACTGGCAAGCTCTCTCGCCGAATCTTAGACTCGAACCCACGCAGATAGATGTGAGATGGCAGTGATCCGTAACGGACAGTGCTTTAGACCACTCGGCCACTCGGGGCCCCCAAAGAGCGACAGTTACACTATGTGCAGAATATCGTAGATATTGGGTCAAAAATATCGAATATATTGGGTAAACGTGCGCAGGCTTTGTTATAACAGAGGCATAAAACTGTGTGTGTGTGTGTGTGTGTGTGTGTGTGTGTGTGTGTGTGTGTGAAACATTTTATGTTTGCTTCTGGACATCCGAAGCATTTAAAAATCACTTAGTCATACTAAAGTGAAGAAGAAAGATATTAGACACTAGATGAATAAAAGTTACAGACTGAAAATAGACGTGCTGATGAAAGGCCGAATTTGTTTTCAGGGAACCTCAGAGGACAATGTTTCGAATAGTGAGTTTTACTATGAAGATTACTATGACGATGATGTCGATGGAGATCAAGGTGCTGCTATCGAACGTGCAGAAAAAGAAGATGGTTATGTTCAGGATCAACGTTTCAAAAAGAATTACATGGACTTGCGAAGGTAAAGCACATATAGTAAACCCTACTCCGTATCTCTCCAACTCTAGTCATCAAAGCTATGGCTATTTTTGCTACTGCTACTACTACTACTACTACTACTACTACTACTACTACTACAAATAATAATAATAATAATAATAATAATAATAATAATAATAATAATAATAATAATAATAATAATAATAATAATAATGTGTTCTAGTCGTTGTTCTTGTTCCTGCTGTTGTTGGTCATGACGGTAATAGTTTTATATCAACTCCATGTTTATTATCTCTGTTTCTGTCATCATTATCATTGCTGTTGCAGATTATATAACTATGATGGTGGCAACTAGGAGAAGAAAGATGCTAAACTAAGAAAGATGAAGGTGATCATTATGTTTTAGCACATAAGATGAACATATCGTATTGCTTTTTGTTTTGATTTTTGTTCTGGTTTTTATTTGAGAAATTAATTTCTGTGTTATTCCAGTGAAGACCGCAAGAATGCTGGCCATTTTATGGAGGACATGATCGTGTCTTGCAGTTTTGCTGGCCGCGAATGCACAGCAAAGTAACTTTTGTTTTCTCGTTGTTTTGTTCACAATTAAGATTTATTATTTTGTTGGTTTAAAGGTAAATCAGAGAATAATAAGAATATCTTTACGAATCTTTGGTCGTAAATTAAGAAATAGGAAGGCTTGACCAACAACTTTTGTATATTTGAAAATTTAATTTATTTCTCGAAAATGTAAAATTAAAGAATTAAAATTAACTTAAAGTATGGTGAACGAAACACTAAATTTCAGAATGTTCTATCAGTTCCAAAGTATGAAGTAATCCGAATAAATTTCTAAAAGTATTCTGAATGATTATCTGCAATGTAATGATGTATCAATAGTATAGAAAAATCCTTATGGTAAAACCCAAAAATGTATTAAAATTATTTCAAGGTAATTCCGACACAGTTATAAATTAAAATATCTTTGAATAAATTCACGGTAATTTCTTGACAGCTGTTATTCAGATTAATCTGAAATATTTTAAGCATTGTAGTTACAACGAATGACTTAAATTAAAGAACGAATCTCTCAATATAAGTCTTCGAAAACATAAAGACTGTTTAATGACTCATTCGCTTTGCAGATCGAACCGATTAACAAAGATAACGTGGGTTACATTAGCTGGTTAAAAATTAGGTCAGTTTTTAGGTGGCGCTCACAGATTGTTATGTAATTTTGAGAGAGTGATGTATGTAAGGTGAAGTTGTTAGCATTTAAAACATGCACAGTGGAGAGAATGTTGGCATACCTCTATGCTACTTTCATGTAATGTGACTTACATTTCTTTGGATATGTACTTTTGAAAATTGTAAATAATCTTAGAACAATGCTATCTAAATTGTCTGCTCCCTTGTGCTCCAAAAAAATCAGCCTGAATTTTTGTCAAAAGTACACTATCCTTAGCAGCTATTAAAATAGGGAAAATGAATTTTGTTAGACTAGACAATCACAGCTTCTGAAAGTGCAATGAACGAATTATCAAATATGTAAAATGTAAAAAAAGGTATCGGCTCTTTTTTTTACAAATTACCTCTGAAGTTCGGGAAGTGAAAATGAGCAAGTTGAGCTAGCACTTTTTTGAAAGATGCACATCTGGAGTAAGGCCAAGCTGTATACTCTCTAACCCATATTACACTCATCAATCATACACCAAAATAAAGGGAATTAAAGGCTCTTTGAAACCCGGGCAAACTCTTTTTCTTTAAAATTATAACCCTATACTAAATACAAAACTGCAGAGCTTCACTTTAAAAAAAAAACATTCACAGCACGTGATCTTTACAGTGCATACCAATCTTGAAACTTATGAATGGTTCTATGCATTTGATACATGACTCATCTTTCGGTACAAACCCATTCACAAATAATATTAGTATTTGAAAGATTAATAATTAAGTAACCCTTACTAACAATAATCATGAACACATTTTACTAACTATAGTCAAGAATGATAATACATAATATTAAAAAGAAAGAACTAAAACTAAATAATATGGCAGTTTTACTTGTCCCAAAAATGTTATTTTAACAATCATGAGGAACATTTTTGTACGTGTTAAAGGTACATTGATTTTCTAAGTCGTACTCAATTTATTCCTAAATTCTTGATTTCATTTTTACTCCGTGTGCTCAGAGTAGAAGATAATATTAATACTAAAGGCAAATTATACGGCCCCAAGTAGCCCAGTGGTCTATAGCGCTCACCGTTCCGGATCACCGCCATCTCACCTCCGTCTGCTTGGGTTCGAATCTAAGATTCGGCGAATGTGGATATGTGTGAAAGCTAGCCAGTAGCTTCCCGGTGTGCAGAATTCGTGTGCAGAAAGGTGGCGTTAAATCCAGAACTACAACAATAAACAAATTATATCTTCTTCATAAAATTTTTAACACTGACTGATCGTTTTGCCTCTATCAAATGTTACGTAATATCGAAAGCGTATAAAAATGTTTGATAGCTTACTCAGTGTATGTATGTCAGTATCTGGTCATTAAATGCATGCAAATTAAAGAGGACATAATGAGGAACGAAACGTGGTAGTAACTGCTATACAAAAATAGTGACTTGAAATAGTTTGACTATGCAAGAAAATTTTCGTACAAACATTAAAACAATATAATTCGTCCGCTGAATACTGATTGAGTTAGGTTATATCAATATTATAATGAAAAGTTCTTTAAAATGCGCATTTATCCACTATAAACAGGGCATTCAAACTTCATCAGACGGCTGATTATGGAAACTGTTGGGAGTTGAACACAACCAATAAGATTGCTACAAGGTCTGGTGAAATGGCAGGTATAATATCGTTCATTTATGTATCACCCAGACACAGTTGTAAACATTCAGTGCGATTCAGTTTGGTTAGTTAACTCATCAGTACAGTGTCATGTAGTCATAGTTTATTCCTGAAGAAAACAAAATGAACAAAGTCGTTCCTTTAACAGATACTCACAAGCTTTGTCTATTTTCAAGGTAGATTACCCGCCCCAAATTGTATTAAGTTGCAAAGATGTCTGTATTTATTGTTATAAATGTAATGCATACAAGCTGTACTGTTTTGTACTATTTTGTAATTACGTCATATGCAGATAGCGAGATGAATAACAGTTTCAGAATGTGTATTTCTGTCCAAAAGAACATCAGTATATTATTAGCAATAGAATTTAAGTTTCTTCAACCATGGCATATATTAAAAACTAGCAATGAAGTTTTTCACTAACAGATCGTGCCGGCCGAATTAGTAAAAAATCTCAGCAAGACATGCGTTCCTATTTCTCAGACTGCTACTTACGGTCGCGTATGAATATGTGTCTAGGCTCACCAACAGAGTGGATAACACAGTCTGATTGCCATCCTTTAAAATCCACATTGTAAATTATGTGAATCAGGATCGTAACAGTTTATCACAGGCTGAAAATTGTCAAGGTTTTCGCGTTGCTGTGCAGATTCCACATACGGAATAGAGTACAACATTAAACATTAAAATATTGTATTTGTTTATATTAGACCAGAGTAAATATTTCTACCTTATGTCTTAGTTCACTCATTGTGATGTCTCCTATTGATCTAAAGCGCCCATTGTTCCGGATCACTGCCACCTCATCTCTGCGTGGTTCGAGTCTCAGGATCGACTAACGTAGGTACGCGAGAAAGCTTGCCAGTAGTTTCTCGCGAGTTGGTGGTTCTTACCAGGGTTTTCCGAGTTTTTTCATGATGCCCCAGTGCTAGACATCACTATAAACTGCCGCACTGCAGACATCGAAGCGATATGACTGAAAGTCATTAAAGCTACGTTAAAAATCATAATCACATAACATCCATCACCAGTTATATTGGCCGCCATGTTAGCATATCTTGTGCTCAAAAAATTATATTAAACCCAACAACAACAACAACAACCACTCAGTGTGTATTGCCGTGCGTGCATTATGACCTAGTCTACTCAGTACGTATTGCTATGCGTGCCTTATGACTTAGCCCACACAATGTGTATTGTTGTGCATGCATGATGTGTGCCTGTATTTTAATGAGCGATGTCATTCATATAAATATCAACAGCTATACATAGTTTAAAGAATGACTAAATTCAATAAAAATGAAAGCAGTATTTTGACAAAAAGTTACATTTGCCAGAGTTTTGGGCGTTAAAAGCATCTGGATTGATCTTGACTAGACTTCCTCCGTAAGTTCACATTAGCCGACTCTTGAGGGGTCTATTTTCAATCCTATGTTATATATATATATATATATATGTATATATATATATATATATCTATATATATATATATATATATATATATATATATATATATATATATACGCCATTATTTGAGTAATCTGCGGGAAATGCAAATTTTAGTAGGTTCATAGACTATTTCCATATTTGAAAATCAATAGGGCTCTGATGGAAATCTAATCCAACTTTTTATTACAATCGAATACACTCACCTTACAATCCAGCACCCACCTTTTGACTACTATCCAACATACTTCATCAATTCGGCATTCATACACCCCTGCAATCCAGCATCAGCTTTTTGGCATGCTATCTGATACACACCTTACTATGAAGGACCTACTTTTGATAAACCACACACACACACACACGCACACACACACACCAATTCAATTCCTTCCTCTGTATATAATATCCAACACACCCTAATATCCAGTACCTATATTTTTGATATACTGTGCACAGTTTGCTTCCATGTTGCAAACAATTTATAGACCTCACAGGAACTCAGAAATTTCATTGATATTGTTTCCCACTTTATGGAAGACTGCCACACGTGCTCGTAAAATCTGGTTTCTTTGATGTTCGTTTTGTACTCATTATCATTTACATTGAGTCTCCCTTAGGTGTATATCAACACAATTCAGCAAATATTTATATTGAAAACACATGTCTAAATGCATCACTTCCAATCTAAGTACTAAGTTTATTTTATTTCGGCGGTCATTAAATACACACCTGTAAGGATCGTCATCCGCTGTCAACTATAAGCACAATGATTCTGTACAAAATGACCGGTTCTCATACCAAGCAGGCATCACAAGTTGTTTTCTTTTGCTTCTTTTTCGTACTTCAAATTTTTTATGGATGTTTGATATGAGGAAGTATCAAAACTGCCTCTTTCTAATTTGTTAATTAAGTACAAATCCACTTCGCTGGCCATCAAAAGCAAGAACTTCTCTTTAGGAAACACTTAGCATAGGCGCCTGGATTGCTGCTATCCACTATGAAAACCGTGACCTTTTTATACAAGTGAATGTTATTTATCAGATCGATGTAACCTTCGGTTCGCCTTTTGATTTCATATTCAATATGTGTTGAGGTGCCCAAAGGCGATGCAGGGTGCTATTCTTCCAAGTGAGATTCTTGGATCGTCACGATCGTCGCTGGCATGGCTAACATACTTTGTTCTGTATTGTTTGTTGTACTATGTTCATGTCTACCCAGAATATCAAACAGACTGGGAGAAATATCTGATAGACGTCTTTTTGACGTAGAAAATGCGGTGAGCAATTTTATGATACTCGACCAAGATATTTCGGCGAGCTTTCGTCAGTACTTTGGACGAGATGTTGTGCATTACAATAAAATCCTGCAGGAATTCTAATAGTATAGAAACGTCACTGGTGATGGTGTTTGGGATTCGTAAAAAAAAGAATAATGTTTGTACAAGTGTTCTTCAACTTGTTTGGTGAATATTTTGAAGTGGAAAATATTTTGATTTCAACCCAATTCTAGACTTAAGTAGCATAAACGATGTCAGTGAAAGCTACATACCTATGAGCGTAGTGATCAAATTGTAACTAAGGTATGTTGGCTGGGAAACACACCCATAGAACTGTCAACTATGTAATTAAATAAAATGGATTATCGTTTGATGGTTCTGGTCTCTGAGGAGTCCATCCTTGTCAACAAAGACTGATTTCCCAAGTGTTCTAAAGGAGAAATGCCTTATGTGAATGGAAGTTTATTCTTTTGATTGGCTTTTGACTGGCGTTGGCGAACCGACTTTTGTTGCTGTTTCTTTCGATGTATGTCGATAAAGGAGATGCTAAAAAATAACTAGTACAACTGCTGAATAAAATAGTTCAGAGTCGTTTATTTCTTGTTGCAAATTCAGATTTTCGACGACTCCTCGCTTAATACAAAACAACAAATAATTTGACGGATACGACAGTTAATATTTACAGACTCAAGGCAGCTGATATTTACAAACGCAAGACAGATGATATTTAGGGACACACAATAACCATGATGGTTTTCTTGTGGCTCTGTCTGTAATTCTTGAAGCGAGGAACTCTGAAAAGGAGAGTCTTCAGCTGTGTAACATATACTTTCTATATCAGCTTTAAATGTACTAAAAATAATTGTCTGAGCCAATGCTTTGAAATAATGGTTTTCAGCTTCAAATCCTTCTCTTATGTTTGTTTCAAGTCAGATTCATCTCCACATTGATTTTTATATTCTAACGCTATTTCCATCTATGAGGTTAAATAAAGAGTGCTGTGGTCAAATTTCCATTGATTTATAATGATTATCATCCATTTTAATCTATGCATTACGTACCTTTGAAGAACCTATTCATTTCGTATGCTTGATGATTATTTTGAGGAGTTACAAAACCTTGTCTTGAGATGGTTGGTTAAACTAAATATTTCTGATTATTGTCGAATGTTGGAGTCTATTCAAAGTCATCTTATTTCCAATCTTAAAAACATTCACATTTTTTCCATTTTAAAAACATCATCAACTTCAGCCCCTTGTAGTTTTTTTTTTAAATAGGCAAACTGGATAAGCCAATGAACGAAAACAATTAGGAGTTTTTCACGACAACAACAGATCCATTTCTCCATGAATTGAAACAGGAAACCAAGTGTAAATGATGCAGAAAAGGACACAACTGGTAAAATATGTCCTGAAAATAGGATAGACAAAATGGAAGCAAAATGAGAGAAATTTACTTGGAAAATAGTTCTAAATCGTTATCCAAATTTTATTATTAGATGTCTTGGTTTAAGTCATGACATTGTTGATCAGCAATTTATTGAGATTGACAATGTGACATTTTACAAAATGAACGTTAGAACGGCTGCTGACCTTAAATATTTATTAGGTTTTGTTCATTTGATCATAGTTTGTTAATTTACGCGTTGAATACAAGGTTGATGATATGCAAACAATGTTTGCTAATTTACGCGTTGAATACAAGGTTGATGATATGCAAACAATGTTTGCTAATTTACGCGTTGAATACAAGGTTGATGATATACAAACAATCTTTACTAATTTACGCGTTGAATACAGGGTTGATGATATATGAACAATGTTTGCTAGTTTACGCGTTGAATACAAGGTTGATGATATACAATGTTTGCTAATTTACGCGTTGAATACAAGGTTGATGATATACAAACAATGATGATTTCAAGGCTAACACAAGTCAATGGGAGAAATAGATGACACAATCTGTGAAAGACACAAAGTTCGCAAAAATGCCTCACAAATTAAACGTGTACTGTTTGTTTAGTTCCTGGTGCATTTGAGTCTTTAACGACACAATTGCTTCATTTATTTGTTGTTATTACAGGAGCTACTTACTATACAATATAGTTGTACCTGGAAAATAGACTGACACATGATACAATTTTTTATCTAGCAAAGCGTAATGTTCTGACTTTTGCTCATTATTGTCATGCTTTTGTTTAGTGCATTTACTCAGGTATGCAATTATTATGCTCTCTCTTTCGTCTAAGTATTTAACTTAAAGTCACAGTATTCTGCATTTATTTTTCTTCACTTCATGCTGTACTCTCTTTTGCAAGATTTTAATGTTATTTATTTTCTTGTATACTATCCCATGTCTCTACACTGACAGTATAATACAGCGGTAAAATCTCGATTTCTTCCATTCCTTTACAATAAATGCTCTAACAAAACTATGTCTACAACCTTTTGAGGTAATAAAAAATATCTGTTTGTACCTCGACACAGCCTTTTATGTGATTATTTAGCATAATACCTATCGACTGAAACAACCTTCCACTCTGTCATATAGAGCAAGTGCTAGCATTGCCAGGGTCCTATCTCTAAGCAAAATATGTTATACTGCCACCATCAGCTAGACTTGTTGCACAGTAATGGTATGAATGATCTGTGTCTAGACTGAAATGTATCAGAAAGACATTTTGGAATTCCTTGTAGATGTCTGACAAAATCAAAGTGCTGCTTTCACGTATTAGTCTTGTAAGTTACCTATTATTTAAAGACGGAATGTGATATCAAATAATGTGTATATTATATTATAATCATCGTCTGTTATGTAAAAATCGTTCAGTCTTAAACAAAACAAATCATTTTGAGTGTGATAGATATTTCAATATCCACAACATCAATATATTATCTGGTTATATATCCTGTCTTTGACATTTTAATTCCATTGTACCACAATGCTTCACTTCTGAACATGTCATTATTTAGAATTTCAATCTGCTGTTCTGTATAATGGCCCATTCACCTAAAACTATTTGCAAATCCAATTGTCATTTTAACTTATTTTCTTTTTATCCTTCACAGCGAACCGACTATGAAATCCTTATATAACGAAATATATTTTCGTTGCTAATTGGTATAATTGTAGCCTCATGACCTGAATCATTTTAAATAATCATTTTAATAAGCAGATGATTGTGGTAACTAGACACGCTGCCAATAAACGGTTGGATGTCCTTACCTTTTAAGTTACCCTGGTATCTGTAACACCATACAAAAATATGTTTTTATCACAGATATAAAAAGTACTATTTAAGTTGAAATGCTGTACAGTGTCATCTGGGATTATAACAGGTTTCTCTGATTCTTTTCTTCGTACTGTGGTCTCGCTATTCTACCAACCAGTTATGAAAAATCTGAATGCAATCCGTATCTCTGCTTAAAGAGCTATTTTCACTATAATTACACTATAAAATCAAGCCTTGTCGTCGTCCCAAATAACCAACGGGATGCTGACACAGTTGATTCATCTGTTTGAATAGTCCGCTATCAAAGTAAAGATAAATTACATATCTAGTGTTTAATGGATGATGATAGTACCTGAATTTGACAAGTGGTTCCTTTTTAAGGGTAATTTATACTGAATCGTCTACACTGTCTTCGGTGCTTTGATACTTATCCTTACCTGATGAAAACATCGTGCATTTTTGCAGATATATGTCTGCTCGCAATATTTGCTTACTCGAGATGACATCAACTTTGATAAATCCCTTTGCACGAATGTAATCACATTTTTTCATTTTCATCAAACAAATTGACAATACCAAATACTTGTCTTTTTCTCTTTTTATTACTCTAAGTGGTTTATGTATGTCTCTTCAACTATTGTATTCAATTTTAAAATGACATCAGATCCTATGGAGCTGTTAAACAATTATTGTTCAATGTCCCCAATCATTAATATTTTCTAATGACATGTCACATCAATGACTATGAACATACTGTATTTAAAACCCAATGTACTGAATCACTTGGTATACTAATCACAGATTCAATTGCATATTTGTCTAGTCCTTCCTATTATTTACACTGGCAACTGATTTATCCTTTGGCTTTCTGAGAAATTGGTTCTTTCTCTCAGTGCTTGACACTAATCTGATTGAAATGCTAAAAAAAAATCCCATGAAATATCAAATCTCAGGCTTTTGCTTCTTTTCTATCCAGATTTGACATGTAAAATGTCAGACAAATCTTGAATGCAATTAAAGTTTAATAACTTTGTCCAATAAAATGCAGTTTTTTGTGTTTAAAGGTCCTGGTCTGTGGTAATAAATCTCAATATTTGATATTCTCCCTCCTGTAATCAAATCTTTGTAAGTCTAATTGCTAATTAAAGCTAAACTTTTGCCTCACATTTTGTCGGATACGGGTTAGTGGCGTTGAAAAGCTTGAAACGTCCTAATTGTCACCACTGTTTGCATTTATTTTAAGTGATTTCCTAAGTTTTGTGATAATCTTTTTTTTTAAATTTTACATATTCATTTGTAACAATTATTTTCTTGTTATTATGGGTACAAGTGGAGCCTGTAATTTTTCTAACTCACATTGGTATTGGATAATCAACTATAAAAGTCTTCATCATTCATTTATTTAACTACAGGTGAATTTTAAATTATGTATGGATAAAGCCATATTTAAACTTTTGACACAAGTTCAGCTAAATTCCAAACTGCAATTGTCTCCCCTGGGAGCACTTATCCATAGAGTTTGGTTGCATTTTGTCACCTCCAAGAGACAGAGTAAGAACGGAGACCATATCTACTGGGATGTTGCTAAATCACTTAAAGGAAGCAGTAATACCAACTCATATCCGTGGCACGAACTTGATGCCATCCTAACCTCTGCTCAGAACAAAGCAGCCAATTATCCCGACATTTCCAACCACATTTAAACTTTTCTCACAGCTTATTAGGGGTTGTTACTTTGATTTACCTTTCGCCAATTCAGCCAGCATGTCTATAAAATCAGTTCGCTTTAGTTTGTGTTTTGTATTTCGTTTTTGATTTGGTTTTGCTTTGTTGTTATTGTTTCCTACAGTAATGTTAGCCAATAGCATTGACATCGATTTGATTTCATATTAACCAAGCTCAATATTACGTCTTAAGTTGATGATGTGTTGACTTTTGATTAAGGTGAATGGGGTGGGGTGATGCCTTCGTTTTCTTATTTCAAAATCCGCTACGATGTATATAATTCTCTTTGATATCTAAAGTATTGTAAACGTGAGCGGTAGTATGATATTTTGTAATCAGCGAGAGTCAGGGAATCTCAAATATTACAATACTAATTTGTTTATATACCGTTATTGTCACCCTTATTTTCATAGAATGGCTTCATTATATATTAAAAATAGACTTATCTACTAATTATATTTAAGAGTTCAAGCCCGTTATATAATTTTTTTGAATAAAAAGGGGTAAATAAATTCGCTACTGATTTTGTATTTATGACACATTTAAGGAAAACAAAATTATGGTATGCCATTCAGACTGTCTTTCTGCTACAACCAAACTAATAAAAAAGGGAAGCAACTCGGAGAAGCATAAACTACATATACAGACTTATCTCCTAATCTATTATGTTGATTGATTTCTTGGATATGCACGTGTGTGTACGGAAAATGGTCATATTCGGAAACATTTTTAATGTCCAGGAAGATGGAGAGACACAGTAAATAAGTATGGAGCCAACTTTTGTTTAAATTAATATTTTTAAAAATCATTTCATGTTCAAAAAATATTTCTGACTATATGTCACTGTTATAGCCTGTAACAAACGTATTTTCTTCAACCTGCTTTTTTAGGGTTCACCCTCACGTTAAATCTGCAGAACTGGGAGTTTCTGGAAAGCGTATCCGAGGGATATGGAGCGAGACTGGTAATTCATCAACCTGGTACCATCCCACTCCCCTCATCGGAGGGAATCTTTATTTCATCCTCTTTCGAGACAAATATTGGAATTCGCATGGTATGTAGATTAATATCAAATTTGGGTTTCTTTTACACTGTTGCAGTTATTCAATACTGTAGATGACTTTATAATTAAATGAGAAAAAAAATCTATGGTAACTGGGAAAACAGCCATGCCACATTAAAGTAATTACATTAGCTGGTTAAGAAACAGGTTAAAAATAAGTTTAGGAAGCAAGCAAGGATTTGCATTTATCTCTTAACAACCATTTTAAATGTAAAGCCTGTTCAACAGGCATGATATCCAAATAAATAAAATAATTAGAAAAATCTTGTTTTAACAAGAAAGCCTAAAAAAGCGTATCCTATATTACATTCATGTAAGAAGTCTTAATACAAATACCAAATCAAAAGTTTTATTCCTAAAAACCGAGATCTTTCTAATTAGCAAATTCTTCTGTTTGTTTCTCCAATTTTGTGTCTGACCTTCTGCCTCTTTTTGTTTTACAAGACAAAATCCATATTTTTACATAGTTTTATAGCTATATCATTTCAGGTTCAAGTCAGTCGTCTAGGCGAACCATATTCTAAATGTAATGATGGAAAGAAATTTCAGGAACGCTATGGAGTAACATATACGAGACAGGTAAATAATACAAGTTTTTGTCATCCTTCGTCACGAACAAACATAATATTTCTGATCTTTTGTTAGAGGATATATATATATATATATATATATATATATATATATCTATATATATATATATATATATATATATATATATATATATATATATATATATATATGAGAGATACATACATACATACATACATACATACATACATACATACATACATACATACATACATACATACATACATACATACATACATACATACATACATACATACATACATACATACATACATACATACATACATACATACATACATACATACATACATACATACATACATACATACATACATACATACATACATACATAAATCCAGTCGTGACAAATAACTAATATGTCCATGTCTTGCGATTCGTATTTGGTCATATATCCCATACTTTAGCAGCATGTTTAATAATATGATGATAATAAGAAAAGTGTTAGGTCTGTACTGTAACACAACTTACTACATTTAAATCTTCGCATTAATCTCCGAATATAAAACGCGTTGGAGTTGAAAATTAGAGAATAGTTTCTTCAGTTTTCGAAAAATATGCATTAATTCGTGGGGGTGGGGGAATTTCAGAAACCAGTTTCAACTACTACTTTATTACTTTTCTGAATCAGAATTGAAATATGTGCAGATCTGAGAGGATCGTCAACAAAAATTGAAGACCGGTGTTATCGGCAAAACTATGTTTACTGTTAACGTTATTGAATGCGATACAGCATATTTATATTAAGAATAGAGGAGGTCTTAATATGGATCCCTGCCAGAATGCGTCTCCAATGATAAAATTCCCCAAAGTATGTTTCATTTGGGAATACTTTCTTAACCATTCTGAGAGTTTATTTGGCACGCATATCAACCAGGTTTGTTAAACAAGTCTAACTTTCCAAACCCTATCAAAACTTTCTAAGTGCAAATAAAACTGACGACATTCAATATTCATATTATTACAAGAACACTGATCAGGTTTTGTTGTATTTTTTTATTATCATCTACTCATCTGGGTTTAAGAGGACTTTGTACATAATTTTGACGTGACGGGGAAAGAATAGTTAACGGCCTTTCCCCCAAGGACACACCGATCCAAGCAAGCTTGGCACAGGCAATGGGCCTTTCCAACGGACACACCGATTTAAGCAAGCTTGGGACAGGTAATGTGCCTTTCCCAAGGACACACCGATTTAAGCAAGCTTGGGTCAGGTAATGGGCTTTTCCCAAGGACACACCGATCCAAGCAAGCTTGGGATAGGTAATGGGCAATTCCCAAGGACTTACCGATCCAAGCAAGCTTGGGACAGGCAATGGGCCAGGAACCCTAGCATGACGAGACTCATGCAGCTGCCTGCAAACATTTGTACACTCCACGATGAGATTTCTACCAGTCATACTAAGGAACGTTTGCATAACAACGAGATGAAACCCAATTCTTCCAGATAATTTTTTCCTGCACAGGTCAATCTATTAATGATCTTTCCAAAATAATTTATTTCTCTTTTATTATTCCAACACTACATTACATAGAAAAGGACGCTCAGATCATCTTCGGTCTAGTTTAAATTGCACCGTTTCAATCTTCAAGTTAGGCGTAGAATTAATACATTTTATTGGTCAGTTTCAAGTCTGATATAACATAAAGCCAGTCAGGTTGCTAGAATCTTCTTGACGTATGCAAATATCCGTACCTAAGTGAAAGTCACGTCTGGCGAGACATGTATCTGATTCTTCTGTCAGCTGTGCTCAATAAACTCATAAAAAGTTGTTGTGCCTTAACAAAACGTGAAATGAGTTGATTTATATTTTAATTCACATAACTCTTTCACCTTGTGTGACTGTAAAATATGATACCAACCATCCGATTATGTCAGAAAAGTGAATCTTTTTATGACAACTCATATCGGTGCTGTTACATGATTAATAACATTTCTCAAAATTTCACTAATGTTTGGAGCAGATTTTAGGAAGAATATTAATATGGAAAATGCCTTTATTTTGCAGTCTTGCCAGTTTATTTGTCTCACGTCTGAAGTCATACGCATTTGTGGTTGCATTGATGACAATGGCGAAGAACTGGTCATGATGGTAAACGGGACAACACGGAGATGCGAGAACGAGAAAGGTACTTGTTTAGACAAAACTACTCTGAAACTTCGTATAATTTAATCTCATTTGCACACTTTAGACAGTTATATTCATGGTAGTCTTAGAGTTTGAGAAAGCACTAATCAGATTGATAGAAATCATTTGGAGGTGCCCAGATGCCAAGAAAGAAGTCAAAGAAGAGATAAACATATGACATATTATCAGTAAATATATACATTATATAAAACATTCATGTCTATGTGTTTTTTGTTCTGTTTAGGGATTACGTTAAACATTAAAGAAAAAATTGACACTGTACTTAAAGAGTGAGGCTAAATAGTGTTTGTTCAACAATTAAAAATTACTTTATTTGTTCAACAAATTAAAAGACTTAGCGCAGCGAAACGGTGGAGCCAGTACAAAAGTAATTTTAAAATATTCGCGCTTTAATGGTGGCACGGTATAGCCAGCAATATTGTCAAATGAATTAAACTTCCAAATGTTTTGAACATGCTTTTGCGGGTTACTTCCCTTATGGTAGTTTCTTATAGCCTCAGACCAACATATTTGTACTGATATTTAATTTACATTGTTTGTTATGTTAGTTTTTTCAAAATTTTTAAAATTTCATTCATGCTTTAGTAATGTAACATTGTAAGTTAGATTTGACCTTGTCGAGAATTAAGTACATTTTAGCTTGACCTGAATTAATTATTTTTGTTTTATTCTGTGTAAACAAGTAATGCATAGCAACTTTATTATCTTTATCAATGGTTTAAAATCGGAATTATTATTAATAGAAGTAAATATATTTATTTGGGCCTACGTATACGGAATTTTCTTAGGGTATTTTACGTAATTCAAGCCTGATTTTTATTTTGTAAATATCAGAATCCTTCTAGAAAGTTTTTTCCATTAGTTAATGGGAAGTTTTTAATAGAAAAAACTAATTGTGATCTGAGGCCAAGCAAAAAACTATATAATCTTGTGCAAGAGGATTTTTCAGACGTACTGTAAGATCTAGCACTTTCACGCTACATTAAATATTATATCCATTATTTCATTTGTGGGCAGGAAATTTTATTTCTTCAAATTGTTGAATTCAAGTGATTGTTCTCTCTAGTAATACAAGCATGCTCTGATAGAATTCATGGACAGATATATTAACTAGAAACATGAAAATATATTACTGTGATTCAGGAAAGGACCGTTGACGCGTCAACATTCTATAAGATAACACGGACATACCATCGCCTTCAGTTTTTGGATTAATTATTTACTTATATTGAATTCTAATCAGGCTTTTAAATTGTTGGGACTTTTGTTTGCAATTAGCAATTCCGTAAGTCATTTTATCATTTTTACATCGTATTTTAGGAAAATAAATTACTTGCTGAATTTGCAAAGATTGTTTCCTTTCACTATTTTCGGTGATTTATTTTAAGTGCATAAACCGATACAATATACAAAGTGTTGTTGTTAATAAATTTTACCGAATGAATTGGTTGAAAAATGCTATAATTACGATTGCTTGTTAAATTTAAATTCATGCGCTATAAATATGGTTGATTAAAGACATAACATAAGAAAACAACTGCTAGGTTTAGAATTATATTTTCCTTTAGTAGTGTACATATATGCGCTTATTTAACTAAAAACAAAAACATGATTTGTGATGTTATTGACGGTCGCAAAAGAGTCAAGGATATATTACAGTCGAGACCAACAGCAATAGAAAACTTCACAGCAATCTATGAACCAACATTTGTACCTCTTATTAAACCAACAAATAAAATTGTGGAAAATGCTGGTGATATTAAAAATGTAACAGGAGCAACAATGAAACAAATGGCAGCGCTATTAAGTACAGGATAGAAACGGGTTTAATTTGTAATAGCTAAACGTACCATGGATATTAAGAAAGCCACAAGACCAGCTGCAATGACTATTGCACTCTTGCCAAATGCGATCAAAGATGTGAATGAAGACGACAGATAAATTGCAAAAGCCGTGTGAAGACTTTAGATAAGTGATTAAAAATATGACGTGTATACCAAACGAATACAAGTCACAGATGCAAAGACCACATCAATTCTTTAAGAAAACAGCTCGCTCGGCAATTTTTACAATAATACCCTCGCATAAACAAGTAACAACTACAAAGACAAAAGAAACAAGACTATAAGAGAACAACAAGGATTGCCAAGATAACAGTCACGTGATGAATTTCTAAGACAGCAACAAAAGGAAATGCAATAAAGACGTGCACTCAAATATAGAAAAATGGCTATATCAACAACATTGGACCTAAATTTCGCACACAGAAATAACAAAATAGATGGATAGAAACAAGGACACAGTCTTGGTGGCCTCTAACTCTAGAGAGCTTGATGATCGGTTGGAATCACTTGTTATGTCCGTTCGTGCGGGCAAAACGCATCGCAAGTTGTTAAGTAATTAATGAGGTCACATAGATTTCTCAGCGAGTGTTCACCAATGACAACATATACAATTGTATTGGTAAAGTATCACCGCGATGATCTAGAGTGTGCCCGTTGTGATGCACATGAGTAAAACGAATATATATGTCAAGCGAATAATTACATGAGGGATATACATTAGACGTAGGAGTACCTGATATAAAATCATCCGGTTCCACAGTTGGTGAAAATCAAAACAGCATATAAACCTGAACAGCTACGACTGTCGTCGCATATTCGCTCTCAAACGTCGTCTAACCTAAGTATTAGAAAAAAGTGAAATCCTAAAATTTAAAAAAAATAATCTGTCTCCCTAGAATACAAGATGAAAAAATCAATAAAAAACTAACAAGAAATTACAGCATTGCAAATTAAATCACAAATAGTCCAAACTGTTATATCACCAATCCTAATGAGTCAAATTCCTATTAAAATCCAGTGATCCTAGAAAAAAGATCCAACTCACAATATGTTGGTGTGCCTTTAGTAGCTTGTGATGTGGATTAGTAGCTTGTGATGTGGAGATGAGCCAGCAGTCTTTAGATGAATCACAAAAACATAATTCAAGATGTCATTGTATGAGTTCACTGTGATTTTAAGTTAATGTTTCTCTCCAATAATATTATGGATAAGCACTTTGCGTTTCAAATGAATAATAATTTGAAATAATAATTACACCCTACCAACACCTACATATAACACTACAAGTGATTTCTTCTTCAGATGTTATCCCAGCAATGAGTAATTTCCTCAAATTAACAAGATTAGAAAACACTTTAACTGACGTATGTCACATTTAGTATTTCATGAAATTAATATGTATATTTAGTGGAATTTTCCATTCCAGAATATTCTAAGTTGTTTGCATGATAAAATATGTCAGTAAAACTATAATGAAGAAGATACAACATGTTATTCTATGGTGGGAAATCCAATGTCTCATACTCAGACTAAAATAGATATGTTTATATTAATAAATAATACTTAACCCACAATCATAGGAAAATTTTTTAGCTATTTAGTATTTGTTTATAATCAAAACAACACCAGTGTCCCTAATCAGGTTCACAATCAAGTCCAAAATATAATTATTCATAAACACATAATCAAGAAAGTAAACAAACATGTAGGACACGCAATCATACCTGCATATTGATGGTTTTTTGTTTAGAAATACATGATATATACATTCGTAAGCAAATATATGCATTATACTCTCTCTCTCTCTCTCTCTCTCTCTCTCTCTCTCTCTCTCTCTATATATATATATATATATATATATATATATATATATATATATATATATATATATATATATATATATATATATATATATATATATATATATATATATATGAATGTATATATATTTATTTGTTCTATATGAAACAACTGAATAGCTGTCAGTGCTAGTTTAATCTTTTCCATTTGTTTTCTGCCCTTGTATACGTTTATAATGCATAATACGTTCCTATGCAAGCCGCTTGTTGTTAAAGCGTTGCGTGTGGAATCCCAATACAAGAAATGCTTATTGATTATACATTAAAGTAAGTTTAATATTATATGAAATGGCTATTAATATTCATTGACGCTGTCCAACTGGACACTATGCTGATGGAGATCTTAGCATTCAATAAAGATCGAGTAAAATAAAAGATATATATATATATATATATATATATATATATATATATATATATATATATATATATATATATATATATATATATATATATATATATATATATATATATATATATATATATATATATATATATATATATATATATATATATATATATATATATATATATATATATAAAACAATAGCGTATTCCATGACTCTTCTCTTGTTTGGCCATTTTCAGGTTTCACGGATTATAATCATTTTGTTCTACATGAGTATGTGGATTTTACCATTGAGCAAACAATTCATGGTAATTATAGGCTGTGACCTGGATCAAAGCTCAGAATACAAAACCTGTATTAATACACTACTCTCTCGTTTCCTTTGATAACCGACAAAACATATTCAGTCACTAGATAAATTTAAAGCGTCGGGTACAAATAGGATCCAACCAGAAAATATTATCTTGTTAATCAACAAACATTGTTACAATCATAAATTGGTAAGCAATCAAGTTTAAAACGAAAGCAAAATGATTTTGCCAAGGTAGTTTTGAAATTGATGAATAATGCCGTGCTTGTTAAACATGTGGAAAAACTCATATCAGGAGCAAGCAAGTGTTACATTATCTTAAGAAAGAATAATGTCCAAAAGACATGTTATTAACAATTATAAGATATATTGGCAGTGACTTGGTGTTACACGGTCTTAAAAAAACAACAAGAAAATGAAATTAATCTGGCTAATTTACAGTGGAATTAGAGTTGGAGAGAAAAGAAAACGGTTAATTTTTATTTTGTTCTTGCTTATCTGTGATCCCTAATCTCTGATGAGATTATTTTAAAAGACGATATTTTCTATTGCAGTTGTAGTCTTAGAGTAGAAGACAACGGGGGCTAAATGCTATTCTCATGGAGAACCTTTATGACGGAAATGTTTTTAGTACAGTCTCCGGAGAGATGCTTCAGAATGCTAACCACTAAAAGCTAGTATGCTAGTAGCATTCCTTTATTCTTCATCTAAATCCCCACAATGATCATTGGCGAACATCACCAATTATCTCGCGTTACTTATCTAATCTATCTTCTCGATCTATCACGATTCATCTTGAGTGACCGTTTTCCATTGTACGTTTAATTCAAGAGAAATATTAGACCCATCATAATGATGGTGTGATCAAAAAGTTTTTGTATCTGGTCTATGGTAGAACTAGTGCGAACATAATTTTTTTCCAGAATAAGTCACTCCATAATTTGCAACGTTATGCATTTCTATCAAATACATTTTTATGCCTAAAACATGACTCGTTTTTCAGCTTATCAAATTGCTTTGAATATTTCGTAACTTCGATATTGTCCTTCGTGTTAATTTGAAACATGGAGACCTACCATGTGGAATGTTAGCTAGTTTATGAATTATGCTTTGCAATATGCTATCCTGTGTATATCGTAACCCTGATTAAATGGTTATCGGTGTAAATTTTAACATGTACGTTATTAAATTGTATGCTTCTGTTGTTCATCAAATGAATACTTTGTGACTTCCGTAAACTGCTGTCTCAAATATAATCCCTGGATATAAAATTGATAAACAGTCTACAACCACTTGTTAGTTTTATTGTTATACTGAGAAACGATACTTTTTTCTAACATATTTGTTCTTTATGCAAAGTATCAGAATTGTCTTCCTCGGACTCATTATGGGACAGATAAGTTTGAGATTTGCTAAAGATAAAATGGCTGCTATTTCGATCACGTTCTCTCTCATAATGTAGTTTTTAAAAAGCAGTTTAATTTATGTATTTGTCGTTTACCCATCAATGTTATAGATTTTAATGTAATCACATCGTACTTCCAACATATGTTAGTTCGTAGTGTTTATTTCCAATATCTGTCACTGAAAAGGCTTTTGCAAGTTTATGTTAAACCTGTAATCCTGAGAAAGGCAAAAATCCACAGACGGAAAACACGTGGTACGTGAATTCCGACTTCCTACTTTGGCAGTACCGAAAAAAGCCGACATCTCGGATTAGTGAACCGCATATATATCACCAGCACAAAACATACACTATGGGTAATGCTATACGCGGTACTGGATCCATACAATGTTTCCTGTAGAAATACACATATATTTCTGAGACAGCTCTCTTCGCCCATCGTTACCTATAGTATCACGTATCACACGTGTAATGAACATACATATTTCTATTGTGCTTGCTCTTCACAAGCCTTATAGAGAGTACTCAGTTTGGGCTATCTTGTTTGATAAAATTTTACTCAACTATCAGAGTTGTTTAAATCACGTCTACCGGAAACACTTTGGGTAAATTCATATCCAGCAGAAACATCATCCAGACTTTTAATCAATCAAAACGTTTACTTTCAAAGTTTAAATTTTTATTAAAATGGTCAAATGTGTTGGCTACGTTGTCAGTGAGCTCTGCAATTTACTCAGCTCCATCTTCTTGCAAATTTTAGACCCTTAGCAAAAGAAAAACGTTCAATAGTTACTAATTAAATAAAATTGATATTCATTTTAACAAGGTAAATGTAAAAATTTGTCCTTAAAAACAAATTTTTAACCGTTATCAAATTAAATTGATACATGCGTATATCACTGTGTATTCTAACTTAACAAGTTCGCTTCTTTGTCTTCCTTGTCACCATTTGATGTGCATCTCTCAGCAATCAAATCATGATGGAAAAGAACAATCGACAATGCGTTGAGGAGGGGTGATTGTGTATTGCACCATGAAAACGACACAATCACCTTCCTCCTCCTCCTCCTCCTCCTCCTCTCTCTCTCTCTCTCTCTCTCTCTCTCTCTCTCTCTCTCTCTCTCTCTCTCTCTCTCTCTCTCTCTCTCTCTCTCTCTCTGTTGATTAACATCATTAGTCAAATTTTTTTCAGCCGAAATTAGAGCAATAGACCTTGCTTTGCAATACATTGCAAGCAAGCGTATTTCAAATAGCATAATCTTCTCCAACTCACTATCAGTACTTCAGTCACTACATAATAAAAAAACTGGATAATCCACTATTCGCTAATATTCTCGTTAAGCATTCTGAGTTGAATATCTCGCATAATATAGTATCCTGTTGGTTACCCAGCCATGTTGGAATTAACGGTAACGATAAAGCAGACAGCTCTGCTAAATTGGCCCTTTCATTAGAATCATCTGATTTTAAAACACCATATACTGATTTTAAACGTTGTATCAAAGACTGTTTACGTCAGAAATGGCAGGCATCATGGAATGATGCCGTGAATAATAAACTTCATACCATCAAGCCAATCCTAGGAGAATGGATTCCTTCCTACCGAGCAGACCGTAGGGAGGAGGTAGTCATTGCTAGAAATCGAATCGGTCATACTTATTTAACCCACTCCTACATACTAAAAGGAGAAGATCCACCAGAATGCATATCATGCAATGAACCATTCACAGTTAAGCACTGTATGCTGGAGTGTTTCGACCTCCAATCTATACGTAATCAATATTACAATGTGCAAGACATGAGGGAGCTCTTTGATACAGTTAGTATTTCTTATGTTATAGACTTCCTTAAGGAAGTAAACATATATCAAAAGTTATAACTTTCATGCTATCATCTTAAACATCTTTATGTGCTCTCTCTCTCTCTCTCTCTCTCTCTCTCTCTCTCTCTCTCTCTCTCTCTCTCTCTCTCTCTCTCTCTCTCTCTCTCTCTCTCTCTCTCTCTCTCTCTATATATATATATATATATATATATATATATATATATATATATATATATATATATATATATATACACACAGACTGTCGCTAGATTTTAATTACCTTTCATATGTTTTCATTGTCATACATTATTTGCAATCCTCGTTGATTGGGAAACTTTATTTTTTATCACCGTTACCATTTTTATCGTTTTACCTTTAGCAATTTGGTTTCGTATCGCTGGCCGATACAGAACCTTTTTACCATTTGTATAAAATGAAGGATATAACCTTTTGTATGGCGCTAAATGGCATCTTTGTGCTGTTGCGCCGTAAAAATTCAACCAACCAACCAATCTCTCTCTCTCTCTCTCTCTCTCTCTCTCTCTCTCTCTCTCTCTCTCTCTCTCTCTCTCTCTCTCTCTCTCTCTCTCTCTCTCTCTCTCTCTCTCTGTTGATTAAAGTCATTAGTCCCACTTGTTTTTAAATGCGATTGCAATTTGTATGATCTTTTCTTTCAAAAAAATTTATTGATTAAATTATTTTATTTACAGACAAAGCCTGCTATCGTGATGTCTTTAAAGAATATCGGAATAAAAACATTTCATGTGACTGTATAAATCCATGCAAGTAAGTCAAATTTTTAACTGTAACAAAAAGGAAAGGAAAGGAGACAATGATTAAAGCAAATATATCCTTTTACCCCCGGTAATTAATTTCCAACAAAAGTCTCTCTCTCTCTCTCTCTCTCTCTCTCTCTCTCTCTCTCTCTCTCTCTCTCTCTCTCTCTCTCTCTCTCTCTCTCTCTCTCTCTCTCTCTCTCTCTCACACACACACACACACACAATCTCATAAATATACACACGCACGCAAGCGTGCTCTCGCTTGCTTGGCAAATCATTTACCTGAATGTCAAAATAAGAGCTAGCGATATATGCATGTATATGTAGATATATATATATATATATATATATATATATATATATATATATATATATATATATATATATATATATATATTGTCTGTGACATGTAACATGATGTCCCACCCGGTCACATTATCCTGACACGAGGCCGACCCGTCCTAACAATAACCTCTTAATGCTGAGAGCCAAGTGATGCAGATGTTAGTACCATTTTTTTTAAAAAAGTCTTTGGCATGACTCTACCTGGGATTGAACCCACAACCTCCCGCATCCGAACCGCTCTGACCAACTTTGTACAAGTTAACTGAAGTCAGAAATCTACAACGTAAGCTTGATAGTAGAAGAAAGAGTTCTCGCGGGGAAAATGCACTTAAATTCAATATTAAAAGGTAAAGGGAATTGAATTTAATAGAATTGGTATGTACGAATGGTCTCCGCTTTTAGAAGAATTTAGGAACACTGTCAAAATATGCAGACATATTATTTTTCACGTATCGAAATGCTTAAATCTTTTGCCCCCGAAGATGTAGAAATTCTATCAAAATTTGATGCAAAATATTCAGTTTTGATAATTTCACTTAAGAACTTACAAATTCACATGCTTCGGTCTAAAGTCTTTCATATTATTTGAAAATAGCATTCACAAAAGAAAGAAGACACAAATGTTTGAACACGACGTAGTTTAAACACAATTTTTACTCTTGTCCTTAAAAGACCTCATTAAATTGTTGCGAAAACCTTATGATTTCCCCTCTTCTAGTCTCCCTCCTTTTTGCACTCCTACCTGAACAATAATTAAAAAAAAACTTCCTTCCGATTGCTGCCATCAAACTGTCTTCTGTAAAGTTATAGCTCGGTGATCAAAAGAAAAATCACATTGACCAATTAATTGACTTACTTTTATATAATGTGCAATTGATTGAACTTTCTGCTATTTATAATTATCATTATCCATTTTCAGCGAATATGTTTATATTAAGACTATATCCAGTAGACCGTGGCCAACAGACGAATACACAGTAAGTTTGAATTAAGAGAAGGCATTGCCTTTAGATGTTGTACCAAATTGTTAAACCGGGTTGTTATTCTCACTCACTTAACGAGTTATACAAACCATTTCAGATTGCTAATGGGTAAAACTAATTAGTACTAATTAGATGACAAAATGCTTTTTTCATTTCATTAAATGTCTCGTTGCAGATAGTAATTTTCAAACATGAAAGACTTCTTATTATTGATATATAAAGCAAACGTATCAATCATTATTAAGCCTCTATAGTTTTAAGCTACGTAATAAAAAGCAAACAAAACGATTAAATTACGCATGCGTATTTGGTAACATGACTATTGGTAGATCAGTAATGGTAGTAGTAGCGTAGTAGCTTGCTTGTAGGACCTACATATTAGCCTCTGTAAAGGGGGCATTTAAAACATTAAAATCTTCCTCCTTTTGTTCGGCGTCGTTAGCTATGGACTAATCTCCCGCGGTTTTATTGCCCAGTGTGGAGGAATAGATGGAAAGTTACAGAGAGCTAAGCAAAATATTGAAAGAAAAAAACAACAACGAGCCTCCTTTCAATAAATAAAAATATAAAATTTTAATCAGTTAACATATAATCAAAGTGCAACTGATTTTCATTGACAGAATTTAGTTACAGTGTACGACTTTCATCATTTTACGAGTATTGCAATTTGAGCGCAGTTTCCAACTTGACAGCATCACCTGTCGACTGTCTTCTCTCGACTTGCTTCCCAAGTCTAAGACACGTGCTTGGTCCTTTTTGGTCCCTCGACTATTCTGATGTCCCGTAGATGTAGATGTCCCCTTTTGACTCATCGTGTTCCTTCTTTATACCCTCTTCTCCTTTATCTTGCTCTCATTACGAAGCTGTCCTTTTACACAGATAGTATGCCTCACGTGGTTTACGCTGCACAATTCTGACCTAACGTGATTTTAACCAATGACTCCTCACAGATTTTGTGTTTGCGGTAAGCTACCGTTAGATTTGATACAAATCACTTTAGCTCGAAGTTAATTCACTCCGCGCCAAATCATCTTAAATTCCCAAGTGCTTTCTACAGACAAATGTAGCCATATATATCAGGATACATTACAACACGACTTATTTACATTTGGCTATTCAATGTAGTTTATCGCTCAATTACTTATGGCATAATATCCACTAAATCTAGCTATCCTAAATTAGCCTGAGTGATCATTTAAATATTACGAACTCATCTTGTCATTCACTCGCAAGAGCAAATATCATCCTACACAGAGAATCAATTCATATATCCTAAGAAATATGGCACATTCGTATACTAGGGTGAATTAATGAAATCCCTATGATATTATACGCATAGAATATTTGATTACATGCAATCCGTCAATTCTCTCAATGAATTAATAATTGAAAAATAAGGAATGAAATGGCATGAAACTAACATGTCAATAGAGTCGTACGAAATGAATACACGATACAAGAGTGAATCATAATCATAACAACATCTGTAAACAACCAAACAAACGAAATAGAAAATTAGTTTGGAAACTAAATTGCGTACCTTATTACAGGTTCTTGCCAAACAAAGTCCTAACCTATAGCCTGACCTTCTTTTTAAAACTGATATCTGGCCCCATTATAGTATCTCAAGAAGAAACACTACTCACTAGGATTCTTTGGAGTCGACTTAGTCTTCCCTCAAGAATAATCTGACTAAAGAATTTGGCAAGAGAAAGCCCTAAATCGTTTCCCAAAGTGTACGCCCTTAAATTTCCCTGACCAATTGGAAATAACTGTTCATAAAATTCCCTCCCAAAAACGTGTCTGTGATCGACTTCACTAGTCTAAAACATGATGCAATTAGTTTCATTTGAAAAATCAATTATTTGATGTGCGCCCCCTTTTGAACTGATACGGGTTGTAGTCTTATTGAACGTATGCCACGTACCATTAAAATGACCCAGTCAGCTCCTACCGAAGCTTGAATGTAGCTCATTTTATGTTCAGAGATGAAATAAAGAAATAATCATTTAATTTTCTCCAGACCTTTCTACTTTGATTACATTAACTTGAAAGCACAATTTATTTAACTTTAAGTTTCAATAAGTTTTCAACATTCGACTTATCACAGTTTTCTTGTGTGTTTATCAAAGTAAGAAATGTACTATGAGAGTCCACATGTTATCCAAATAATCGGGATTACTAGATGATAGTACTTATACGAGTAACAGCCGTAGTTGTAGTACAATACCCATAGTATGTAGTATCACTTTATCGAGCGTACCCCAAGTATGTAGTATCACTTTTCCTAGCGTATCCCAACGTTCGTAGTAAGACTTTATAGAGCGTATCCAAAAGTAGGTACTATCACTTTATTGAGCGTATCCCAAATTATATAGTATCACTTTATCTAGCATACCCCAATAATATATAGTATCGCTTTATTGAGCGTATCCCAAAGTATGTAGTATCACTGTATGTAGTGTATGCCAAAGTATATAGTATTACTTTAGCATATCCCAAAGTATGTAGTACCACTTTATCTAGCATATCCCAAAGTATGTCGTATCACTTTATAGAGCATATCCTAAAGTATGTAGTATATAGTGTCACATTATCTAGTGCATCCCAAAGCATGTAGTATCACTATCGATAATACCACAAACTATATAGTTTCATGGATGCCTGCATTACAGGTCAAGGGGTCTCATGACCCTCTGAAAATCATATATATATATATATATATATATATATATATATATATATATATATATATATATATATATATATATATATATATATATATATTTATATATTCCGATATGTTTAATCATGCAAATGAAGCTGAAAAATATGTCAAGAGATTCTGTTCAACGTTGGTAAATATTAGCTTTAGTTTCAGACTTCATACTATACTAACTCTCCCGGCAGTGACTGACTGACACGCCACCCCCACCGACCTACCCACCCCAATGCAAAAACTCCTTCTGGCGCCCATGTGTAGTATCACTTTATATAGCGTACCCTAAAGATGTAGTATCACTTAGTAGAGCATACACCCCCAGTATGTATCATCACTTTATGGAGAATATTACAAAGTATGTAGTATCACTTCATACAGCATATCCCGATATGCAGTATAACTCAATAGATTATACCTCAAAGTATATGGTTGGTATCACTACATACATCTAACCCCAAAGTATGTAGCATCACCACATACAGCATATCCCGATATGCAGTATAACTCAATAGATTATACCTCAAAGTATATGGTTGGTATCACTACATACATCTAACCCCAAAGTATGTAGCATCACCACATACAGCATATCCCGATATGCAGTATAACTCAATAGATTATACCTCAAAGTATATGGTTGGTATCACTATATACATCTAACCCCAAAGTGTGTAGCATCACCACATACAGCATATCCCGATATGCAGTATAACTCAATAGATTATACCTCAAAGTATATGGTTGGTATCACTATATACATCTAACCCCAAAGTATGTAGCATCACCACATACAGCATATCCCGATATGCAGTATAACTCAATAGATTATACCTCAAAGTATATGGTTGGTATCACTATATACATCTAACCCCAAAGTATGTAGCATCACCACATACAGCATATCGCGATATGCAGTATAACTCAATAGATTATACCTCAAAGTATATGGTATCACTACATACATCTAACCCCAAAGTATGTAGCATCACCACATACAGTATATCCCGATATGCAGTATAACTCAATAGATTATACCTCAAAGTATATGGTATCACTACATACATCTAACCCCAAAGTATGTAGCATCACCACATACAGCATATCCCGATATGCAGTATAACTCAATAGATTATACCTCAAAGTATATGGTTGGTATCACTACATACATCTAACCCCAAAGTATGTAGCATCACCACATACAGCATATCGCGATATGCAGTATAACTCAATAGATTATACCTCAAAGTATATGGTTGGTATCACTATATACATCTAACCCCAAAGTATGTAGCATCACCACATACAGCATATCCCGATATGCAGTATAACTCAATAGATTATACCTCAAAGTATATGGTTGGTATCACTATATACATCTAACCCCAAAGTATGTAGCATCACCACATACAGCATATCGCGATATGCAGTATAACTCAATAGATTATACCTCAAAGTATATGGTATCACTACATACATCTAACCCCAAAGTATGTAGCATCACCACATACAGCATATCCCGATATGCAGTATAACTCAATAGATTATACCTCAAAGTATATGGTTGGTATCACTATATACATCTAACCCCAAAGTATGTAGCATCACCACATACAGCATATCCCGATATGCAGTATAACTCAATAGATTATACCTCAAAGTATATGGTTGGTATCACTATATACATCTAACCCCAAAGTATGTAGCATCACCACATACAGCATATCCCGATATGCAGTATAACTCAATAGATTATACCTCAAAGTATATGGTTGGTATCACTATATACATCTAACCCCAAAGTATGTAGCATCACCACATACAGCATATCGCGATATGCAGTATAACTCAATAGATTATACCTCAAAGTATATGGTATCACTACATACATCTAACCCCAAAGTATGTAGCATCACCACATACAGTATATCCCGATATGCAGTATAACTCAATAGATTATACCTCAAAGTATATGGTTGGTATCACTATATACATCTAACCCCAAAGTATGTAGCATCACCACATACAGCATATCCCGATATGCAGTATAACTCAATAGATTATACCTCAAAGTATATGGTTGGTATCACTATATACATCTAACCCCAAAGTATGTAGCATCACCACATACAGCATATCCCGATATGCAGTATAACTCAATAGATTATATCTCAAAGTATATGGTTGGTATCACTATATACATCTAACCCCAAAGTATGTAGTATCACCTAATACAGCATACCCGACACAACTGTAGTATAACTCAGTAGAATACACCTCAAAGTATGTACTATCGCTTCATAAAGTATACCCGAAATTATATGCTATAACTTCACAGACCATTATTTTATTCTTGACAGGAAAGTTTGGTGAAAGCAGTATGCAACAAAAGTAACGAGATGTGTATCATTTTGAAAGAACGTTACACAGACAACAGGTTACTCAGGTAGGCAATATACTTACTTTTGTTTTCTTCAATTTCAATTTTTGACATTTCTTTCGGTTTTAATATAATAAAATGATTCCTATATCTTGCGACTAAATGTGAAGAACCAAGATCTCCAGTCTAGTATTGACTTCTTAGGGGCCCCGAGTGGCCGAGTGGTCTAAAGCGCTGTCCGTTACGGATCACTGCCATCTCACCTCTGTCTGCGTGTGTTCGAGTCTAGGATTCGGCGAATGTGGATATGTGAGAAAGCTTGCCAGTAGCTTCTCGTGGGTCGGTGGTTCTTTCCGGTGATTTCCCGGTTTCTTCCTCCACCATTAATACTGGCCGCCATGAATAGCCTATCGTGTGCTGAAAAATGGCGTTAAGCCCAACAACAACAACAACATTGACTTCTTAGCACGTGAGATCATGCGTCAACAACTTCAAATGGACTAATCAACTACGTGTAGATCTTCATCTTCAATTCAGTGACGAGTTTGTTAAAAATGGCATTGCCATGCTGAGGTATTTGCTTATATTCGGAATTATGCCTGGATAAAGAAGTAAGATATACATGTTGTTCACTTGTACAGAATTATCTGACATTATAAGATGCACAAGTCCAAATGATATGTATGTATGTATGTATGTATGTATGTATGTATGTATGTATGTATGTATGTATGTATGTATGTATGTATGTATGTATGTATGTATGTATGTATGTATGTATGTATGTATGTATGTATGTATGTATGTATGTATGTATGTATCTATCTATGTATGTATGTATGTATGTGTGTGTATGTATGTATGTATGTATGTATGTATGTATGTATGTATGTATGTATGTATGTATGTATGTATGTATGTATGTATGTATGTATGTATGTATGTATGTATGTATGTATGTATGTATGTGTGTGTGTGTGTGTGTGTGTGTGTGTGTGTGTGTGTATGTATGTATGTATGTATGTATGTATGTATGTATGTATGTATGTATGTATGTATGTATGTATGTATGTATGTATGTATGTATGTATGTATGTATGTATGTACGTACGTACGTACGTACGTATGTATGTATGTATGTATGTATGTATGTATGTATGTATGTATGTATGTATGACATTTAAATGTCGAACTTACATTTCATGCATCTTACTTCCCTTTTTTTTCTTTTTGTTTTGTGTTCCTATATTTGGTATGTAGGGATTTTGCAGCATCGTTGCCTAATGTTTCATGGTACATATGTCTGTTCTAAGACCCCATGCCCACAAGGGAAAGGCAGGGGTAAACGACGAAGTGGAAAAGAGTGCTACATGCAATCAGGTTGATACGCAACCATATTGTTCGACTAGTTTGTTTCCACTGAAGTAGCACCTATATCAACCGATGTTTCTTTGTTATGTTCAATTTTTATTTACCTCCAGAAAATTCTTCATTCGAACAAAACTTGGTTATTATTTTTCGCACATTTTGTCGCATGTCTGCATTCATGATGCTATCTTTTTAATGCATGACTTGAAAACCATTAGAGGTTGATTAGCCTATATCAACATAGAGAGAAATCATATTTTTAATCGCACATTGAGTTGTTGAATCACTCTGCATCTTGAATCAGAGGGCGATCTGACTCAAAGAAATATAATTATACATCCATATCTACCGGTGATAAGGATGTCAGATTATGAATATCAAAAGACACATTGAAATGCTAAAAGAAATTTTGGATTATTTCTAATTCATGTATTTATGGAAAGGCTAAACTATTTCATTGAATATATGAAGGAAGTATAGTAACTAATAACTAATTTATTGTAATCAGAATGTATCGCGAGATTTAAGGTTAAGAACTTTGTCTCCGCAGCTGGAATAAAACACTCATGGGATTAAGTCCAGTTATATTAGGAACAATTTTCCAGATGACTTAAACTCCTCAAGTACAGCTATTCAAGAATTTTGGATGTGATCCAGAAAATTGAACAATACAGAAAAACCCAAACTGAAATAGATTTTGTATATTAATAAAAAGCTAAATGAACGACACAGTCTCATATATAATGCCTACGCAAGGCTAACGCGTGCCTCATAATACACAAACCATTTTGGAACGACGAGTTTACTGATTTGTGATGTATTTTGCTTGAGAAAGAGGAAATAATTTCTACAAAATCCAAAGAAAATATACGAGTGAAACAATACGTGTGTAAACCTTTTAAAGCAGCTGAACGGATGCTGACAAAATTCTGCTTGTTCAGGTAATTTCATAAAGATAAACAGTTGTACACGATTTCGAAACCATTTTTTCCAAAACCTACAGGTGAATCTGGGAAACAAATCAATATTGGCCAGAAACTAATGGAGTTTTATTGTTTTCGGATACATAGACACAACTGTGTGAGATGTTCTTGTGATAGGCTATTATAGTGACTAGTGATCAAATACATTCTTGAAACATGGAAAGTAGAATTCATAAAACGCTGACGAAACTGATGCATCTATAGATGTAAGTATTACATTATGGTCTAAATAAGAATATCTTTTACAATCAAATTTCAGATATAAACGGTACATTTCCAATGAAAGAAAAACATGGAACATGGAGAGAGAGAGAGAGAGAGAGAGAGAGAGAGAGAGAGAGAGAGAGAGAGAGAGAGAGAGAGAGAGAGAGAGAGAGAGAGTATTCATTTGCTCCAAAACTGAAACTCCAGTTGAGCTGAAATGTTTCTTTACGAGGTACTGAATTCTCCTAACTTAATAAAGCACTATGTGAATTTTGGATTTGTATTTTGATTGTGAGAAAATTTTTTTAGTATGCATATAAGGATATTTCTCAACCTTTTATTCGATTGAACTAAAATGGAAGAAGCATGCAGTCAGTTGTAGAAAAAGTATAGATGTTTTCTTAAATAGCTAAATACGGTTCTTTTTCCAAATAGACAATATTCTGATGAAATAAAAGTTTTCGACGCTATCGGTCCTGCCTGGAGCAGGCATTCTTCTTGAATTTGTATATTCGGAATGGAAAATATACATATTCTACGCGCATTGTTATATACAAACGTTATTTGTACTTTGTTTTGTGTGCTTGACTTTTGTCCATGACTAAGGACAGAGTGTTTAGGAGTACCTTAATGTTTTCATCTTTTTAAGTTATAGATACATGTTTATTTGGGAAATGAGTTCAAGACCCAACCTTCATTATAATCTTAAACATTTCTAGAACGAATTTGTTTACAGTTTGAGGTAATCTTCATTTAAAATAACTGAGTTCTTTTTTCTTCAGAAAATGCTATTGCGAAATAATGTTAAGTGGGAATACATATAAAGTTAAAGTCAACCAGATTATTCATTCCAGTGTTTACTTTCAGTTGTGTTCAGATAATAATTTGACATGAATCATTTCTCTAAATTATTCATTGGAATTACAAAGTGCTAATTGATAAGATTAACACAAATTTTGTATTATTGTAAATTCATTGAAAGACATTTTGGATCAATGTAATATATCATGTCCGTTGTTACTTCAAGCTGTTCAAGACCACTATTGGTACGTCAGCATTCAAGATTAAAATTCGTTCCGAACACTCCATACTTTTGGATTTGTTATGGAATTTTATGATTATTTATTCGGGATATGAATTTCTTTAAATATTTCAGAGAAACTAAAATTGTTTTTGAAGTTCAAATTGACTTTATTTATGAATTGTCGTTGTCCCTGATAAGGATTTTAATTTCACGTATTTACGAAATTTTAATGAAAACGACAATCATTCACAATGTCATCTGATGTAGTAAACTTCACTTCAAATCCTACACAGGAATGGTTAGAGTCCTTGAAAAAGGATGCATTACTTGAGCGTGCCAGACATTGTGCTATTTCGGAAGAAAAAGCATCTTTGATAAAACAAGAAGAAAATAAATAGTATGGTTCGGTATTTGGCTGGAAAGAAAATTTTAGTATTAAAGACCATTGTGTTTGATTAGCACATCAATTTCTTGTTTTGTTGGGGAATTAACGGAACTACAGTTTAAACACCAGAGAGAATGGGAATTACCCAAAAGTTCAGCTTCAGAAAAAAGATGGAATTTCAAATTCAGAAAGAAAATAAAGGACAGTAAAGCACAAATGAAGAAGAAGAAGAAGAAGAAGAAGAAGAAGAAGAAGAAGAAGAAGAAGAAGAAGAAGAAGAAGAAGAAGAAGAAGAAGAAGAAGAAGAAGAAGAAGAAGAAGAAGAAAGAGAGAGACAAAGACAGACAGAGAAGAGAGAATCAGCTGCGACGATAAAAGATGAGAGGCATAAAATTTCAGAAGAAAGTCGAAAACAAGAAAAAGAAAGGAATTGAAATTAAATAATCTGAATTGCAAGCGGAACACACACATACACACAGACACACTTTGTAAACAAGTTCAGGTTTTGATGTTACCAGTATAATTATATTAGTATCCACTTATCTGGAAAAACTAAGAGAAATGTTAACCCCATTTTGACAAAATAGCTAAAATTTAAAATGGCCAAGAGAATATTCGACTTTGTTTACTTATTGGCCAAACTATTGAAATCTACAGCAAATTGTTGATTATGGTGTGGTTAAGGAATCTTGTTTTATATCGACAAAGGTTTAAGAATTGTAGAAAAGAAACAAAACACACTCTTGTTAATTATGCAAAAATAACTCTGAAAAATTCTGCCCAATCAGCAGATGATTCATTCCTTTGACTCGCAAAGTTTTATTTGCCAAGAAGTTGTCCTCTCAGCAGTTTTCTTTTCTTCTGTCTCATACCAATTCGTCCAAATCCCTATCTGGCACAACTTTCTGAATAAAATTTCTCACAAGACCAATTCTTAAATCCTTATATCTTATTGGTGTAAATATTTTTCAACACATAACCAATACCTGGTTCACATAGTTCGGTTAGGTAGAACCTGCTGTAACATATTTTGACATACATTAAAGATTATTGGCATATGTATTTCTAACCATACAATCAATGCTTGCTTTCGTTGGGCCCGTGGTATGATACTTTGCTTTACGGACAATTTTTGGATCAGAAAACTATCCGTATCGTGGACGGCTTCCTCGTTCTATTGTGATGTTACAGTTGACTCTATATGCATCCTGGTTATGAATAAATCTATGACCAGATAGTTTAAGATATCAGTTGTCTGACTGCAAGCACTTTGCTAGTGCAGCGTTGGGATAACCCAACTCAGTATTTTGGAATAACTCAAGACAAAAATAAACCACCCTCTTGCAAGGCTGTACGCGTTAACTTAACCCTAGCACATTTTCGTTTAGGAATAATCTGTAAAAATTGAGTAAATACAATTATGTGACTGTTCTGTTGTCTGGGGTTAATCTAAACAACCTTGACTAAAGTACACTACAATTGAAAACTTTGGTGAAGTTATTCATAATGAAATTTAAGACGTTTGTAATATTCTGTGTGTTGTTGTATTACATTCTTAGAACGTAACTGATATGCAATATTTTCTAAACATCATTTGTGAATGGTGTTGAAAATAGTAACTTGTTGTCGACAGCTTGAAGTCAAAGGTGATCCACTTTCATTAGAATGAACACCTACGAATGGGTTTGTGTTTGAAATGGGTCGTCGTTACATTGACTTCACTAATAAATGTAATACCTAGCAATTGTTTTGAGGTGGGTCATTGTAACATTTACTAAACTAATGCAATAAAGTAGCTAGTGTTTGTATTGAAGTGGACAATCATATCAATGACTACACTAATGAATAAAAGTTCCTAGGGGTTGCTTTTGTAACATTTATTATGCTAATAAATACAAATACATAGTTGTTTTGAATGTTTAATCCTAATATTGTCTACACTTATCCATACAATTTGTTTTGAAGTGGATAATACAAACAAGTTATGGTATTACATACCGTTACGCATCAGCTATTTTAAAATAACATAGAAAAGAGTGAAGACATCAAGCTTTGTAAACTGTTTAAAAAATAATTTATTTCCCAAGAAAACACGGTGAAAAGGTAAAAATTTAAAACAAGACTTACAATTTACGAAGAAGATCAAAAAATTGTCCCACAATTGTGAAAACACATACGTCCTGTGACTAAACAGTTCTAAATTGATGTAGTCTGAATCTCTGTTTCGTTCCATGATGGTGGATGATGATATCAGACAAAGGTCAACACAACTGTCCAGATTTTTCGCTGTAAATCAGAATTTATATTGCCTTGTTCCAATTTAGAAATTATTTCAGCAAATGTCTTTCACCAAAATCCAGTTTTGTAGTTCTCTAGAGAAAAAGATTGTTATTTTAAAGGTAGATGAAGTACAGCTATCAACAATAACAAAACAGTCAGGTTTTTCTTCATACATACGAACGAACAACTCTTTCCAGCACATGACTACCTTCTTAATGTATTAGAAACTCTATAAGATGTTATGATGTGACTCTCAACTATGACTGACTATTTCGTAGGTACTTGAGTATTTAAAGCAAATCAATACGTCATTTCATATGCATATGAACAGTGGACACGTGACGATTTCGAAATCATATCATGCATTACAAAAGCGTAAACAAGCATAATTAGAAATAACATCTGTTACAGCCAATCATTTACATTGCTTTCTCCGACTGTTTACTTAATACAACAAAACTATCATAAAAAATCGTGCTTACGTTAGTCACATTGACATTTTAAATAAATACGTTGTTTCTAACAAAATATCAGACCCAGCGAAAAACATCATCATGATAATAATTATATTTAATATAAATGAACTAAAAAATATAACAAAGAATTCAAATTTTAACACACATGTAATTTAATTACAGGGTCGTAGCATTACAAGTACCTGAAAGTTAGTTCGCATTTCATTTGTATTACAGATGCTTTGGAAAACCATGTTCCTGAACAATTATATCGAATTTCATTTATATAAAGACACTGGAGATATGTTTGAAATATTATTAAATAGCTATGATGTACTGTCTTGAATATGTGGTCTTAAAGCATTCACTTGTATTGATAGGGTCAAAATTGCGGCTTTATTGCGTTTTCTAGGTGCTCACAGATTTGCACTGAATTTACAGAATGTGTTTGGTATACAAAGATTTTTCTTAGAGTTATGTCGGGTTATAACAACTCACATACTATCGGCAAATATTATGAATGTTAGAATCATCTTGTTTGCATGTACGATGATAGATTAACAAAACTTTATTTATATGTCATTATGAATATGCATAAAAGTTTTCATCTTTAAAAATGATCCAAAATCTGGGAAGCTGACATCTGTTCTAAATTTTGGAGTCATATCAATTTTTTCACTACAATGTATTTTGATCACTGTTATAAAATGTATGCAAGACTGCATATAACAAATAAAATGGTTTAATTACTTAATGAATTAGAAAAAAAATCATTTTTCATATCAATTGACAAATTTGATGTATATGCAAGAAGGCTCATATTTATCTCAGACTCAGTGTCACACTGTTCTTATTGGAATCAAATTTGGAAAAGATGAAAAAACAAAATTGGTAAAATGGGCTTTTTGTTTGTTTTTTTTTGTTGGATTCTTTGGGTGGTTTTGCGCCATTTTCCAGCGCAATATGCGCTGTAAATGGCGGCCAGTATAACTAGTATAAGAAGAACACAGGAAAACATACTGACTCTCGGGAAGCTATTGGCCGCGTTAGCACACATCAGATCAATATGTAATGATACTGTCGCTATATACAATATGTAATGATACTGTTACCATGTACAATATGTAATGATACTGTTACTATTTACAATATGTAATGATACTGTTACTATGTACAATATGTAATGATACTTTCGCTATGTACAATATGAAATGATACTGTTGCAATGTACAACATGTAATGATAATGTTACTATGTACAAAATGTAACAGTAATGTCGCTATGTACATTATGTATGATAATTTCACTATGTACAATATGTATGTATGTATGTATGTATGTATGTATGTATGTATGTATGTATGTATGTATGTATGTATGTATGTATGTATGTATGTATGTATGTATGTATGTATGTATGTATGTATGTATGTATGTATGTATGTATGTATGTATGTATGTATGTATGTATGTATGTATGTATGTTGTTTCTGCAGTTTCTCTATCTTCCATTTAATATTTATTTGTTAATATATTTAAACTACTTTGTATGTCCAATGTTTAGGATAGTTATTACACTATTCCTATTATTATATATAAACAAAAAATCTACACTATTCCATTTAGCTAATATATCCAGTGAGTATGCATTGCTAAACTATACATGCCTAATGCAATACAACTGTGTAAACCACTAGACATTAATCCTAGTAATGCATTTGCGTACATCACTAGACAAGATATTTATCTGGTAATACGACTGTGTAAATCATTATACTAGACATTTATCCTGCTAATACGACTGTGTACATAACTAGACAAGATATGTATCCTGCTAATACGACTGTGTACATCACTAGACTAGACATTTATTCTGGTAATAGAACTGAGTACATAACTAAACTAGACATTCATCTGGTAATAAATATGTGTACATCACTAGACTTGACATTCATTCTGGTAATACAACTGTGTAAGTCAATAAAATAGACATTCGTCTTGGCTATACAACTCTGTACATCACTAGACTAGTCATTTATCCTGGTAATACAACTGTGTACATTACTGGACTAGACTAGACATTCATCCTGGTAATACAACTGTGTATATCACCAGACTAGATATTCATCTAGTAATACAGCTGTGTACATCGCTAGACTAGACATTTATCCTGGTAATAGAACTATGTACATCACTAGACTAGACATATTATCCTGGTAATACAATTGTTTACATCACTAGACTTGACATTCATCCTGGTAATACAACTGTGTACATCACTAGACTAGACATTGATCCTGTTAATACACTGTGTAAATCACTAAACTAAACATTCATCTGGTAATGCATATGTGTAAATGATCAGACTAGACATTCATCTAGTAATACAGCTGTGTAAATCCCTAGATTAGACTTTCATTCTGGTAATACAGCTGTGTACATCACTAGAATTGGCATTTATCCCGGTAATACAACTCTGTCCATCACGAGACTAGACATTCATCATGGTAATAAAACTGTACATCACTATACTAGACATTCATCCTGGCAATACAGCTGTGTAAATCACTAGACTAGACATCATGATAATACAACTGTATACAGCGCTAGACTAGACATGAAACCTGCCATAACTATACTAGACATGCATAACTAACTATACTAGACATGCATCATGTACATAACTATATTAGACATGCATCCTGGCTCAGTGAGTGTACAGCATTGCACTAGCCATGTATCGTGGTAATACATCTGTCTACAGCACTAGACTAAACATGCATCCTTGCACAGTGAGCGTACAGCAGTAGACAAGACATGGATCCTTTTGATAGTTATAGGTTACTGCATTTATATGCGGAAATATGAACAAAATATTTTCGTATGGATACTTCACTCTTACAGGTTATACTCATCTTATTTTTCTACTTAAAGCTTAATTATAACAAATACACAACAAGAACAAAGAAATTGAATTTATGCTGTATTCCAGAATAAATACACAATCGTATAGTCATCAGTACACAATAACAACATTGATGTCGTATGGGCTTATATGCTCTGAAGTCCTTACCTTTCTACCAAAACCGTCACTTGCATTTTTTTCCTCACGAATTTAGTACTTTCACTTATAAAATGGCAAGTCTATTTTATGCTTAAGCTGTTGCCCTTGGTATGCTTTTCTATGCCATTGTTTTATACCCCAGAGAGTACTGATCATTGTTTGAACCATCCCATGAACGAAAAGTTACGAACGTTTCTGCTAAATAACTGCTTAAATGATCAAAATGATAGTCTCAAAAATGTGTCTCTCACATTTGTTGTGGACATTGTTTATATCATATTATTTGCATATATAAATGTTTACTTTGTGGCCCATTATATTAGTCCGCATTGTTCACATTATCATCTCTAATTTCAAATTGACGAAACAGATGCTTTAGTTCAACCTTAAAGGAATCTAATAAACAAATTCCTAAATTGTCTAATACATGAATGTACATGGTTTGTTTACAAAGTAGTTCGTAATACACTATATTATTTTAGACACACCAGTTGTGCATGTCCATGCAATATCAAATTGTTCCGTGTTCTAAAATACTGCACGATCTTCACAATTTAAAGTTTATTGAGATAAAAATGAATATATAATACAGACGTGCAAAGCAGTAGGCAAAACATGCATCCTTGCAATACAGTTATCTACTCTCAGTTAATTTGTAAACTGTAGATATGAACAAGGATGGGCAAGGTGATTCGGTTTTGCAATAAAACGTGAAAAACAGAAAATAGCCAGATGAGTATGATGGTTTAATTTTTTTTAATATATAATGCAATACCACAAAATGTTTGCGCTAAAATAGTGCAATTCCTATTGAAATAATAGAGCTATTTCACTTTTTCCTCATCAATATGCACATTATTTTACTTTGCGAACTACTTTCAGCTTGAGATTTTGTAAACAATCAATCGTAATTGATTAAACGTCATTTTTTGATTACTTGTGAATTAAAACTTACCCGAGTAATAATCTGAAGCCTTACTAATCTGGACACTCCTTGAAAACTAGCTCTGTCGTGTAAGATCATTTTAGATCATTTGATTTCATGTGCATTTCCATATCTTATCTTTACTCATGATGTAAGTGCCAACAGAGTATTTCGGACAAAACTTTCCTATATATTTAAACTTTCAACTGCGGCCATATTAAAATAATTTAAAAAGACCTGCGAATATGACATTGTCTTCCGTAATATTTTTTCAACCAAAGCAACAAGATTTTAGTGAAATATCTTTTAATTCTTAATCTCTCTCTATCTATCTCTCTCACACACACACATACACACACACTCACACACTCACACACACACACTCACACACTCTCACACACACACACACACACACAAACACACATATGGGTTTTATTCCCAGCCGAATCATACCAAAGACTTACAAAAATGGTACTAACAGCTGCCTCGTTTGGCGCTCAGCATTAAGAGGTTAGTGTTAGGACTGGTCAGCCTGGTGTTGGGATAATGTGACTGGGTGTGACATCATGATACATGTCTGTAGCATGATGCCTTAGTGCTAGACATCACTATAAACTGACACACATCGTAGCGATATGACTGAAAATATTTTAAAGCTACGTTAAAAATCATAATCACATTATATCACTCTCTCTCTCTCTTAATTTATAAATTTCTTGCTTTATATATATTTCAGCTACAATTTCATGAAACTAAATGTGTATTTTGAAGACTTGAATTTTGAAAAAATTGAAGAAACTCCACAGATTGCGGTATGTACATCTCTCTCTCTCTCTCTCTCTCTCTCTCTCTCTCTCTCTCTCTCTCTCTCTCTCTCTCTCTCTCTCTCTCTCTCTCTCTCTCTCTCTCTCTTATAATTCATTTTATTTAGCTTTACTTTTTATTATGAAAGTTACTGATCTTTATAAGTGTTACGAATCGTTTCTACATAAGCTATATATATATATATTGTTTAGGTACATCAACACAATCCTGTCTGTGTATTACTGAGTAAATTTATGCATCCCAGAAAAGGCGTACATAACAAAGGCAAAACTAATACAATTAGAAAATGCAAAGTCAAACATCGAAGATAAAAAAAGAATTATCAAGCCGAGTTCAAAACCGTGTTGGCGAAAATTGAAAACTTCCGACGACTCGGTGTTTAAAATTGTGGAGACAAAATCAAACTAGGAATGTGATTTACAAGCAATAAAATCGCAGACCTGTAATGAAACCCTCGCACTACACTCGCGAGTGAAATAAAACACAAGAAAACCTTTAATACGCGCAGGTCTTGTAGTTATATTCGCTCCCAAATGTCTATGTCAAAAATCATTCACAACCAAATACATCTTTGAAACATTTCATGTTATATTTTGATGTATTATTTCAGATGGCCCAGTTTATGTCAGATGTGGGAGGAGCAATTGGACTCTGGATTGGGCTTTCTGTGCTCGCCGTCTGTGAAATATTTCATCTCATAATTGAACTCTGCGCTTTAGGCATAGATAAGTGTAATTCAAAAGGTCACACTGAATATGTTTCAGAAGGTAATTTTGAACAAAGCATAAATAAAGAAAGCAGAATCTACGAACGGACGCCTAATGAAAGAAACAACATTTACATGGTTCCGATCAATAGTTCCGATCATCATTAATGTCAACCGCGCTTTTAATACACGTTGGATGTTGTGTATATATTGTTAACCGGAAGAGAAAGACGCCATTTTAAGTCTGACACTCTAGGAATATAACATGCATTATAAATGCCAAATATATCATTGTCGGAATTGTACCCTTTAAGATTGCTACAGAAATATGAGCAATATTCTTCTTATTCGCGTCAAAAGATGGGTGTGTGGGTTTTATTACTGCATTTTTATTGCTTTATTCTCATTACTTTTGATTGTACACTTCATAATAAATACAGGGAATAAAGATATCACAAGATATCAATCAATCAATCTCGTGCACCTGGAGACATATGCGATACTATTTTAAGGGAGATTCGAGCATTTCTGAGTGAGCTAGGACTCTTGTGCATGTTACCATCTAACGAATTATAATTCTATCATTATTGAACGTTATATATATATATATATATATATATATATATATATATATATATATATATATATATATATATATATATATATATATATATATTAAGATATAATTTTTAAAAAGAAATAATAACATCTAAGTTGTGTTAGACTATGTTGAAACTACTGGTTATTGAGAGAAGAAACCTGCTTTGATGTATTGAATTACCCTGTCGGTCACATTATTGCATATTGTCATTATTGCCTGCAGTAACAGGTTTGGTAGATAGGATCAAAAGATGGCTCCAGTTCAAAAGTTCATCCCGCGAATAGAACAATAAACGATTTACCTGTAAAACTTGCGTTCTTTACAACTGTCACATATTTATTCAGCAAATTCGCAAACTGGCTGGTTTAAAAATTCATGGTATATAAATGACCTCACTTGCAACAAATGTTCAAGATTTCAAGCAACATACATTGACTATTAGACAAGGACACGCGTGACTTTTAAACAAGGACGTGCATGATACCTATATGTTACACTAAATTCTCAAAGTATAAAAATGTCCGAGCCATTGTGAATCTTTAATTTGTGAAGTCCAAACCAAGAGAAATGGTCTGTTTGTATTTTACAGGTAAGAATTTTCTGTTTTGGTACTCACCCTAGAAAAGTTCAAGATTTTCTGTTGTAACCAGTAGTCGCAATATTGTTGTGAGTTCTCTTTTTAATTTACTATTGTAATGTAGCGGAATATGGTATTATCTTTAGGATTTGATGTTCATTTGTATTTATATGAATTTACTACTAGCTTCATGCTAAAATTTACTTACAAACAAAAATATTCTTTAGTTAATAAAGTATAATATTCAATGATCTTTTCTAGGTCGTTATTCTAAATTAAATGAAATACAATACATTTCTTTATGGCATCAATCACAACTATTGAATTTTAGGCTCTCTGAATACAAGCAATATTAAATCATTTGTAAAGAAAAATGGTGAATATTGTTTTGCTATTGACTATAGGAAACTTAATCAAGTGACACAACTGATGACATTCCCTTTTCCACGATTAGAAGATGTCATTGATGCCGTAGGACAAACTCAACCATGCTTTTCCAGCACTTTAGATTTAAATTCAGCATTTTGGTAGATTGGAATGGATGAATCAACCAAACATATGAGCTCTTTCATAACCTCACGTGGTCTTTACCAATGGAACGTAACGCAATATGAACTCAGAAATGCACCTACCACCTACTGTGTTATTTTAGGTCATCTTCTCAGAGGTATACCATGGATAGTGTGTCTTGCATATATAGATGATATCATTTTTTTTCTCCAACTCATTTCAAAACCATCTCCAACATCTTGAGCTTGTTTTTGATCGTTTGCGTCAAGCAAACTTGACACTCAAACCTTCCAAATGTGTTTTTGCAGCATCTGAAGTTGCTTATCTTGGTCAAAAATTCTCTACAGAAGGAATCAAGGTAGATGAATCTAAAATTGATGCAGTTATAAAATTCCCTGTTCCTAAAACACAGAAAGATGTTAGGAGTTTTCTAGGTTTGTGCAATTATTACAGAAAATTCGTTCACGGTTATTCCAATATAGCTACGCCTATGAACAAATTATTGACAAAAGACAGTTTATTTCTCTGGACAAATAAGTGTCAAGTAGCATTGGATACACTTAAAACAGCTCTGACCTCAGCACCTATTTTGGCTTTTCCTGATTTTAACAAACCATTTAGACTCACATGTGATGCTAGCGGCACCGCTCTAGGGTATATTTTGTCTCAGATAGGGACAAATGATAAAGAACATGTTATTCTTATGGCGGTAGAGCTTTGACATATGCTGAGAAACGATGGTCAGTTACTTTACAAGAATGTTTAGCTGTTTTAAAAGTCATTAGAACATATTATGTTTACCTCTCACACCAGAAATTTACTGTCATTACAAATCATAAAGAGCTCGTTTGGCTTAAGACAGTTAAACACGCTTCAAATAGACTAATTCGTTGGTCACTTCGCTTACAAGAATACGATTTTGATATCGTATACACGCCAGGACATAAAAACACAAATGCTGGCGCACTTTCACGCCGTGACAACGAACAAACACATAACACCCCCGCTGAAGAGAATGAATCTCCAAACTACACAGACACATCACATACTCAATCAGAACGAGTCATTTCTTCCATTAAGAACGAATTAACTGAAGTTATCTTATACTACACTAAGGAAGACACCCCAGCCACATCCGCAACACAGACTAATGATAACACACAGTGATTCTTCTTCTGACTATCCAGATATCGCCCAATATCAGCGCGAGTGCCCTGGTTTGTGTTTACTTAGAGCAAGAAATATTGCCAAAAGCTATCCCGTATGAAGCAAGTCAGTATGAACTTTTTAATGGTGTCTTACATCATTTCTTTCAAACTCGTGCAAAACACAAAACTTCATCAGATCAGCTCATAAAACAAATTGCATTACCAACAAATTTGAGATGAGATGTTCTTCTGTCTTATCATGATTAAAAATCAGGAAGTTGTCATTTAGATGCCCAAAGAACATATCAAGCTATCAAACAAAAGTACTTTTGGCCTAAAATGTATCAAAATGCGTATGATTACATTACGTCATGTTCTCAGTGTCAACTCATTAAACGAAATACAAATGCTCGAAAGGCTCAATTGCACCCATTCCCTCCAGAAGATGTATTTTCTCGATTGCACACGAACATTTTTTGCATGCCGAAAAGTAAGGAAGCTTATCAGTATATCTTATTGGTGACAGATAGTTTATCACATTGGTCTGAAGCCTTTCCCTTACGTTCTCAAACGGCAATGGATTTTGCCAATGTTTCGTACAATGAAATATTCACACCTTATGGTGCACCGAGAACACTTGTTAGTGACCGTGGACGAAACTTTATGTACCAGATTGTTCTTGCACTCTGTGAACTGTTTCAAGTAACATGTCACCATACTAATTCATATCACCCTCAAACTAAAGCTGCCTGCGAACGTTTTAACAGTACCATCATACAATCGCTTCGCCCCTACTACAACAAGCACCAATATGATTGGCCGTCACTTTTGTCCAGTATAATGATGGCATTCCGAATGAGCTCAGCAACTAACTCAACTGGCTATTCACCTTATTACACAGTTTTTGAGAAAGAAATGTCCTTACCTCTAGATGTATCTCTTACACCGCGAGAGATTGCCCAGCAACAAACAAAACAATACGTAGATCAGTTAGTTCAGATATTGAAAATAGTTCAGGAATTAGCTAAAGCAAATACCCACGAAGCGTAACTCGAAACCAAACACAGGTACGATCAGAAAACTGAAGAATCATCCTTTCGCGTTGGAGATTATGTCCATATGCAAATCGTACACATGCCCGTGGGGTTGTCAAAAAAACTGTACCCCCGATATGAAGGTCCGTATTTCATCACTGAATTAGGTCCAAATAACACCTACATCCAGTTAATCTTGCACTTCTGCAGCAATTTTTTAACTCTACACATTTAAACGCTATCATGGGCAATACAACTTTTGACAGTCCCTCGATCATTCCTTTACCTGAATTCAAATTATATGAACACTATATGTCACATATTTTCCCACGGATAGGAAGATCGATTTAAGCCTAAAAAAGTAGCTCAACGCGCTAAGAATGATAAACGAATCTTTTCGGTCCTTGGCAGAAACGATCTTAAGTGGTGAACTTCCAATCACTAGTGACTCTTGGTTTGATTTACTACATATTATGGCTATAATCAGTTTCGCCTTGTCTATTCTTGATACCTTAGCAATTGTTTGGCTTATATGGCGTTTCTAACCTTTGTCCTCCGCAATATTACTCACACACGCAACTGACGCTCAATACAGTTCGCTTTCAGTATACTATTCCATCCACGACTCCTGTTCCTGATTGGTTTACTACTGTTTCTGATGTCCTCACTTGGGATCACCTTGTCTTTTCAGTTTCATTATTGACATTCACAATTGCTCTTGTCCACGTTTATAAATGGATTTCACTGTCCAATGCATGTACCAAACTCCGTCTTGAAATTACTACTGGACCTCAATGCGTCATAGTTGATATTCTCCAGCTGAAGCTCTGTCCTTCATATTGGCACACCACTGGCCCAACAATGATTGACAAACTTCATGTTATTGGTTATCTACGACCACGACTACATGTCAGATGGACTGATTTTACACTAACTCAAGTCAACAGTAACTAGGACCTAAATATACCGACATCATGTCCTATTCCTCTTGTAATTGCATACAAGCTTCGTTCAATTTTCAATCACCCATTCTCTGCTCACATCGTTTGGACACACCATAATATTACCTTTCTTCAATGTTCAGACAATAGTTACTTGGACTCCACTCTTCACAAACATCCTTCCTTGCCACCATACACCAGTTTACCTTAAAATTTACGCACACATGTACACATTTTTGCAGTTTAATAATAATAATACTATTTTTGTCTTCTTGTCTGTTTGTAGGCAATATTTACACCAATAACGAACACGTGTGCTATATATATATATATATATATATATATATATATATATATATATATATATATATATATATATATATATATATATATATATATATATATATATACAAACTTCATATAGTACTAAGTATGGTATGGTAATTGTGTTTTCCTAATTAGACTACTTTATACAGAAAACCAACATACGTTAAATTGTTGTGTCTTTGTCAATATTAGCACTACAGTATTGGACACGTACGAAAAGGGGATCGTGCGATGAGTCCTTTTCAAAATAAGCATTGTCACGAAATTAGCCCTGTAACACTGGACTTATATCCGAGGAGGATCGTGCGGTGGGAGACAGATACTGATTGCGAAAACAAGATTTTTAAATGAAAAATCTGCTAAGGCATCGGGTCAAGGATGGAAAGGCCAATCACGTTACTTTTTGGTATGAACAAGTCAATTGTTCTACAGTCCCCTGTACTAGAAAAGGCGGTTGCCCTTTCACCAGTGTTACAGAAGTTATTAAAGTACGGTGAAACAAAATTTCGTATGTATCAAGCTAAAGACTCGAATAGACATTTTCAATATGACTTCCATATCACTGTAGTTAGACATTTGTTTTTTACCATTTACAAATGCACGACATTGTATGATAACCCTAACTCTTTATTTCACGTTGTACGTATTGCAGATTACCTTGGTTTCACTGAAGAAATGCTCGCAAAACTACTATCGGGTAATATACCCTCTCTTGGCATGATTCCTAAAATGCTAGGTATTTTATCAGCTGCACAGTAAAAGTAACCCTGGTCTTACCGATTTGTATATTCGTAAAGCTAACGATATGATAAAAGACCCAAAGATTCCTTATCATAAAAAATATGCTGAGATGCTCATAATCTCGAGGGAACATTTAGCAAAATGAAAAAGACCCGGTTGCGTGTGCCCTTTTTGCACTCATCACCGCCAAGAAAGCGAACTCAACTTCGTTTTCCCAACAATAAGATGTTCATGTTTCCTTTTGACTAATAAGATCCATCGGTATGAACATATTTTTAATTATGGAATGTCTATGACGGCAACCGTCTGGATTTCTCCTCCAGTCATGATGACAATCGTCTAACAGGACTAGTTGTAGAGTAGGTCATGTATAACATTTACAATAATAATAATAATAATAATAATAATAATAATAATAATAATAATAATAATAATAATAATAATAATAATAATAATAATAATAATAATAATAATAATAATAATAATTTTGCATTACAGTTTCTCACCATATTTTATCTTCTTTTTTCTGATGTCGTGTCCGACAATTTTTCGTTGTAATTTTCAATTGTACTTTTGTATTGTAATTTTGAATTTCATTAAATGTTGTGAAATGTATTTTTCATTGTATTCTATTGAATAATAAAAAAGTTACATTGTTGTTTTAATATACTTGTATCACACTGAATATTATAGTGTTTTCTTACTGTATTATATTTTTTTAACTACTCATAAATTTATAACAATGAATTTTGTTTTCACTGTCTTTTCCTATTTCTCAACCCTTATCAATGCATTCCATTTTTGTATTTTTAATATTTTTATCTTCCTTGTATACTTGTAATTTTTTCCTTTTCGAGACTCGAGGACTCGTTTCAAATAACCCAGAAGGAATTACTAAGATATAATTTTTGAAAAGAAGTAACAACATCTAAGTTGTATTAGATTATGTTGAAACTACTGGTTATTGAGAAAAAAATGCTTTGATGTAGTGAATTACCCTGTCGGTCACATTATTGTATATTTCATTATTGCCCGCAGTAACAGATTTGGTAGATAGGATCAAAAGATGGCTCCAGTTCAAACGTTCATAGCGCGAATGGAACAATAAACGATTTACCTGTAACGCTAACGTTCTTTCATTATGTTTACTGACCCTCCTTAATAATTATCATCCCCGGATGTTAGTATTCCATACAGTTTTCCTGCTAATTATATAAATAGAGTAGCAAAAAATTGTAAGCATCAGTGTCAACATTATTTATTTTTTCTGCAAGGTCTTTCATGTCAGCAGTCTTACCCGGGGTGCCCGTTATAGTTTCTGCTTACTCTTCTCACTTTAGTTTGCAATTTATCAACTAAGATGTACTTGCCATTATTGGGGGCTGCAATCTCCTACTGGTCACAATTTTTTTTACTATATATTCTATTATATTTGTTTCTCAGTACTGAACTTTCCTCTGTATGACAATCAATACAAATCATAGCTTAATCTAAAATACTTTCAAAGATGACTTCATAGTGAAGTTCCTGTCAATGGTTCACCGGCATATTTTTGAATAGCTTAACTGTCAACAACCCAACGTGCAGTGGAACACAGATTTCACTTCCGGATTATCACCAAGACGTTATTGCTCACTGTACACAGTCGCTTAAACACACACACACACAGACAACCACACCATAAGCTTATATTCTAAAGAATAAACAATTGCTTTTCAATCCATACCAAGAATACCTAAATCAAACTCTTGTAACACCACTAAACGTAGACAGGAGAAAATGCTCTAAAAAAGACTGGGACGACATTGGTGGGTATTAAACTGGAAGAAATAATTGTGTCTCGATGCCTTCTACTCGAGATATTTTATGCGTTAGCGGTGATTGTGCAGCAATAATATATTCAGGCACTACTTCCGGTATCTTTTTTGTCATTGCCTCTTCCGCCTCGAATGACATACTTATTCAATTTCAAGCAATACGAAACATTTAATATTTTCAAAAGACTATGTTAAATTGTGTAAAATGTTGCTTCTTTTAAAATGTAAAAATATGTTCAATAATTCTATAAAACTGACAAAGTATCTCAAATTAAAGATATAATATAGTATGATTGATTATTTATAATTGCTGTCACACATCATAATGTTTTAATATTTATTATATAGTTTAAGTTCTGATAAACTATTAAACATTCACTATCCAATGTTTTCTATTTTTTATTTTTTTACTCGAATACTCATTTATTCCTAGTTTGGATTCAACCCTATTTCGGGTTTTTATTTCATTTGTTAAAATCAGTCTCCATAATGTATTTAATGTTATGTTTACATTATTTGAGAGGAAACATTTGTTTGGATTATTCGTGTTATAAATAAAGTGCTTATTGGACTAAAATATCTTATGCTGGGACTATTATTCAAACGTGTTTTGAACAATGTCATTTTGACACATCATGATTGTTGGCAGACCAGAGCTTTCGATGATCTGAAATTCATTCAGAACATTCGATAATTGTGGCTTGAAAATATTGTTTCACTTTTTATTTTGTAATTTTGACATATGAATTATTTTTGTACGTTTTACAGAACTTACTGCTTTTGCTTATTTATCTTAATTAGTTAGATATTGGGGTCTCTTCTGGGAATGAATTTCATTAGCATTTCAGAAACATTCGAATCGATTTTGAAAATTTTAAAATTATTTTACTTTGGAAATTTCTTTGTCATTGGTCTTTTGATTCTATATATAGAAAGAAACAGACTTACACAGCATCATATAGGGTGTGAGTTCGTTTCTAATACAAGGACGGGTTGAAATGTTTAAGAAAAGATGAAACTAAAACAGGAAATGAAAATTATTTTGGTGAAGTAATTATGGAAACGAATTTTTTATGCAAGTTCTTTGAGAATAATTAGTAAGTCTCTGCCTAACTCTGAAAAGAAATTAAATGAACTCAAACAACAAAAAAGACAATAGCATAAAGAAAACTTAATCGTCAGGAAAGAATGACCGAAATTTAAAGATGAAAGGAATAAAGCGAAAAATAAATAAGAATCAAAACAAAAGATAGGGGAAGAGCGGTAGATGCAGATGCCTGATGCGAACGAAGAGAGATGCAAATGAAATTTCAAATAGAAAAGAGGCAAGAGATATGCAAAGGCAATTACAAATACAAACAGATGAAAGAGAGATGGACATACAAATAAAACTAAAAGCATTAGAACTTGCAAGCAGAAAGTATTCCACTCAATAAAGTTAAGTTTTTGATGCTACCGCAAATATAAGTTTTGTACCTCCTTTTGAAGGTAATATGAAGATAAATATTTTTAAAAATAACTGAAATTCTGCAGTGGCCAAGAGAACACTGTACTTTGTTATTGCAGTGTGTGGTTATTGCTGTCAGCAGAAGCAAGTACTAATTATGATTTGGTTGAGTAATGTATCTTGAAGAGTTATTGGTTGATACATGTGGGACATAGACAGGGACTTCGGAATTGAACAAAAAAAAATTACAAAGAAAAGCCAAACCCATGCTGAGTTTGCTAGGTAAAACGAACAATTTTTTGGACAGTGGTGTGCATCTTCAAAGATTGATAAAAATTATGAAAAACGAAGACAACGTCATGTAAGATGAAGAATTTATGAACTTTGGCTATAGCGACGTCAAGACTCAAATTGAAGAACACCATGTAGACATTTCAGAAAACGCCGCTCATACAACTTTCGAGTATTCCTTGACTCACTAAGATTAATTTGTCAATTGTTTCCTTTTTGCAGGTTTATAGTCATTGGCTGAGCTTCATGTCTTTACTTACAAATTTCAATCTGTCGCAACTTATAAGAATCAAGGTCATACTATTTCTTATTTCTGTTAAGTTAAAACATCAAGCAATACAATAAAAGCATAGCTACTCCAAATATTTTGGTTTCTAAGTGTTCACGGTTAAGGTCATATATTGGAAACAATGTAGTTGTTGGGTCAGACACAATAACTTTGAATTTATTATGTAGACTAGTGAACTATTAATGTCGAAAGTTTATCTGTTACTTATTGATGATTCTGCCAATCCTATCCAAGTGTTCTTATTCAAAGGGTAGAGTGCGGTTTTATTCAAAATTCCACTCCATAATGTTAAATAGTCGGCAGACCTGTTTTCATGATAAGTGGCTGTAGGCGTTGTGAATTCTTTGCCTATTGAGTGTTTTTTTTTTTATTGATCTGCAATGAGTTAGCTAAAGGTAATGTTGTGCTTAATTCACTTGTAACTGACAAACCTTCTGTGGATCAAACTACCGATCCTATTGTGAATGAACTCCCTGATTTATATCCTGCTTGTGCAGGCACTATAACTAATAAGAGCTATTGTGACTGAAGTTGATAAATAAAATATTCCTTTAGCTGACACATATTTTAGTTATAGTTTTGAAGAGGTCACTTTTGCTTCAAGTAATGATAAATCAAAAATGATTAATCATATGACCCCCATTTTACCAATCATTCTCTCATTTCTATTCAGGGTGACAAACAACAGTCACTTGTAGTCAAACAGGACTAAAATCCTGAAATCTCCTGTTTTGTTTCTGAGGGCTATTAGTGAAACTGAAGTCACTGTTTTACCATGTTAATTTCGAAAATGGGGTCTTTATGAGAATATGGAGACTACCTGAGGTACCTGATGGTGACGAGTGGTCAGATAAATATAAAATTGTTGTGTCCAAGTTTTAAAATAGGACATACTTATTTTCCCCAATGAAACTCCCATGGCTGGAAATTTTGGAGTCTACAAGATTTCTCAAAAGGTCTCACATCACTTTACCGACCGAAAATTAGCAATTTATGTTTTTAAATACTTTAGATCATGCTATACTTGTCAAACAGCAGGTTTTATTAGTTTTGAACCAGTTTTGGACATATTGTCCGTGGACCACTGAAGTTGTTAGAAATTTATTTTACAATAGGCTTCGGAAATTAATTTTATTGATTATATCATTGATTGTGAAATAGCGGGAAATAATCTTAGATCTGTTCACTCAAAATTGAAATTAAGGTATAACAAAGGAAGGAACTCTTCTGGCTGGTGATAAAGTTCTTTTCCATATGTCAAAATCCTTTTCAGGCTAATTGTTATTTATAACAAAACTTAAAAAGAGAGTTAACTTTTATCAATAATACTCCTGTGTGGAGCAAACCAAAGAAGTCTACCATGTAAATATGTTAAAGAAGTATGTTGAAAGAGATAGCTATATTAATCATTCAGTTAAATTTGGTGTGTTGCCAGATTGTAGTGACTTTAGTTTAAGCAGTCCTCGAAATTCAAGGGCTTTTTGTAAATTCCACTGATGGATAGAGCAAACGAAATTTCGTCCTTTGCAACTCTCGATGAACTATAAAGTAAAGCCATTTCGCCATAAACATTTCAGCGTTTGATGAACATGATAACATCTGGTATTGTTGACAGTGATGCATGCATCGCTTACTTCATCATATGCAGTTACACATGGAAATGCACATGGGAACTATCAGGAAATTCTTGGTTCGACTAAGGCACATTTGATAATTTTAGCAAAAATGAGCTTTGTCGAGCTTGTGTTACTTGTTTACCATATACGGTAAGCCATGGTCACGTTAAGCCTGTATTTCTTTAAAAAGAAAACTTAAACAAATGCTAGAGAAATGTTTCCAATATTGAGGAGTATTTGCTGACATTTTGGCTTTGGAACACTTTGATTCAGCTACTTTTCCAGTTTTGTATTCAGTGGTCTCAGCCACCTTACTGTTATCAACGAAATGAGACTATTTGATGTGAAGGTTGGTGTTGCAAAAATGCAGCATCTTCAATATTAGGAACATCAAGGAGGAGACAACCTGATGGCTTAAGCTCTTTCATGCGAATATAAGTTCTTTATTGCTTTAATTTGTATAGTTTTTTGTTATTCAAAAGACCTTTTCCAGTCTAATTTTAGTGTCATCGTCAAATGTGTGTTTAATTGCTACGGAAAGAGAAACCTTTTCTATTTCATAAATTGTTCATTTCTTTATGAGAAAATATGTTATTTGTAATTCTATATTTTCGTAGCTTGTTGTAAATGATCGCGTCTATTTCGGGTGTAATTTTTCTTTATTACTTTACACTTAAATAATCGTCGATTAGCCAATAAATTAGGTAGTTAAATTTTGTACACGGGTATAAAGTTCTAGTTTAAGATATTAAGAGTGCATATTGTGTAGAATCTATACATAGTTGTCGACGTAGGTCTGTACAATCATTAGTAATAATGTTGATAATGAAGCCTTTGACAATTCTGGGTTAATTCCTAATTGGCTGGTTCGATCATCTGGGTTATTAGAAAATTTCATCTATTTTTCACTGGATGGGTCACTTGAGCTGATATTGTGAAATATTAGATTCATTTGCATGGTCTGTCAAAATATAGTCGTACTTGACAATTGGAGATTTTTATAATGAGAGAACTGAGCAATTAATTAAATCCTGTTTTGATTCATCTCTATCTCGGATTCTGATCTCATTTGTTAAAATCAATTTGCATATGTTTTAATATGTTTTGATAGTGAGAGGAATCTTTGTTCATGGACTATTCATTTTAACTACAAATTGCTCATGGGACTAAAATATTTTATTCTGGGACTATTGTGAATTATTAAAAAGAGTTCCGGCCAATTCCATTTTGATACACTAATACTATTGACAGACCAGTGCATTTTATGATCTGAACTTTTGTTTAGGATTATTTAGAATCGGTTCATAATGCTCCAAGTTTTTCTAACACTGTCATTGAATAACTTTGATAATAAAATTATTTTAAGAACTCTTACAAAACGTGTTGGTTTCGCTCCTTTCAGTTACTTAATTTATCCCCATAGAGTTGTAATAGTATATTTTCGATAGTACTGGAAGCAAATTATATTCTCTGTTAAATAGTTTCATTTGAGAGAGTATATATATATATATATATATATATATATATATATATATATATATATATATATATATATATATATATATATATATATATATAATGTTTGGAAGTTTTGTTGAGAGTATTTGAGAGTATGGATATGAATTCCAAAGGTTCATTTTAAAATCAAGGATTTAAACTCAGATGGAGCAAAGGTAGATAGAAAAGATCAAAATTCACATTCTTAGATTAATATATTTTAATCGAACAGATACTGAAATAACTTAAACTGTTGATGTTTAAGACCACTGAATTGCATAGTATTTATATAAACGATATATAAAAAAGAATGTCTATTTTGGACATTAGAAATATACAATACTAACTGGTATATAGTATCGTTTATCCCTCAATCGTTTAACCGATGATCACTTTGACCAATCAGAACACATGGAGATTCACAGCAACATTTCAACGATGTCCCAAAGATCCCTATTCTAGCAATCTTATCCAGGACACCATAAAGGATATCAATTCCTTAAAAGATCATTTATTAACTATATGTATAAAACTTGTAATTTCTAATTGGTCCGTAAGAAATATTCCAACACGATCTGGTCTCATTAATCCGTCATTCACATATCCAACAATCGCCTTATAAGATACCACTAAGAAGATCGATATCGTAAAAGTCATTCATTAAGCAGGTCCGTTCATTTGACAATTTCTCTGAGTTTTAATAGCATGTATTTGTGCTGGGAAAATGAAATTAGACTATAACCTAATGATGATGAACGTAATGAATACTTCTATACACTTCTCTTTAAATCAGTATTGGCTGCTGAAGGTTGAGGGAAAAACACATTTCTTAAAACAATAGACAGTGGCGGTGAAATATTTAATTATCACAAAAGTGATCAAATTTTAATTATCAGTATGAAAATATAGAAATGCCTACTATTGTATTGGATAAAGATTTGTTACATCAACATTATAATATACTTGTAAATGTCTATGTTGCTGTTGATGTGGCATCTTCACTTTTCAAGTTATCCTGTAATAAAAGCACAACAAAATCTTGTATAAATATTTTCGTTCTTACGAACGTTACAAAAATTAGCTACACATTTAAATGAAACTAACTGGTATAAAATGCATCAAAACTCACAATTAGCTATATATTAAAATTTGGATCGAATTAGAGTGAAACTACATACATATCTCACCATGTATTAGCGTCAAGGATGCTGTCATACCCTCCTTCGTCAGCCCGTCCGTCCTTCTATATGTATGTGTCCATCTATAATTAATTATCTGCAAACTTCAAACTCTAAATTTCATATAATATGGTATGTCAGACAGACTAGACAGATATTTAAGCAGTATTCAACGACAACTCACCTTGTGACCATGATTTCGAGGAAACGCTTCTGAAAATAATATAGACACCAGTAGTTTAGGTATCATTCAAATGTTGCCCTTAAATCGATGTCTTTTGTTTTCAGTACATGCTAGAATCATGACTTGATACTAACAATATATTAGTATCATGAGTTGACAGTAACAACATATCTTAGTATCAAGACTTGACAGTGACAACATATATTAGTATCATGACTTAACAGTAACGACATATATTAGTATCATGACTTGACAGTGACAACACATTGATCTAAGTGCACTAAGTGTATTCTTTTATTCTCTGTCGAAAGAAATTCAAAACGAACGAATCTGAGAAAATAAATAAAACAATATGTTTACCTGTCTTTCCAATAGCATAAATGAATTTATTTTAATCAGCGTTCAATCAAAGTGGAACCAATTAAATCGTCTTTTTTCATTTTTTATTTCATACATGCATACATCTGTTGGTGAATAATAAATGCAGACCTCTAAACACAATGTAATTTCCTACCTACGAAAAAGAAACTTACCATCCTACTTACCAACTTACTTACCCACCTGCCTACCCACGTAATTAGTACATCCAAGGGCGTCATTAGTGGGTTGCTGACCGCACCGCGTGACATCATCAGAGGGGATGACGCCAAAATGGCTGTTTTTAAACTTTTTGAAATTTTATGCAGGGGGCTGGTCCATGGTGGTGACACCATGAGTTACTACTGCACATGACTGTCTCTGCAAATTTTTAATCTTTGTGCAAGAAGGAGATCCATTGTGGTGATACAATGAGTCACCGAACTTGGTGATACCAACGCTAGTGACACCATTGAACACATCAGTTTACGTACCTACTTTCTAACCTTCAAAACTACATAAGACATGCACATTTATACCTCATCCCTCTATACAGAGATACAAACATCAAATCATATAGACGGATGGAAGATATAAACGGCACACAGAAGAGCAAACACATAACCTGCCGAATGGACAGAAATACGATTTGGCCATTATAAATTAAATATTGTCACACAAATAGACAGAGTGATGGTGAAAAAAAACTGCAAATAAATAAGAATGCATTTACAGCAAGCAAACATATATGGATTGGTAGATGGAGAGAGTTAGAGACAGACGATTAAAAAGGCATACTCGTTGATAAACAGAATTACAAATGAAACTACTGGCGTACAGTCTTGAGAGCATAAGTTATACAGAAGTAGAGATGGACGTGTAGACATTAGGGGAGATGTCGAATACACAGGGAAACAAGACATCACTATAATGATAGACCTACCATATGATCACTCATCCTAATCCTGCATTTCATCACAATTTAAGTTGAAATTTAAGCATGTTTTTATGGGGTTTTTTTATTTTCAATGTAGCTTTAACAATTTTAGTCTTATAGCTACGATGTCTAAAGTGTGACAGTTTGTAATGAGGTCTAGCAATGTGGCATCATGCCGCAGACATTTATAATGATGACTTAAGTCACATTACCCTTACACCATGCCGACTAGTCCTGACACTAATTCTTAAAGCTGAGCTCCATGCGAGTCAGCTGCAAGTACCATTTTTATAAGTCTTTGGTATGACTTGCTAGGATTCGAAGACGGACGATTTAAACTCTTAAGCCACTGGAGAGTTCCTTTTGTAATTCATGACCATGACTAAAGACACAGAGAGGAACAGATTGATAGACAGACGAACAGGCGAAGAAAATTCATATTTTTCCGCTTGCTCATATCACGTCCGTGGGTATTATCTATAACTGATACAAATGGACTGAATGACAGACAGAGACAGGCAAGCATATTTGCGAACACTCTTAATCTATGACATTGCATCGAAACTGTTATCGCGCTCTTCCTTCCCGACCACTTGGTTCACAGTAACAAAATCAGTTAAAAATTCTTGGCCTTATACAAGTATGCTATTTATCCAAGATTTTGTTGTTTTGTTTGCTTTTTTGTTTTTGTTGTGATTGGGTTCTTTTTGTTTGTTTTGGTTATTTATTTCCAGAAAAAAATAACGAATATGCCTTCTTCCTACTCTACTCTTCATATCCTTTAATTTTTTTTCGAAAGTCCTGAGTCACAGGTCTTCAAATTTTGTTTAAAGGAACAGACTGGATCAAATATACCACGGACCATAATTTATTTCCAAACGTAAATTGTGATTTACAGTTACAGATATAATAAATGAACACTTGTTTATTTGTTTCGCGATCCATATCTTAATAATCATAACGTATATTAATTAGTTGCAGGTGTTGATTGCTGTACAATATCTTTGCTGTTCATATTTAACAGTCTTCATGCACTCTCTGTATAATCTATTTTACGATGCATTTTTACAGCCTGTTTATAAATTGTTCACATTTTATTCCTTATACGTTCATGGTAGTATTTATTCCTATTACAAATAAATTTGATGAGTTTTGTAAATTGTTATTATTACTCAATGTGCTGCCCATTTTCTACACCAGGTCAATAGGAAATAAAACTCGGTCTCTACTAATAACTTTATTGTTCAGTGTAACCTTTTCCTATGAAATTCTGAACCTTTTATGACGATTTCATCAGTTATAAACTTATTCACTTACAAACCTGTTTTACACGGTTTGAAATAGTACAATCATAATGTGTCATAATTGTTGCATTTTCTAGCAGTCATAACAAAAATATTTAATAGAACAATCATTAATGAGCACTTTTCCTTCGTTTGTTAGATTCTTCTTATCGTAAATAAATAAAAACTTACATCTGATTTCTTCGTTCAGTATTAGTAGCAATACTGAAGACGATGCAAAATTATTTGAAATTGTTTATATCTACACAACTATTTGCTGAATCAAAACTTTTGAAAGTATATATGAAACCTGAATATTCATTTTACAAACTCTTGTATAATTATTTCTGAAGATTACTGTTAGATTATATTTAATTATAATGTGTGGTTGATATTTGGCCGTGATAAAGGGTAGAGCTTTAATCTACCTGGGGTTTTTGGCACGCTTCAGTTTATAAATAAGTTGTTTACACAGATAATTAAGTTATAGGTCCAGCCTTATTTACAAATTAAGAATGTTTTGGTTGCAAATGTCTGCCTCATATTTTGTAATTTTACTGTGTCAGGTTTTTGTAAAAGGTTTTGGTAAACAACAGTATTTGTTCCTTTTTAATATTAGCAATATTCAATCGCTTTTAGTTGTAAGAGAAATCATTTACTTAAATTATTCATTGGAATTATTGTTTACTTACTTTATAAGCTAAAGGACTATTTTGAGGATTATTGCAAATTCATTCAAAAACATTCTCGATTATATGACATCATACATCAGAACTGTTAGTACATCAACCTTTTAAAGACTACTAGTCCATTTGAAGTCATTCGGAATATTCTACACTTTATTTTTTTTGTTTAGGAACATTGGAGATTAGCTGGGATTTAATTCACAATACTGTAAGTTCCTCTTAAGGTTTTTCACTTTGTAACTTGAAATAATTTTACTGAACTTGTTGATTATTTTTATTAAATGTTTTAAGATAATGCTAATAAGCTATTCCACGTCCTGTTAATCCCATTGATACTGCCCAATTTAACTGATTTTGTTTTCTTCAAAGTGTTGTATCATAACCGCCCTGTATATCTGTTCAAGAAATTATCTTCATCAAAATGTAATGTTTTCTTTTAACAAAAAAATAATGATCAGTATGTTAAATATTATATTTTCCTTGTAATATCTTTTCAGATCCTTAAATTAGTGCACTATATAAACTTATATGACCCAGCTTTAAAAATTGTTATATGCTACAGTTGGTTTCAGAGCAAGAATAAAGTCATTACTGACTAAAATGTTTCATTATTGTTTGAATTCGAATTCTCTGCATAAGGAATTAGAAATGACCAAAATACACGTTGGATTTTTATCCTCTTGTTTTTTATGTACAGAGTTTAACTTCATTAAAACAAAAATAACGTCAGTGGGTTTTTCATACTATTTTGAATATGGCTTGCCTATGGATTTTCATAAGCGTTTGAGGACCAGAGGCTATACTTTTTCATAAAATTGGGATGACTGGTTGCGTAATCTTTTTCATAAAATCGGGATGACTGGTTGCGGAATCTTTTTCATAAAATTGGGATGACTGGTTGCGGAATCTTTTTCATAAAATACGGATAACTGGTTGCAGAGCCTTTTTTTATAAAATCGGGATGACTGATTGCAGAGCCTTTTTTTATAAAATCGGGATGACTGATTGCGGAGTCTTTTTTATAAAATAGGGATGACTGATTGCGGAGTCTTTTCATCAAATTTTGAAGACGACTACTCCGATATTTTTCAAAATTAGAACCATCAGTTCCCTGGGATATTTTTCATAACAAAAATGTGATGACCAGTGGCCCTGCTTTTGATTCATAGAAATTTGACTTCCAGTGTCTCAATGTTTTGAATATAGTTTTGAAAGGTAGAAAAAAAGTGACCTATGTTTCGTTTTCAACAAAAAAAATCTTCGGATAGGTCACATGCTAACATAAAATGCCCAGCAGTGGCAATTTTATTTTACAACAAGCAAATAAACGGAATAATCTAAATACAAAATAGGAAGAGAGAAACTTAGAGACTTACTGCATGATTTCTCGTCCGAACCGTCATCGCAGTCTTCCTTCCCATCACATCGCTCTTTCTCCTCTATACACTCGTACATGTTATCGCATCGATATTCCGTCTTATCACACCTGCTCGGACCTGCAATGAATATTAAATACGGAATCAAGATTTACCTTGACCGTTATATTACCGAATTTGTTTACACATATACGTGAACAAATTTACATATTTCAGTAACAAGGATAGACCGAAAAAATAGTTTTCATCCCAAAAGTAGACATATTGAGGGTCAATCTTTTAAAATAATCTTGCCATTCAGATCTCCTTTGTTAAGGGGGGGCGTTTGGTGGTGGGTGGGTGTGCAAACTACCGGTTTTGTCTATTATTTGTTGATGAATACATATTTCCTTCTTTATTAGAATTTATTCTAAAAGAAGAGAAATGTGTAATATCATCTTTCTTTGGATTAAATTATAGAGAAATATGTTCAAATGTATTATTGTGAAGTATTCAGATTTTGCAAATGTTGAGTACTGAATGAATCGCATTTACGTAAGTTTAAATTAATAGTATTGATGTTATATTAGGAAAATTATTTCTATTTTTTATTTTAAAAATGGATTAAACAGCAAATATATATATATATATATATATATATATATATATATATATATATATATATATATATATATATATATATATATATATATATCCAAGGCACGATTCCACCCTTCCATTTATACCGAAATTTACTCAATTGTACAGATAGCGAAACGCCACAATTCCAGTTATGCAGATAGACAAATAAGCATGACTCCACCTTCTAATTATACGGAATGGAACACGGTCATACAGATAAACAAAAATGAAAACTGAAAAACTGAGACATACATATTAATAAGCTTACAATTTACACGTTCATCCGTTCCATCTTCGCAATCTGGGAAACCATCACAGACCCAGGACTTTTCAATGCAAGCCTTATCCTTAGTACACTGGAAGAATTTTTCCTCACATCCATCTGGATCCTCGGTAGTAGGAGATTTATTACACCCCACCTCATCACTATGATCAGGACAATCGCTTTGGTCATCACATCGCCATTTCTGTGAGATGCATTTGGGGAAATTTTCGCATTTGAATTGGTCCTCTTGGCATGTATCTAAGTAAAAGAAAGGACAGAATGCCTTATTTCACTTGGTCCAAATGAAAGAGCCCAGCAAAATTACCCAAGCTTGAATGGGAGATCAACGTGACTTCTTTTTAGCTGTGATGAGCACTATTCTCCAGTGGCTACACTTCATGCAGGAAAGGCGTCATCTTCAGAAACTTAAAACCCCATTATCCTCAATATTTCCTGCAAAATTGTATCCAGTTCTGTTTCCTTTTTTTTCTTTGAGAAGACGTTGTTCAGATTTTTCTATATTTAATAACGGCAATCGTATGTAGTGTTTGAGACTCGTCAACTTGTATGAATTGTAAAGCCGTCAAGGCCAGGAAATTTAATATGAATAGTCATTGAATTATATTTAGTGGCTTTTGAGAAATCTTATTGCGATATTTGATCGCGCATCGGCATCATTTGTTTCATCTGAAAGGAAGATATGCTCGGATGATCTTTACCAAGTTGAGTTGAAAGTGGTCAGGCGGTTTTTTAGAAAAACCTGGAAATAACAATGCTTGTGGGCTAGATCTTTTATATTTTGGGTAACTTCGAGCATATTTGATGGCGAACGGAAGCATTTGTATAAATTTAAAAGGAAATCATGTCAGGATGTTATATATGTGAAGTGTGATCAAACTATGTACAACGGTTTTCAGACGACGAAATATTTTCTGCTTTAGTAATACTGTATGGCAAATCACCATCATTTGTGGACAGTTGAAAAACATTTATGCCAAAATGCACTGAGTCAATTTTTCACGAAACTGGTCATTCTGTTTTTAAGAATTTGTTGACAAACACTAGATGAAGAGCTATGAAATAAGCTTACTTGGTCTTAACGGTTGTGTGAGCTAAAAACCGTAAACTTCGCTGTGTATGAACAAAATTATTAACCCTTTTTAACCCCAATGTTTAGCCTATAGTATTTTTGCTTTCTTCTGTTATAGAACATTTAATTTTACATTCTGTCTAAAATGAAGGTCATCTGTTGTCAGTTGATTAAAATTTTGGAATGGAAACTTCGTTGTTTTCAAAATCAGCTTGGAAAAATTAATCAGTTTAGCAGAATGTTCATAAATAACAAGAAAACCCACGAAACTAACAATTCCTCTGCTAACCTCAAACATATTACAAGTCAGTAGATCATGGAAAATTCCTCAACTATGATCAGCCCTACCTTAATACTCTTAGTAAGCAGCATGAGTAAACATTGCGGAATAATCCATTTTCAAACGATGGGGTAATGTGTAGCAATACCCTTGATGGTGGATTTAAAAGTAGTGCATGTATGCAGAGTTTTAGAATTAAATTCAGATCACAATGAACAGGGATTTTGTTCCAATGAACTTAGGTATGGTCAATAAGCGTCTTTGGTGTTAGCTTTACCAGTCAAGGTAGCGAATTTTGTCTAGTCATGGTACTCATAATATCCATAATAAAATGGAACTGAGAAAAACTATGATAGTGAAAATTGGTTCAAGTACAAGATCGAAATAAACGGGCATTTCTCACCTTATAGATCATTTTTACCGAATAATATGTCCGAAAAACAAAACTTTCTGTAATGTATCGCATCAATTATTTTCGAATATTCAAAAAGGTCTCCAGTGCCATTGTAATACGAGTAAGAACCTAAAAGTATCTAATAATTCATTTTGTTCTATTGATGAAATTTCTATGTGGTTTTCCTGACATTAAAGAGTTATCACATATGAGTACAATCACAATTTGTTTCGCTAAAGAATCTTTAATCAAATCACAACCGTTTGCTTTAGATAGATTACGCAAGTGCGAGGATAAAACGTAATTTTTCGCCAAATGTAATGCAGATTCAAACTTGTAGCGCCTTGATAATAATGTGACAAGCTTTCCACGACATAATATTGCGTCCTGAATATCAACGGTTAGAGTTACGGACAGTGTGTCAGAGGTAAGAAGTGAAACTCATATAAAAGTTTCTTTTTCTCTTTTTCAAGAATTCTAACTTTACATTTTTCAACATTGTACATGACAAGTAATTCCCAATGCTAGTAAATGGAGCTACAGTATATACATTACACATCACTCTAATATAACCAACCATGCAATGACCTTATTAAGCGAGATTCCTCATCAAACCTGGACATCCTCTTTTATAAACTACAATTAGTTTCCTGTAATCGATTGATTATCTAATAATAATCGACAAATATGTGCGCATGCTATTAATTTCTTGCAATCGATTGATTATCTTATAATAATCGACAAATATGTGAGCATGCTATTTTGCCATTTTGCTATTTTCCCTTAACCCGAGTTCTGAGACATTAAAATTGATTTTCGATCCAGATCGATCATAGACATTTCAATGAAAAAGACCAATACAAAAGTGAATAATCGGAACGGCGAAATATATGAATTACTAGGGAGGTATACCTCCTAGTTCAAATCTATAGTGAGTGTGTGTGTGTGTGTGTGTGTGTGTGTGTGTGTGTGTGTGTGTGTTTTAGATGTTTTAACGTAGCTTCAACAATTTTTTAATCACATTGTTACAATCAATGTTTACAGCGTGGCAGTTTATATTGATGTCTAGCACTGGGGCATCATACCGCAAACATGTAGCATCATGTCCCACCCAGTAACATCATCCTGACAAGTCGACTTGAACCTCTAAATGCTGAGTGCCAAGCGATACAGCTGCTAGTACCATTTTTAAAAGTCTCTGGTATGACTCAGCCAGGGCTCGAACCCGCGACCTACCGAATCCGAGGAGGACGCTCTAGCCTCTTAAGCCATCAAGAGGTCTACGGATAAATGAATGTAAACAATATGGTTCAGTTTTTTTTCCTGCTTTTGAGAAACTCAGATATGGATATGAAAAAACATGGAAATGTTCTGTAAAGAAAGAAACGTTTAGTTCAACTGCAAGATATCATTACTGATGCAACATACTTAGGAAACTACTTGTACTGAACCCGTAACGTATTAACAATAGATGGGAGTACGGACGGGGATGCTGACCTTGGCGCCAGAGGATTTGGGGTGCCTAAACTCTTTTGAAATCATCGTTGCCCCTGGCCCTTAGCAAGCAACTGTACTGAACAAATCGCTCACAATTCATTTTCGTTTGTATCTTTCATACGTTTGAGACACCAAAGCAATTCTTACTTTTACTGCATTTATATAAGCCCTTGTTTTGTGTATTGCAAGCGGCCTTGGAAGAAATATACTACATAAAAACAGGTACACGCACACAAATACACACATAATGTTACTTTTACGGGCCGGGGCCCCAAGTGGTCCAGTGGTCTAAAACGCTCACCGTTACGGCCATCTCACCTCTGTCTGCTTGGGCTCGAGTCTAGGGTTCGACCAATATATGTATTTGAGAAAGCTTGCTAGTAGCTTCTCGTGGGTCGGTGGTTCTTTCTGGGATTTTCCCGGGTTCTTCATCTACCATTAATAATGACCGCCATTTATAGCCTATGTTGTGCTGAAAATGGCGTCGAAACCCTACAACAACAACAACTATACGGGCACAACATTTGCGGTAGATGAAAACTTGGACTCTATCCACAGTCTTGTATTATTATAATACTTCAAACTTATTTCCTAGTGATTTATTTGAAATATAGTTCGAAAGAACATACAAGAATAAGGTTTCCGTGATATTAATTTCTCTAAAAAAAGAAAACTCGATGATTCGTCGTGATACATATCATGCAAATTTTAGAAGCTGAAAGGACCAATAATGAGTGAATCACCTCTTCAACTAACTATCTTCTTCTGATTGATTTATAACAAAAATGACATCCATCGTACAATTATAAGTCCTGATCGATTGAAGACTCGTTATTTACATTGCATTAAGTTAGCTAATTGATATGCAGAACAGTACGTAGCGGGCAAGTAATGCTAATATCGGCGTGCAAAAGCGCAACAAAGTTAATTAACAAAATTATGCAACAAAGAATAAAACAGAACATTCCGACATGCAATTTACACATGTTTGCTTTATGATACTGACGAAAGAAAATCAGGCTTTACACAACATGAATTTCTGCTAAATAAACTATATAAAATATTGTGGAAACACGTATTATATGTGACACATACCACAATTCTTTTCGTCAGATCCATCGTTGCACTCGACGTCCCCGTCACAACGCCACTTCCAGTCAATACAACGCCCCTCGTCACAGTATAATGTTCCATTGTCGCATACTGATTCAAAGTTGATATGAAATGTGTATTGAAACAAGTAATTATTTATGTAAATACACAACTGTGGCAGATAGGTCAACCTCACCATAGGTGCTGATGGTGTGCACGATAACTATGAAACGGATTGAGACATATGATATAAATGAACATGTGAAGTAAATAAGAACTAACTTTTGCAATGATCTAAATATTAACGTTATATTATAATTGAAAATTAGATACTGCCTTAGATATTAATTTGGATGTTACGTGTATAACGATTATTTATAATGTTATATGACTTTTGTTTTTAAAAAGTATCCATCATTAAGAATACTGACTCTTTTCGAAAGAAAATATGTTTGTACAGCTACCTATAATCTCCCCTGACAGAAATCTAGGTATAACTGTACAAATGAGTGAGGTAGGAAACTGTTCGATACATAATTTGAGGAATGTAAGGAACTGTTCGATATATTTTTGAGGAATAAAATGAATTGTTCGATATATTTTTTGAGGAATGAAAGGAACTGTTCGATATAATTTTGAAAAATAAAAGGAACTGTTCGATATATTTTTTGAGTTTTGAGGAATTTAAGGAACTGTTCGATATATTTTTGAGGAATAAAAGGAACTGTTCGATACATTTTTGAGTTTTGAAGAATTTAAGGAACTGTTCGATATATTTTTTGAGTCTTGAGGAATTTAAGGAACTGTTCGATATATTTTTGAGGAATGCAAGGAACTGTTCGATATATTTTTGAAGAATAAAAGGAACTGTTCGATATATTTTTTGAGGAATGTAAGGAACTTTTCGATATATTTTTGAGGAATGAAAGGAACTGTTCGATATATTTTTTGAGGAATGTAAGGAACTGTTCGATATATTTGAGGAATGAATGGAACTGTTCGATATATTTGAGAAATGAAAGGAACTGTTCGATATACTTTTGAGGAATGTAAGGAACTGTTCGATATATTTGAGGAATGAAAGGAACTGTTCGATATACCTTTTGAGAAATGTAAGGAACTGTTCGATATATTTGAGGAATGAAAGGAATTGTTCGATATATTTTTTGAGGAATGTAAGGAACTGTTCGATATATTTGAGGAATGAATGGAACTGTTCGATATATTTGAGGAATAAAAGGAACTGTTCGATATATTTTTGAGGAATGTAAGGAACTGTTCGATATATTTTTGAAGAATAAAAGGAACTTCGATATATTTTTTGAGGAATGAAAGGAACTGTTCGATATATTTTTGAGGAATGAAAGGAACTGTTCGATATATTTTTGAGGAATGTAAGGAAATGTTCGATATATTTGAGAAATGAAAGGAACTGTTCGATATATTTTTTGAAGAATGTAAGGAACTGTTCGATATATTTGAGGAATGAAAGGAATTGTTCGATATATTTGAGGAATGAAAGGAATTGTTCGATATATTTTTGAGGAATGTAAAGAACTGTTCGATATATTTGAGGAATAAAGGGAACTGTTCGATATATTTTTTGAGGAATGTAAGGAACTGTTCGATATATTTGAGGAATGAAAGAACTGTTCGATATATTTGAGGAATGAAAGGAACTGTTCGATTATTTTTTGAGGAATGTAAGGAATTGTTCGATATATTTTTGAGGAATGTAAGGCGCTAGTACTTTATAGTCTGTTTTTAAAAATATTTGCAATGTAAGGAAGCCAATACTGATGTGATGCCGTTTGGCAGATCAATTTAGCTGACGCTTTTGTAGATCACAGTAATAATTACATATGCAATTAAATTATTCAAAATATTCAATCTCGAATGCACATGCAATTAAATTTTTCATAATATTCAATATAAATTATATATGCAGTTAAAATCGTCATGTGATTCAATATCAATTACAAATGCAATTAAACTATTCCATTTGGCAGATTAATTTAGCTGACGTTTTTGCAGTTTTGTAGTATTCAACATTAATTACTCATGCAATTATATTATTCATAGTATTCAATATCGATTACACATGCATTTAAATTTTTCATGATATTCAATATAAATTATATATGCAATTAAATCGTCATGTGATTTAATATCAATTACAAATGCAATTAAACTATTCATGATGTTCATTATCAATTACTTATGCAATAAAACCTTTATTGATATTCAATATCAATTACATATGAAATTATAACTCTCGTGACACTATATATGCAATTAAAATTTTACTGAATGACGTGAAGGCAGATTATTGTCTTTATCCTTACAGATAAAAACAGTGTTTACTGACTTAGAAGACAAATCCTACTGCAAACTTCATAGGCCCAGACTGTCCGTAACATTATGCACCATTAAATGTGGATTTACGCAATTTGTTAGAACTCTGTAAAACAACATAGAACGTATTCTACCCGTTCAATATGCGACGGCTCATCGTAGTCTATGCTGTGCGCATTTGGACCACACTAATAAGTGTATAAATACGGTAACTTAACAATTTGCGTGTCAAAATATGATTATGTATTTCTCTACTTTTGCAATACAGATATTGTAAATTTTGTATAATGCCAACAAAATGGGTAATTTAATGCAGATATTGGCACGTGATTTATACAGATTATACGTGATGACACGGTATCTCTATGAAAATAATTCATATTTTATGAGTTTGAATTATTATTTTTATCAGTTTCTGCAGAAACTAAAAATTCATATTTGTAAATCTCACAAAATGATTTTCTTCAGATCATTACTCTAATCTCTTTTCTGTCATTTTCTATCTCATAGGTGCTCCTATTCGAATTGTTGGCCATAACACTGTATACTGTAGACACGAGATCGTGAAGTCTCTTAGATTATAATAATCATTGCATTCAAATGATTTGCTAACTTTCATGCTGAAGCAAAAATGAGATAACTTCTCATGTGGTCTCGAAAGCACCCGGCTGTAAATTGTTCTTAACTTTCTGATAATAAATTAATTTAAGGTATAAAAGATGTTAGATAATTCCGTGGAAGCACGTTGCTTTTGTTGGCTGAGTGGTCTAAGGAGTTTATCAATACAGAAAACTCGCAGTTCACCTTGGCCTGCTTGGGTTCGAGTTTCGGCTCGACCAGCCAACGTGGGTATATGAAAAAACTTGCCATTAGCTTCCTCCACCAAATAAACTGGCCGTCATATGTTGCCTGTCATGTCTAAAAAAATGGCGTAAAACCCCACAAAACCAAAAGCAATCAACCAATGCATTTTACCTGTTAAATTTTTGGATTCAACCGTACTGTTCCAGTCATCAACAAAATTGGAGGAAACTGATGCAGCAGCCGCGGTTTCTGGTAATGAAACTCCACCAACAATTGGTTCTATTTTGGTCTGTTTTTCTTCATCTAATTTATCAAGAAATGAAATGACCAAAACTTTTCAGACAAATTAAATCAGTTAACAAGTCAATAAAACGAGCAGATGATTAATTGATCGATTAATCATATCAACCTCTATTGATCAGTAAATAAATCGGTTTTAAAAGTTGCTTAAAATGTACATATAAAGATTAAATATATACATGGAAAAGGACATACAAAAAAGAGACGATTACAAAGACGTAGTAGGGATATTGAGGACAAACAAGCCAGTAGGGTTTCTTGAGCAAGCGATGTCAAACCCTGACGCAAATCCCGCTGGAAGTCATGTTTCCTCTGATTCCAAAGACTTACATACAACTACTGTTGTAAACTGGAATTATCAACGCGTCCAAACTGTAAAATAACTTTAATTAATACATGATAATAGATCTCACAACTTCCCAATTGTCTGTCAACCAAACAACTGCGTGGTTTTCTCTTCATTAACTTTCCCTAACGTATCGACAGTTTTTCACGCTATGAAACTATACAACTCAACCACCTAATAAAAGGAACTATTTTTACTACGCCACCTTAGGCCAGCCAAATCATAATTTTAAGCCATATTTTGCCTGTAACTCTACATTATATTTACCATTACTGCAACAGTAAACAGTGCCTGCCGACGACGGAACAGTCTCTTCTCGTTTATTCCATTATATAATTTACCAGTCTCCGATCATAAACTCTGCACCTGGAGTCACTTGATCAATTTACACAATTAGATTTTAATAGTGATTACTAAGCGACCTGGACATTCATGCGGCTGTGACCTGAATTCACCAAAAGTAAGCCATGGCATTATGGAAACTCACTAACACTTCACTCCATGACATTTACCCCTAGTAACTGGCTAATTATGTTCGGTCTATATCCCCAGCACCGACTTCCCATAATACAAACAATTAATCACAAAAATCAAAGAAATCCTAAAAATGGGGAGCTATACACAAATACACAAACTCCAAATTTATTTAAGTAGGTTAGGACGCAAAAAGAAAATACAAGCAGCAGGAAATGATAAAATATTCTAATGCGTGTGAACAGGTCTGAAATACTCAGATAATTGATGTAATTGAGCATGAACATTTAAGTGAGGTAATAACTTTTCAAAATTATGCGAGTGATGTTATATATATAATGAGAGGGTTATGCATTCTTCATCTAGAGCATGTATTGACACAATGAAAGAAACATTTCAGAATCACAATAGACCTATTAAATTCTCTTTTTGTTTTCTGTTTTCGTTGTTGAAAGTTAAGGTTCTTGTCAAAAAAATTATATAAGTAGTCTCAGTTCTTGATTCTTGAAACAGTCATATTTTATGTTGTTGACTTGAAGAGAGATTACATTCAACAAGATTTTATTATTGTTGGTGTTCTCAATGTGAAGACTTTCTTGGCATTCAAGAAATCGTAGACATTGGTAAGTTTATACTGGAGGAACTGATCCTAATTTGTCGACATTTGTTCTCAGCAAAATATAATCTGAGATTCTTAAAGACAATCAGGCAAGTCATCTACATAAATAACAACAATCAGACTCCTAGATGGATCCTTGATGAGCACCTGTTGTGATACTGTGAAATCAGACTGGATACTATTAATTACAGCGAGCTGTTTTCAGTTTGATAGATATTCACGATACCATTCAGCATCTGTAATGACATAAGGCTTGTTGAGTAGTGAACGAATAGTGTGATTAAGAGCGTGGAAAGCTTTCTTTAGATCAAGGACTACCAATTCCATTATCATGCCATTCTTTATATTGTTAAAAAGACATATTCAGCTAATCAAGCAAGTTCTGATTAAATAAAGTAGTAAAAGTGATCTGAAAAAGTTTTGATAAACAATAATACGTCTTGATGGACCTGTCGATCGTTCAGCAGGAGTCGGAGTTATGTGCGTTAGACAAGGAGCTTTGTTGAAGAAGATATATGGATACCCAATGAGCTGCCGCCTTGTCCTGGTATTAAATCCACTATCAACAAATATGGAATTGGAAATGACGTCAATCTTTAAACACGGTCATAGACGAACCAGGTTCTGGAAGACTTTTATGCGATTAGTGAGCGCGAAGTGGATGTTGTGAGGAAGGCAATATATGAATAGTCTCATTATACAATGGAAGATATATATTTTATCGTGGGCATTAATTCATCAGCTATTTTCAATAAATTTCAATCAATCAGTTTAAGCTCAGAACGTTTGTGCACGATGAGTCTTGCATTGCAATTGTTGACTGCTGATCACAATCAGACTAGGATTAAATTCTCCCAGAAGCCACTCACCAAACATGAAATTACTCAAGAGATACATCTGTAAGACACTGTCACAGATAATGAAATATGGATTTATTTTTAAACTCGACTCAGTAATACAGTTTGGATCAGAAGAAAAGATCACCGACCACCTATCGTTCGATGTAGTCTGACTAACAAGATTGTTTTACATTAGTTTTCGATGCAAAAGGCCTTGCCGTCGAGGAATCCTGCTCTCATGTACTCAAAGTACTGATCTACTCCACGACAACGCAGTGACCCATAGATCCACCATCATGACAGACTTATTGAAGGAGCACAACGTCCGAGATTTGCCACATCCTCCGTCCAGCCCTGATTTACCTACAAGTCATTTTTGGATTAATCCCCTTATCGATTTACTTAGGGGCAGACTGTTTGGAACCAACGTGCAGTTTTTCCTGGCATGAGCATCATATGTAAAGCTAAAATAAACATGGCATTTAATAATTGTATAAGCAGATTGATAGTGTAATTGTGAATAGGAGGACTTCGTGCACTCACATATTGTTCACTAATTGTACAGGTCAGTAATATGCAGAAAATTTTAATACCTCTCGTGCATAACAACAAAATGATATATTTTCTTGTTTTATTATTTTTATAGCATTTTCTTGGTGGGTTTTTCTCAATATATCAGCCATTATATTCTACCCATGAGCTTCGTCCTCATGTTTTCGTGTGTGCTGCCACGCATTTTCTGATAACGGCCAGTACTACCTTGAAATATCGATATCTACTATTGCAAAAGTTTGTGTCATCCTCCAAGGTGAGTACGAATGCCAATCTAGCATGCAGAACTGTTCTTCTGTGATGTAGCTTAATTTGCACAGTGAAATGTTGTCGCTATTAAGGACACTTTGAAAGTCCAAGCGAGCAGTCTGTAATTGTGTAGAGTGAATTAAGGAGATTGGAAGTATTGACTTTCAATGTAAATCGTGCGAGAAAACCTACCGTCATATACAACATGCATCAAAAAGATTAATGGTTGCCTTACACATAAAACCATAGAGTGTTGGTAGCAGAAGTTCAAGGCCAGTTCGACATCGTAAGCAGTGTAAAAACAGTAAGAGTTATCCAAACTATCAACACATGATGCCCCTTCAGTTAACTTATAGGTCAATATGCTTTTAAGTGAAGTCGTTTAGGATTGCGATAATTGACAGAGCGATGGGGTTCCTTGTAAGAAGCTGCACTAGAGTCTCGAGAAACATGTGCCATTTTAGTTCATTAACGAACACTGTGTTTGTTTGTATTAAAATAGAGCCAAGCTGTTCATTGACAGCAACTGTGGAAGATGGATTCAAAAATAGGTACCCAAAACCAACTCTGACAAGATTGACTACATTTCCTAGCTCGTTTCTGTTGTGATCTGGGTCCTATTTGCCCATTTCTGGTCACTGCAGTTACTCTATACGACCGCTGGAAGATAGCATCATAAACTTTGAAATTACAAGTGTTAAATAGACAAAACTACCTAAATAACCCAATCTGTTGAACAATATTTTTTTTGGACGATTTCGTGTCCATTTTCAACAAATCAGCCAGTTCCGTAACAATACGTAATGATGCACACCTAACTAATGATTAGATTGGTCAGCGGTCTATTGCAGTCTCCATTATGTGACAGCTAAATGACAGATGCCACCAGCAGCCAGGGTATCCAATCTCCGTGCTCCAACTTTTGTAATGCACAAAATAGGCAAGCAATGACTTACCATCAGATAACATTGTAGGGTCAGATACAAATGTATCACTTATGGTGCTCTCGACATCTAGAGTACCACTTGTCACGTGATCATTCTCTGCAAGCATGAATAATTAGCAATAATTATAAGCAATAATTATATTACAGTTTCATTATAATTATTATTATCCCTATACAGTTAATAAAGTTGTGATACAAAAAAGCTTCAATATTTCTTATTTCCCTTACTTAAAAAAGCCAGAAAGACAGAAAAGGTTGTTTAATTATGTGATTAATTAAACGTAAAATAAAACAAATGTAATACAATAAATGCCCATACAATATTTTTATGTGGTTTTCTCAAAGAGGTGTTTTCTTACAGCCTATGTTCAACGTTAACAAGAAATTGGGATCTAAGTTTCTGAGCAATATATTCATAGTGTCTAGACACAAATTTATTTAGATTTGGTGTGCACTATGTTCCTCATTTTCACTTCTGTATTCAAAACGGTATCTTCTCTTTGATATCATCTTTATATAAGACAAGGATCGGAGGATGTTCCATGCTGAAGTAATCTTGATGTAAAGTTATCAGTCTAATTCAGAGACAAATTTAAACATTTTACAGGGCTTGTCGTACGTTGAAAATTTTACAGGTGTGGCTACTCGGTCCTGTAAATAGTTCTTTATCCCCACCGAAATCAACCTGAAAACATCAAAACACAGTCTTTATAAGTCTTCTTCCTTTTCGCGCCTCAGGTAGTTTTGAGTGCCCATATTACACACAGTCAAACCTATTTTTTTTACCCTTAATTCCTCCCATATGTCCAAAATTTGACCTGCTTGAAAAGCGATTTTTAATCTTTTTTATATTGAACACAATCTTCATATCATGAATTTTATACATTTTGAAAGAAAATAGAAAATATAAAAGAAACCCAGTAAAATTGATGCAATGTTACAAACTTTGGTTTGTTATGTGTCACAAACAAATTGTATCCGCTTTTTAATAATAAGATCTGTTTTGAGCGGACCTTAAAGAGTGTTTTTGATATATTCAACCCATATCTGACTTAAGAATGTCCATGAAGAAAATAGTAAGGTTATGTTGTTTGAAGTAAATTATTGTTTGCTTTTTCAAAGCATGCATTTTGCAATCAAAATGATGCTTGCATTCACGCAGTAACCCACCCCATCCGACCTCCCCCATTATTCATGCACATGAAGCAGAAAGGGGACATAATGTCGATAACAACAGATTCTTGTCGTACACTGTTTTATTTTGGAGGTGTAATTTTTCTTTTTTTCTTTTTTGTTCTTTTTTCTTGTTTCATTCTTTGCAAGATCTGGATATGCTGTTATTCTATTATGCGATAACAAAGTGGGAAAGATAGTCCATTATTGTCTGATACAATAATGTAATTACATCGTAATTGCTTGGTACACTATTCTGTTATTACCGTAAACCTAGATTTATTAAGTTTATACAGGTAGTCCAAGAAGAAAGCATTATTTTATTTCAAGAAAAGAAAATAGAAGACAGAACAAAACTTTTAGAAATAAAGACTACACTGTAGTTGCGCTCTCAAATAATTCATCACTGCGACCTAAAACTTATTCAATGTTGACGTACATTATACCATTATGTAACTCTAATCATATAAGCTAAATCTATCATTCCAATAATAAAAGTCATGAACACTATTAGAATGTTCACCAGCATGTTCACCGAAGAAGATACCAACAAAACATTTCAAAAGAAAACAATTTGTTAGAACGAAATGTAGGTCCATGTTATGAGTTTTGATGAAGCTGATTTTATGTAACTTCTTTAAAGTAAAATTAGAATTGAGACGTTTCGTGATCTTAACTTCGATATTGTTACTAATAGGCTCACTTTCAATAATGTATGTGTTCTCCAAATATCACATTGTCGGGAAGATTTTTGTTTTTTAAATATGGCGCTACCCACATTTATGGATGACAAGAGAGGGAATTGTGTGATAATAATCCAACTCTGTTGCCTAATTTAATGCAAATTTATACAAACTTATGAAACAATGATGTTGATTAATGTAAAATAACATCAAATATCATTTTCTAACGCAGAAAGAAACAACCGAGAAGTCACGTTCTCTATCTAACCTCTAGCATGAGGACAGAACATTGACTTTAGCATGGTCATATATATATATATATATATATATATATATATATATATATATATATATATATATATATATATATATATATATATATATAGATGCAATAAACTGACGACGAACAGTACGAAACTAGTAACTAACTAGGCTAGTTAGTTACTAGTTTCGTACTGTTCGTTGTCAGTTTATTGCATCTATTTTAATCAATCCCTGACACACGTGATCCCTTGGTGGATCCAGTACGCTTGAAAGGGTTGTTATTCGCCATATGATTTGTATTCTTTATATATATATATATATATATATATATATATATATATATATATATATATATATATATATATATATATATATATATATATATATATATATATATATATATAATACTAAGTAATTAACTTTTCAATCAAGACATTAGTGAATATATCTTACCGGTTTTCTCCGTTCGTAAGCTCTCGTGTGGTAGTGCGTTGGTTTGAGTATGACCGTCTTTGTTGCTAGAACTTGTAGACGCTAGTTCTTCGCTTGGCGTTGCTAAACTGAACAAGTGTTCCAAACCTTTCTGTTCATATCCTACAAACATTATTCTGGATGTCAGAATAACGGCATTAAATATTATTTGGGTTTCTTGGTTACCTCAAACTCACAAATTTTTTCTAACCTCAAATTGTTTTCCCTCTGTACAAAGAAATTATATTATCAACTTTAAGGTCAGTATAACAAAGTTATCTCTCAGAATAACTAGCTTGTTTCAACATGTAGGTTTAATGAATGTACTCTGCATACTATCGTAAATGATACATAATCAGCATTCCAAAAATACTTGAGCCGAGATTTTACTCAAAGTCCATGTATTTAATGAAAGCGGGACCTGATGGAATAATAAAGATTAATATTTGGAAAATTAAAAAACAACGGACACTTGAAAGGTAATAACAATGATGAAAAAAAGCATACGGTGTGAGCTTCATCTTACCGCAATTATCTTCGTCCGACGAATCATTGCTTCCACAGTCTACCGTACCGTCGCATCGCCACTGTGATGGAATGCATTCCTTTTGCTTACATTCAAATTCGTCATCTTTACAGCTTTTTCCTGGAATAGTGTTGGATAGAATGTTTAATACTTGTACCTCAATTTACGGTGTATTAAACGATCCTAGCTGCAACCACTGTTGACCATGATCTGCCGTCATTTAATGCACTGGAATAGATGCCATTCTTGTATCCAATGATTTCAAGCGAACGGAGTTAAGACAATTCTTCTTGCGCATTATGAGAAGACAAATCTAGATCTATCGTATTTTCTGTTGGGCGTGTATTAAACACAACTAATTGTCCCTTAATGACACCTGTTATAACTGTAAAATCCCATCAGTTACATTGGAAATTAGAATGATCAACTTTGGAATTCCAGAACGATTTTTTTTTTCTACACTGAGGTACCGATTTCGTGCGATATGGATCTCTCGCTAATTTATATTTAAAAAATTCATTTAAATTATTTTTCCAGATATAGAACACAGTCTATTCCAGATTGTACATAATGAAGCTGAAAATAAAAGATAAATGTCAAGATGACACACAAAAGAAAACAAAGAAAAACAACAATTAAACAGAGGCAGAAATACAGAGAGATGAGAAAGATACAATGAAATGCATATTAGAAAATGACGAACAAAATATGTAATACTATAACAAGAAAGAGGTGGCACATAGATAAATGTTTTGGACAAAAGGCTAGAATGACTCAGTTTCAAATCCCATCATCGAATGTGCCCGAATCAGCTATTGTGATGTGTATTTAGGAAAAGAACTGTACTCTACTTGCTTGAACACGAGATAACCTATACAGTGTTGATGTGCAGTAAAATGACCAGGCAAACAAACAAAATCTTAATTTAATCTTTCTATTACTCGACTATTTGTACATAATTCAATTCAGTTTCATGTAATATATACAGGCTGTTACAGGATATCGATTGCTCTAATCAACAGAACTCAATTCCCAAACAACTGCTGATGTATACATTTAAATTCTGGTGCTTTCGGATAGTTTTATTTATAGTTTTATTTAAGTTTCACAGTGAAGCTGAAAACAATAGATATATTATCATAGTGAAAAACAGAGAGAGAGAGAGGTAGCAAGACAGACAGTTTAGAAAGAAAGACTAAAAGACATTTTAGGACAAGACTAGGGGACAAATGGAGAAAGAGATGTTCACGGATGCTCATATGATAATAAATGATTATAGAGAATATAGAATGAGATAATGAGACAAAGAGAGATGATGATGATGATGATGATGATGATGATGATGATGATGATGATGATGATGATGATGATGATGATGATGATGATGATGATGATGATGACGACGACGACGACAAAGGAATGTGGTGGAAGGATGTTGCATGATGATGTATCACGGTGTTATTGCCCGATAAAAAAAATAATAAAAGATGTGTGTGTGTGTGAGAGAGAGAGAGAGAGAGAGAGAGAGAGAGAGAGAGAGAGAGAGAGAGAGAGAGAGAGAGAGAGAGAGAGTGAGAGAGAGAGAGAGAGAGAGAGAGAGAGAGAGAGAGAGAGAGAGAGAGAGAGAGAGAGAGAGAGAGAGAGAGAGAGAGAGAGAGAGAGATTTTTAACGTAGCTTTAACAATTTTTCAGTCATATCGCTACGATGTCTGCAGTGTGACAGTTTATAGTGATGTCTAGCACTGGGGCATCATGCCGCAGAAATGTGACATAATGTTCCGCCGAGTTACATTATCCTGACACCAGGCCGACCAGTCTTAACACTAACCTCTTAATGCTGAGCGCCAAGCGAGGCAGCTGTTTGTATCATTTTTTTAAAAGTCTTTAGTATGACTTGGCCTGGGTTTGAACCCGCGACCTTCTGCATCCAAGACGGACGATGTAACCACTATGTAATGCAAAAAAAAGAAAATATGAAATTAATGGATGGACTAAAAGAGACCTGAGTAGAGATATACAATAGAACAAGACCTCCTTCCCAATGTAAAATATAACAATTTAATCAATAATATAAACAAAATGAAATTGGACATGACATTTGAATGATACTCTTTCTTAGAAATAATTACAAAATTGATATTAAAAATAGCAATTAGCCGTTCTGTTTATACCGACAAGACACATTTCATCACAACATCGAGTGAACAATCTAATTCAATTGCCCAGCATGCCTGCATAACCTGGTTGCTTGCCGGTCCAACCAAATTCACCGTTGGTGACAGTTTACAGTCGACATATACCATTTCCTCGTCTTTCTCTCTTCTAGCTTCCTTTTGGGTCATCTGCCCTAATTTGGTTGTTTCCTCCCTTTGCCCACGGTATGGGTGTACATAAAGAATTCAGATCTTAATTACAAACTGAATTAGTGCAATTCACTGCATGTCCTAACGACAATACTAGCTACCTAACAATTTCATTGGCATAACATTTATAGACATATTAATATCAAGTGCTAGCCAACATGATTCGCTTTACATATGAATTAATAAATTTGAATAATTCTCTCAAGAATCATAATGTATGAAATTCTCACAATAAATAGGTCATATAATATTCAAGACGAATGAATGCAACAATTAACTTCTGAACTCAAAGGAAAATTGATGTATAAATTTAAATAAATTCAAACAAATAATAGCCAACTCATATCAAGGTACAAATTACACAAGATTGAAACAATTACATTGTGCCTTTCGAGACTTGCTCGCTTCAACGTTGAAAAATCTCTCTTGTACCTTCAAGGTCCGTGTCTCGAAAACTTCAAGACACCCGACCCTTGGACAATTTATAATGAGATAATATTTTCTAATCCGCCAAAGCTAAGAACGTCTCGCCTCCCCTAAGAAACTTAGAATGACTAATATTTCGATGAAGAATACTTAAAACACTGAATCTCGTCTGGAAAACACACACCCCTTATTTATCTTAGTCAATCAAAATTAAACGCATCTATGCACCGAAACTTGACACACGCCCATCGAAGTTAAAATAATTCTCTTTTCCGCCCCAATGAAACAAACCGATTGCTGGAAAATATTACGCCATGACACTTAGTTCAAATGGCACAAACTTGAATCTGGATCGTCTCCACTTTGTCATTCTTCAACTACTTAAACCCAAATACACCTTGTCTCGTCCATCTGTCTAATCTTTATCAAACGGACACTAATTTATAATCAATAACACCTCAAACCAGGGATGTTAGAAATATTGCAGAGTCTAGCGAAATAATACGGTACCTAGCTAAATATTCAATTTAATTTGTTACGTGTCACAATGACCACGGTAAAATGTGCTGCGAGTCATTTGCACAAAAATCACACTGCAGCAAAAGGGAAGGAGGGAATGGTGTAGGATAAAAAGCACAGGATGCAAAAATGAAGCAACAGATAGACGGATAACAAGATGAAAACAGACAGAAGGAAACAGAGATAGGAAGAAAATCCAGTAAGGACTGAAGAGAGAAACAAAGATATATGACTGAAAAGGGTAAGGATTGTCTAACAGAAAGATAAAGCGAAAGAGTCAGCGATGCAGACATACATTAATAATGAGATATAGAAATTAAACATGGGCCAGAGAGCAAGACAGAGATAAGAAAAAAGAAAGTAATTTAGGGAGAGGGACAAATAATACAAAAGACAGGGAACGGATGAAATAACGAGAACAAGACGTTTCTATTGATGGGCATCAGTAGAGAGTGGAAAAATAGGCAAACAAAATACAACCGTTACAAGAAATTATAGTTTTCATTCGTGCTATAGTGGCAGTTATTTGTTCGTCCCTTTATTATCAATTCTAATATGGACAAAAAGAGACGGATAGACACTGTGGAGTTACTAAGGGTTGTACGGGGGTTTGTGGGTGCCGTACCGGGTGACACCATTAGAGGGGGTGACACCAAAATGACTGCCTATAGAAGTTTTGAAATTTATTGCAGGAAGGAGGTCCGGGGTGGGGGTGACACCATCAATTACCGCACAGGGTGACACCAACCTTAGTGACGCCACTGGATAGATACATATAACACGAAGAGTACTGTTTTCTTCAGACTGATAGCAAAGGTCAGTCTCATCGTCACAAAACTATCAATTGGAAATAAACTGGATATAGATATGGATTGAGAGACAGGATATACACATATATGGAGATGAGAACACAGACAGACTTACCGCAGAGAGATTCAATTTCGTCTGACCTATCTCCACAGTCATTTTGACCGTCACAGACCCATCTTGTAGGAATGCAGCTTTTGTCTCTACATTGGTATTGCTCTTTGGAGCAGACTTCCAGTATTTCCGCTGTAATATGTAAATTAAACAAAATGATAATATTCATTTAAATAAGGACAAATAAAGCAGAAAAGTTTTTGTTGCAAACTTTATTTCTGTAAACTGGCGACAAAACTTCTACACGATGCCTGCTATCAACCTTTCATAAACGCATCGTTCTCAAAGACTTTCCTAATAACTTCCTAATCGTCGATGGTTCCTAACTATTTATATAAAAAGTCATGGCTTATCTTGTGTATAAGATGGCGTCATATTTGCAAGAACTCCTTAAACACAAAAAACAATAACAGTCCAGCAGGCAACTTTGTTTAGTATATTCAGGCTTAGGGAATTTTATTGTAAGCATTACATTTTTGTTCTTTACTGTAAATTACCCATATGCACTCATTCAATTGTTTATCCGAGAATCGCGTGGAAAATATCACAATACAGATGAGCTGTTATCGTTCACCCTGGACAGACATGCAGCACTTTTGTTCGGCGAAAACAGACAACAAGAGTCAATAACAAACAATGTGGTGAGAAGCAAGCTAAACAAAGGTTTATTTGTATTCAAACCATATTAATAAACTGTAATATTTTTCTACTTCGATTGTGTAAGAAACGAAACTAAAATACACCTAGGGAATACTTCGACTGAATATTATAGCACAAAAGATGGAATCGCCTGAAACATAGCGATGAGCACTGTCACACGGTGGAATATTTTAGGCAAAACTGGATTATATCAAACGCATCATGATGCATTCATTTGCACAATTTCATTAATTTTTTGTTCACTGCATGTAAAAAAACAAACAACTTAAAACAAAAGAAAACATTTTTCGGAGTAAATTATGTTTCTTAGGTAATTCTTACACGATCATATTGTATTAGAAGAACAAGCGCTACATCGCAAATCCGGCGGGTCCCCCAACCACCACCACCACCACCACATACACACACTTACTTCTGACTTATCTTAGGCACCAGAGGTAGCTCCTCCACTTGGGGAGACGGACTTCCGTCATATCCCGCTTATAAATAAGTTACTACTGGAGCTTGTATATGCGTTCCATGTTTTAATGTAACTCAAGGAATGCTTTGATTTCGGGGAACACCGTTACGGATCACTACCGTCTCACCTCTGCTTGAGTTCTGATCCACTGCTCCGACAAATATTGGTACGTGAGAAAGCTTCCCAGTAGCTTCTCGTGGGTCGTTGTTTTTTTCCGGGATTTCTCCAGGTTGATCCTCCACCATTTATACTACACAGCATGTATAGTCTATCTTGTCCTGAAAAATGGCGTTAAACCCTACAACAATAATTGATTTATTCTTAAAATACGTTAACATAACACATTAGATGAATATTTATAGGCTGATTGAATTACGTCCACTTATCCTAACAAGACGCAATCTCTGTTACCTAATAGACGTGAAACAGCTTTGTATATCATGAAAAATACGGGGCAGAGCGAGCATGAAGATAGGACTAGATGTGGATTGTAATAAATGTTAACCCCGCCAATCCAGTGGAAGTTGAGTGACTACGTCAGTGCTAAGCTGCTGAACGAATTGGGAAGGTAGCTGGTTGTGCTGCAGCTTGCATGCAAAGGAGGTAGAAGTGAGAGAAAGTCGTCTCTGCTCATCATGACTTAGATGATGTCATTTATGAAATATTTATGTTCGAATGATATAATAATACTTAATAGTAGCTACAGGTGGTTGTTTCTTATATGCAGCGCGAATAACCCATCGAATAAATGTTGACAGAACCTGAGTAGATATATCATCTTTTTCTTTGATAGAAATAAACGGAATCTGATCATCTTAACGCGTCGTCTCATTTCATGCATTCCTTCAGATCCCTTTGGGGTGATGTAGACGCCCTAGGGGTGAAAAAGATTCATCACGCAAGATGTTTCACAATTAAAGGACTGATTCGTCATCAGTGTGAGATTATTCCTAATAATGTAAGGATGAACCCTCTTAAGTGAAATCGAGCCATCGCTACAGACTACGTATTGAGCAGATGAACCAACCAATGCCTCCATCTCACTGATTCTGTCTGATGTAGCAAGAACGGCCAAGAAATGGGTTTTGCAAGAGATTAAGACAAAGAGGTTTTAAAACCAAGTTTCGAAATGTTTTTATTCATCTATGTCAGAAACCAGTGTAGACTCCATTTCGGACACAGTGCAAAAGTTTTCGGTCGAGACAACTCAAGTTCGCCAAAGGTGAAAGAGGTGTTTGGTTTTGGTCCATATTATCCTCTTCATGATGACAATGCATTGTCTGCAATCGTGTGAAGGTAGCATGCTATGGTGATAATAGTTAACTGCTTCTCTTCAAGTGAAGGTAGCCTGCTATGGTGATAATAGTTAACTGCTTCTCTTCAACCAGCCAAAGGATAAAGTTATATTTTGGTTGTTTAAGGACCATTATCGAAGTGGTGTGTTTCTACTCCACTTCCCTAAGTATGGTGGGCCTTCTTGCTTAAGCGATTCTAACACTTTTCGTGGGAAAAACAAGTGTGATTTAGAAGGTCAGTCGACTGTTGGAAAATTCATACAAAACATAAAACACAGAATAACGTTTTCATTAATTTTCAGATCCGTGTAAACCTCATGCAACTCCTTCATGTATACCCTGCCAAGGGGAAACATTGCCGCGTATAGCAAAAGCAATAGTATATCTGAATTGGAGAAATATTTCAAAAAGAATTGAGACGAAGGAGGGACGTTTTCTGGAATGCTCTTATCCAGGGGGTGCTCTTAGGAAATGTATATGCCAGAGATCCCTTTAAACCAGAAAACATCAATGGCGGCGGTTAATGTGGCCTTATAACTGAGAAACCAAGAGTTGCAAAGTCTAGAGGAAGCATTAAACAGGTATGGAAAAAAGAGATATATTCCAAGACCAAAGCAAACAGAAACAATAGCCCCTTACGGACGCATGCTGACAGAATGAGAATCAGTAAATATCAAAGAACCATAACCCATTTTGAGGAAAATCAAGAAAAGGACGGAATATATTACACATATCAGATTTGCCATATAATATTATCTAACAGCCACTGTAGAACGCTTTGAAAATTACTTCAAGATCAAAGTTATCAGTGCCAGAATTGTGACCCACAATGGAATCCCTCTAAAGAACGGAGTAAGAATATTGACAATAGAAAAAGAGGAGACTACGAGAATCAAGTTAGTCCTTTCAATACATGGCTTTCTAGTAAAGACAAGTTATAAAGGATGTATTGCAGGAAATACATACAATGTGAGAACACAGGGCATGCGCCGAATAACTGCCAAACAGAAAAAGAGAAAGGTAAAATATAATTGAGCAAAGGACAAACTCGCATTAGCGAGCTAGTGATTTGTCAAAAACAGAAACGTAACGGAGTTGGTAAAAATAGAGAAATAAAAGGATTCAATTCAAACCAAGCATGCATCCCTAACAGGGAAACAATAACAAACCAGTCAGGTGGCGAAGGTGGCGGAAAAAGAGAAAATAATAAGAAGACCTGAAATGAAAGCAAGAAGGAAACCTACAAGTCTGCTGAAACAGAAGGAAGTTGGTTGTTGTTGGTTGTTTTGGGGCTTAACGCCATTTTCAGCACATGATAGGCTATATATGGCGGCCAGTATTAATAGTGGAGAAAGAAACCAGGAAATCCGCAGAAAGAACAACCGACCCACGAGAAACTACTTGCAAGCTTTCTCACATATCCACTGTGATGTGTCGAATTTTGAAAACTCTTAGAAGCATTGGTTAATGAATTGTATCAAAGTCAACTTAATTAAAGTAGAAATGGCTAGAGATAGTTATATGATTATTTTCATTTCATCTCTAAACGTCAAGAGGGAATTCGTTCCACGCGACGAAACTTGACCGAGTCGTAGGCTATGGTACAAGGCTATGACAAAAGACCCTTTCCCAAAATCAACCGGCTAAAGGGGGAAGCTTGGCAATAATTGATTGTTCAAAATAACGTTAATTACGGCATGATTAGCTGTCTTGACAATCAAAAATTCTACGGAGAAGATTTAGGAAACAGTCGACTATGATTGGTTAATAGGGATTTATGGGCGTAACTCTGTAAGGAATTAAGTGTTTTGCTTTGGAGAAATTCTTCAGTCTTCAATCTTTCTTGAGAGACATTAGACGGAACTCCGAAACGTAGAAAGTACGTTTTCGTTATTGAGTAAGGGGCCGGATAGTTATCTAAGATACGGAACATACTATACGTTTTGAGGTTCGTTGGAAACGAATAAGAAACGGCATAAGGCACGCAATCTTAGTTTTCCGATTTTAATGTTATTTCATTTGTTGATTTACTTGCAAATGTATTGATGTTATAATATATGTATGTATGATTTCATTTTCCAGAGTTTTAGTTAAATGTTAGTCATGACATGTTATTCTTTGATTTTTTTATTATCAATTCATTAATTGAATGTTCATTAAAGGAATTGACAAGATTGCATGTATTTGAATCTTCGATACATAGGAGTGCTTAGAAATTTTTCAAGAATTAAGCTTAATAAATGATGGGTAATGTTTCTTAGTTTTATGAATTAACTCTGTCTAGTATGACATGTATTGAGTGTATATTCATATACTAGCTTGTAATATTTAATTAATCACGTAAACTATTTTAGAATAGTTAGATCAGAGGGTTTAAGCCATATGTAATTTAACACTAGATAGTTTAATGTAAGAAGTCAAGGGGTGTTAAATACGGGCACATACGTCTTAGCCGTGAAGTGGAATTTAATGATCTCCACTAGCGTGACCCGAATTATGATCAGCACATGCAATGACCTTCTATGACTCTATGTAAACATAGGAATTAGTGAACGTGAGTGCGACAGAATGTATGCCTTTTGTTTTCTGATCCGAATTAATGTAAAAGTATAGATATACTTAGAAATGTGACCTATTATCTATTGCGATACATTTTATTTATTAAAGGAAACAGCTTTCCTAAACGCTTCCTGAGATTCTGAAGTTCCTGAGATTCCCTAAAAATTCATGTTCCAATTCCAAGTACCAGAGCAAATTCTGAGCCGAAGTCTAGGTATAGGGACGATCGTCAAATCAGAGTTCGACTGGCAAAAATCCAAATCCAGACAACTAGACAAAGGTTGGCAGAGCAGGGACGAACTGAAGATTCGATGTCCGGATAAGATAGGTGATGATGTCACTCATCGTTGCACTCAAAAATTATATTTCGTAGGCAATGACGAATAGAATTAATTCTGTGGCTGACAAGTAATTGTTGTTGGGCTTAACGCCATTTTTCAGCACACGATAGACTATTCATGGCGGCCAGTATTAAAGGTGGAGGAAGAAACCGGGAAATCACCGGAAAGAACCACCGACCCACGAGAAGCTACTGACAAGCTTTCTCACATATCCACATTCGCCGAATCCTAGACTCGAACCCACGCAGACATAGGTGAGATGGCAGTGATCCGTAACGGACAGCGCTTTAGACCACTCGGCCACTCGGGGCCCCAGACAAGTAATTGTATCAGTAAAGAAAATTTGCATTGTTTATGTTTTTGAGTATATGTTAAATGATTTCTTTCCATTTTAAATTCTGTTGTTAAACTGATTAAATTTTATATTTGTTCATTGAAAGGAGGCTTGTTGTGTTTATTTCTTCAATATACTTGTTCAGAGATCTGCATTCTTATTTCTATCTATCCACACTGGGTAAATTACACCGATGGAGGTCATTCCCAAGCAACGATCCGTAGTGGAAGAGGTTGGTGTGTTTTGAACGCCGCCAATTTACCACATCCACATTCGCCGAATCATAGACTCAACCCACGCAGACAGAGGTGAGATGGCAGTGATCCGTAACGGAGTGCGCTTTAGACCACTGGGCCACTCAGGGCCCCCAGAAGGAAGTAAAGATACCACAAATGGATGACAGAGAAAAGGATTGAAATGAAAGTGACCAGAAAAGACGGAAGTAGGAAGAAGCTGATATCCCAGTGCAGAACTCCTACAACCTGAATATTTTTATGAGTTTATAATGTGCTTACTACGAGTGTAGCGATATTTCCATTGAGAGAGTAACAAAATAAACTATTTTCAAAAAAAAACTAAAAAAGAAAAGAAGAAAAGATCAGTAAAAAGGATATGACCAGAGAGAGAGAGAGAGAGAGAGAGAGAGAGAGAGAGAGAGAGAGAGAGAGAGAGAGAGAGAGAGAGAGAGAGAGAGACAGAGAGATTTTTTAATGTGGATCACTAGCAATGATAGATATCTACATTACTCGAGTACAATAAACGAATAACCATCGGTAGAAAGACCTATTGACAAAGCGAGCGGCCATTCCAAGTAGGCAATACAATTAGCAACAATGCGACCAGTATAGGCAAAGTTTCATTATCTGGCCTCGTGATTCCGAGTTCTACTTTGATTGGCTGAGATGTTGATACTTATGCTCAGCCCTACCTGTGCGGATTTACTTACAGCAGTTATCTTCGTCCGAAGTGTCACCGTCCTCGCAATCCACCCTTCCATCACATCTCCACTTATCAGGGATGCAGGTCTCTCCTTGGCACTGGAACTGATTAGGGCTACATGTTTTTCCTGCAGGTAAAATATATTTAGTGCAGCAGCAAACTTACCTATTTATGGATCCCGAGAGCAAAGAGCTCGCTAGCATAAACTTTTACATTAATCTCAAAGACTTTATTATTGATCCAAACGTCCATTAAAACTATAATGAATTCTTAGTAAAAGCTTAATATTTCACTAAATTAGATGATAAACTTTGAAATTATGTATATTTGTCTGTGTGTGTATATATATATATATATATATATATATATATATATATATATATATATATATATATATATATATATATATATATATATATATATATATATATATATATATATATTATACACAGAGCATAACGACGACAACCAGATCTGCCTTGGAAAGCCAAGTGACACAGGTTCGGCCCTGCTGTCATTGCGTAAGACTCGCAATCTTCCGCCGTTATCAGTGGTTTGCCGGAGAATGGATCATTGGATGGACTAATAGCATAATGGTATACTGACTTCACTAATTTAACTCCTTCTAATGTACATGCATATTATTTATTTATTTATTTTTTTATTTATTTATTTATTTATTATCTTGTAAAGATGAACACATTGCCAATGTGCATACCTATATTTTACTAAAAAAGAAATAAAGGAGTTAACTGTAAAGTTTTGATGATCATAAAGTAATTGTTAGAGCCCGAATGATTAATTCCACTTAGTAATGCATTCTTTCCCGCTGGGGGCAAGGGGAATAAAATCTGAGTTCTTCTTTTAAAAATGTTATGATCAAAGAAAATTCTGAGCTGGCAGTAAACAAGTTATGAGAATTGGTGATAGACATTGTAAAATCTATGTTACATTAAAACGTGCGTGTTTAATATGCTTGTCATTCCAAGTGTGTTATATTGCATATGCAGCCCGAGTTGATGCTGTTAAGCTTCCACAGAAATGTCAAATAATTAACAATTGACTGACAGCTGGTAGGTGGCGCAAAGCGATTAGAAAACTCCTTATCTCTACCTACTAACGTTGAAAGCAACCAACATGGAGACTGAATGATTTTGTCAAAATTTAATGACACGAACATGGCCAGTCATAGAATGGGCAGCGCTCTTGATTGCTGATACGTAATGGCCTGATCAGAGATTGGAATCACTCCTTGCTGAATATTTAAACAAGCAGCATCTGATCGACGGATTTGTTCAGCGGGTTTTCTTTTAAAAACAATAATTTAACTCCACCCCAACTCTACCTCCATTCTCATTTCACACTCAGGCCACAATGGCTATTTTAAGCTTGTCCTCCCTAAACCCAGAAGTCTGGTATCAAGGTCACGGCTATTTTTATTTGACCAAGAAATCACTATTATCAAAGACAAGTCTTTTTTATATAACCCAAAAATTACTAGCATCAAGGCCAAGGTTATTTGTAATTGGCCCAAATATTACTGGTATCAAGGACAAGGCTATCTTTATTTGACCGAGAAATTATGCAAAGTCAAAAACAACATGTCCTAACAATTGTATACTTGAAACACACGAAAACACCGAAAAGACAAACTTAATATTTTTATCTAAATCGCATTCTCGATTTCTGAATCGGATATTTCTTGTATTAAACAGAGATCGCGATTACTCAGGCGTAACCTTAAATCTATGTCTTAGAGATACATTCAAATACAGAGCAATATATTTTAGCTCTGCATTCTTAACATTAATCCCCGTACTCGAGATGCGTGATCGAATGATAATAGATCAGTGGTAACATAAAAGAAATCAAGAAGAAATGTCTGCGACACTTTGCCATGTCCCGTAGTCAACGTTAAATGTGGACAATTATAGGGTAATGATTTACCGTGCATAATTAAAATTAAAACTAAGAATAAACTTTCCAGAGTCTCAATGACGTGCGTTACGAGCAGATATCCCCAAAAGTTTTCTTAGAAATTAGAGTTCAGTTGCTTTTATGACATGTAAACCAATAACAGTATTCAATTTTATTCTCGACACCACGTACGCAACGATGCATATTTAACTAAGTTGGACTAAACGAAACAGGTGCTAGTGACCTTTATATCTGATACGAACCTGTTTCATGTTTGAAGTTTACCCAGGTCATCAAGTATGTTGACTTGCAAGAAAAGCGTGTCTTCCGATAACCATTGATATATGCTACTTATATTCCAATAATATCATGTCTGGTTTAAGTCCATTTTCATTCATTACATGTGTAGATCTATTTTTGTATCGTTTCCGTTTCTTTCCTGTTCTCTGTCTAAATTTACGGTGAAATTATGCAATTGATTTTTATAAACTAATAATGGTTTGAAGCAAAGTATTGAAAATGGGATTGTGTGGTCAGTGAACACATGAAAATATTCTTGTGGAAAGAATCGGATTTCATGATCTCTGATAATTGCAATTATTGTTGAAAATTTTCCTTTCCTACTGGCACATAATGCTAGCGAGACTATATATATATATATATATATATATATATATATATATATATATATATATATATATATATATATATATATATATATATATATGACACTATATAGAGCCATGGCAACAGGAATAAAGTGCCTCGCAGAGCAAACACTCATCTCGTTCTGCGACCCCAGCTGATCAGGGCAGGAATCTGATCCTTCAGACCATAGTCTCAAAATGGAAGCATCTGCGTATTTTCTATTGAAAAAGAAAACACGGCTTAAAAGCAGTGGCGGTCTAACAGCTAACAGTTGAAACTAGATTAATTGCTTGTATAAAAAAAAACCCTGATACGAGTAAAATTCCATCTCGGTCAAGTGTCTCATCGTTTGAAAGAAGCTACTTGTCTACGATATATTGACTTTACAAAAGACCTTTGACCGAATAAAGACGTTTCGCACAAAGTGAATATTAGTCGTTATGCATACTTCATCGTTTTCGTCATCATTTCATTCCTTAAATATCTTTCCACGGATACGCTTGAATACCTTGTCCAGGGATACATTTAATAACTTGTCCATCGATGAACTTAAATACCTTGTTCATGTGTACACTTAAGTGTCTTTTCATGTATAAACTTAAATGCCTGGTTCATGCATACACTTAACTAACTGGTTCATGTATACACTTTAATACCTTGTTCATGTATATACTTAAATGCCTTGTTCATGTATACACTTAAAAATACCCCGTTCATGTATACCCTTAAATACCTTGCTCATGTAAACACTTAAAGACCTTGTTCATGTATACACTTAAATGCCTTCTTCGTATATACACCACTTAAATGCCTTTGTTCATGCATACACTTAAATACCTTGTTGATGTATACACTTAAATGCCTTGTTAATGTAAACACTTAAATGCCTTCTTCGTGTATACATATAAATGCCTTCTTCGTGTATACACCTAAATGCCTTCTTCGTATCTATACACTTAAATGCCCTGTTCATGAATACACTTTAATGGCTTGTTCATGTATACACCACTTAAATGCCTTTGTTCATGCATATACTTAAATACCTTGTTCATTTATACACTTAAATGCCTTGTTAATATAAACACTTAAATGCCTTCTTCGTGTATACACTTAAATGCCTTCTTCGTGTCTATACACTTAAATACCCTGTTCATGTATGCACTTTAATGGCTTGTTCATGTATATACTTAAATGCGTTCTTCATGTATACACTTAAATACCCTGTTCATGTATACACTTAAATGCCTTGTTCATGTATACACTTAAATGCCTTGTCCATATGTTCATATATATACTTAAATGCCTTCTTCGTGTATACACCTAACTGCCTTCTTCGTGTGTACACATAAATGACTTGTTCATGTATACACTTAAATATCTTATTCATGTACACACCTATATGCCTTCTTCATTTATACACTTAAATGCTTTTTTTGTTTATACACTTAAATGCCCTGTTCATATATATATATATATATATATATATATATATATATATATATATATATATATATATATATATATATATATATATATTCTTAAATGCCTTGTTCATGTATGTCCTAATTACTAATGCATTTAATACCTTGTGTTTTAATAAAAAAATCTTGTCATTCAATACAAATACCTTGTCATCCAATAGAAATACCATGTCATCCAATAAAAAAAAACCTTGCCATCCAACAAAAATACCATGTCATTCAATACACATAAACAGAAGAATTAGATGTGAAATCTTGGCATGAATCTGAAGAGACTCAAGAAAAACTTATAAAAATTTTGATCTCTGCAATTGTCAAAGAAAAAAGCGAGAATTATGTGATGCTGACTGTCTATGCGTGTGTGCGTTCCTTGTTACAAAACTCTTTGATATTGTTTACGCCTGAGTCCTGAAACCACGGGATAAAAGTTTGGGAGGATTTTCATAACGATTTTGGAATTTTAATTCAATGTCTGTTGGCAGGACTTACAGGTAGAAATAAATTCACATTTACTTATTTGTACATGAAATGTGTGGCAAAATTTCAGTAATTGCATTGGTGGTACAAGTCTTCCTACTTCGTTTAAGATATACATTTTAATATATTCTGGGCTCATAAGATAATTTCGGATACTCAACTGACATTGGTTACTAGTTTATTCTTATCTCTAAAGGGCAAAGATGGGGAAGGGGGTTTAGGGCGTAGGTATGTGTCTCTAAACATTCTCTTGTTTATCTTGTTCACAATTAGCTATAAATTAGGTAGACTGACATCACAATGATTCTTTTCAGAGGTTTTCACTGTGCGAGTTCGGTCACATTCGCCACGCGGTAACCAACAATCCTTTCATGGTCAATTGCGCTGAATAAAATTAAAATTAGGCGAAAGGAGCAGATAGAAGGCTGCCAGCCATGGCCCTGCATTCAAATTTTTTAACTTTGAGCTCCAATTATTATTTCGTGCTCAGCAAAGTTAGAAAATACGAACATAAAACAATAGAATCAGTGGGAATAAATTGTCTCTATCAATGTTTCCCATCCCGCGGGCCGCGGACCCCAGAGGACAGTGTGGTTATTCCAAAGGGGCTAGTTATTATATAGTACATGTACGACGGTAAATTGTAAGCAACGATACGAGCCCATGTGGTTATTCCAAGGGAGCCAAAAAGTACCGCTAGTAGCATGTGGGGTCAGTGAAATTTTTGAAGCTAAGAAGAGTTCCTTATCCTCGAAAAGGTTGAAAAGTTTTGAGCTAGATACTAGCTTGTTTATACTCCAGTGAATGACGAACTGCAATCTGCACCTGCTATCACTTAGTCGTCATTTATTCGAAAATATAATTAACTGTGGACCAATTTCGTCCTTAGCTATTCCAGTATTTTTTATAAATTTTTCGCAGCTTGATTAAATGTATTCTGTTAATCACAAAAAGAAAAATTCAGTATTGAAAATTGAATAGATTTATTACACGGAGGAGAATTCTTTTAAAATCCAACAGATCAATTTCAAATATGTTATATCATTACATACGTACAATGGAACATTTGCTACACGATATTTACAAGCTGTATGAGCAGCTTAGAAAAAGTGATGATCGCAAACTATGGTCTCCAAGTAATACTATATCATTAATGATAAGACTGACTTGCTTTTTAGGACTATTTACTCGATGAATCACTTACAAACTTACACTCAAGAGTTTATTTCCTGCTCTTGTGTAAAACGTTATGTGTTATATGCAACCCATCACTCCGTACTAACCAACTGGTCTACTAACTGAATTTTAATAACAAAAAATTCAAGTTATGGTCAGCGCAATGTAGAAACTCTTTTTACCAGTGTATATTAATTTGTTTATAACTAAAAGCTGAAAACATTAGTTTCATACAACTTTTGCTCTTTTTATCAGTGATTAAAACCCCGCCAACACATCGGTGTGTGTGTGTGTGTGAGAGAGAGAGAGAGAGAGAGAGAGAGAGAGAGAGAGAGAGAGAGAGAGAGAGAGAGAGAGAGAGATTTGTATTTTCAACGTAGCTTTAACGATTTTGGAGTTGCATCGCCCAAATGTGTGCAGTGTGGCAGTTTATAGATATCTAGCACTGTGGTATCATACATGCCGTTTAATGTCCCACCCAGTCACATTATCCTGACACCAGGCCGACCATCATACTAACCTCGAAATGTTGAACGCCTAGTGAGGCAGCTGTTAGTACAATTCTTTGGTATGGTAAACGGCGGGGGTAAGAACCCGTGACCATCCGCATTCGAGGCGGACACTCTAACCACTAGGCCACCAAAACGGTCCCCAACATGTCTAGAACTTGCACAAAACCAATTTTGAGATTTCATGCGCCTTACAATACAGATCTACAAATATCTTATCTTTAAGAATCATTCTTTGGCTGCCCTTAAAAAAAATAACCAGAGGTTCTGAGTGTGCCCCTGGAATGACTGTAAAGACCCGTACTCACGGTATAACCTTATTTACACACATTGATTTATACATCAAGTTGCACTGTATGCATTACGCTAAAATTGTAATCTTAACTAATAATGGCGAAATTTGAGCATTGTCATACAATGCTCAAATTTCGCCATTATTAGTTAAGATTACAATTTTGCATGTTTTCTTTTTTATTTCTTACATCGTTTTCAAGTCGGTTAGTATTAAAAAAAAAACATCCACGGGGTTCACCAATATTGTAAACAAGGAGATAGCTCGACATAAAACGTATCGTTTGCTGATCAGTTTCTATGGCCGACATAATACCAATCAGATAATGGCCTGTGCTAATGATTGTTTAAATCAAAATAAATTACCAATTTGTAAGACCACTCACTTACCATATGCTGCTGAAATCCATATTAACACAACAGCGACTAGTAGTTGGGCCATTTCGAGCAGACGGACGCTTTGACCCCTTAAGACAAAAGTCTGGAACTATACTGTGGGTCTTCTGGCCGGTAAACCAATTATGGAGAATGCTGCGTGAGTGGCACTCAGACATTCAAGTGGATTGGAGTTTGCTGGATCATGCCAGGCAGCACGTGACGCAGTACATTAATCAGCAGATGTACAAGTGTTTCCATGATGGTCATGTATGTACATAAAAGCATCGAAATAACAATTAACCACAAAGAATCAATTGGTGCTGAAAACAGTGTCTTATATCATAGATTACGGTCGAGGGTGGGATGGATGCTGTGACCAACTGCGGTCTACAGATCACAACATCAAAGAAATATAAAATATACATGTTCACATTTTTAAAACTATTTCAATGTTGATGTACAACAGAAAGTTGTAAAATAAACTTATTCGGGTCTACACTGAGGTAACAAAATCATTTGAATCATCAGATTTTGCTAAACTTGTACATGCAAAAACAATTGATATTTTGTAGACATTAGACCATTATGTTCTCCGCACAATACTCATTTCTAAGTCACAACTTATATCAATTAGCATTCTTTTCACAATAATAAATTAGAAACAGCAAGATAACATTCGATAAGGAATTAACCTTCCGTTTTATTTATTTGTTGGAACCAATTAGGCGAATATATTTTGTTCACATGTGAACAGGATGACAGCTTAAGTGCCTTCAGTGTCAGTAGTATTTGGAATACTATATCTACAGTTGTAACAAATCAAGTGTGTACATCTCTCTCTCTCTCTCTCTCTCTCTCTCTCTCTCTCTCTCTCTCTCTCTCTCTCTCTCTCTCTCTCTCATTATTCATTTTATTTTACTTTATTCTTTATTGTGAGAGTAACTGCTCTTTAGAAGTATTACGAATCGTTATATAATTAACGATTGATGTCAGGTTCACCATCAGCGATAAAGCATCTAATTTAATCGTCTGGGTATATTTCCTGTGTCTTAATGGTAAAATATAGTTTTGTTTTCTTGAACTCCAAACTTGGTAATGTTGCTAAGCTATGTTAAAAAATATCCGATTGGCTGTTCAACAAAAATACGTGACTGAAATGGTTAATTGATGTAAGAAAATTGCGTACATTCAATTAAAGTCGTAAAATCTTGTTTGAAGACAACTTGATAAACATTAATTATTGATTCTATATTACAGTAAACTATAATCAATGCCTAGTCATTTGTTTTTCTACTCGTCCAATCTCCGTATAACTAGCTTTCATAATTTCATAATCTTTACAAAGGCAAATCTCTCTCTCTCTCTCTCTCTCTCTCTCTCTCTCTCTCTCTCTCTCTCTCTCTCTCTCTCTCTCTCTCTATATATATATATATATATATATATATATATATATATATATATATATATATATATATATAAGTTGAGCGAGTATGTGTGTGTGTGTGTTTTGGGATTTTTAACGTGGCTTTAACAATTTTTCAGATATATAACTACAATTTCTAGCAATGAGGCATCGCATAAATGTAGTAGCAAATCCCACTCAGTCATATTATCCTTACGCCTGTCCAACCAGTCTAAACACTATCTCCTAATGCTGAGCGCCATGCAAGGCAGTTTTATAAGTTATTTGGTATCACTCGTCCGGGGTTCAAACCCGCGACCTCCCGCATTTGAGGCGGACGCTCTTTTCAGTAGGAGAGAGAGAGAGAGAGAGAGAGAGAGAGAGAGAGAGAGAGAGAGAGAGAGAGAGAGAGATACATGATGGTACTATGGTAGCCTTATTCTATTTGGATTGGATGTGATCAAGCATATGAAATACCTGTGCTGTATACAAACACACTTTTTTTTCAGAAAGGAATATGCAGTGTTTCGGTACATAAACACAATCCTCTCTGTGTATTGTTGAGTAAATTTAGGCATCTCAGAAAAGGCGTACATAACAAAGGCAAAAACTGGTACAATCATAAAGTCGAACATTTTAATATAGACCTACATTTAAAAACAAAACTGTTTCTGACCTTCTCAACACGATGCGCATCCCAGGTAAAATAAATATGTCCCTTAGTTTCATTTTACGACATGCAGGAGGCATATTGTGCCAATTATACATCCCCCATGCCATTCAAAGCATGACACAAAACCCTTTATATTGATGTCCTTTATTGTTGGGTACAAGAATATATATCAAAAGCAAGTTTAAGTAACAAAAAAAAAAGAGTACGGTCTGGATATTACCGAGAAACGAAGATTTAAGCATTATGCATGTTGTGTCAGTTGCTCACAGATACGCATATGCGCAACTGTCTTACGTTGCGGTGACGTATTCACAAGGCACAGGATAGTGTATTTACCACGCTCATAACTCAGAAAAGATTTTGTTTACAAATCTTAAAATAAATGACTGAATTATGAAAATCCATTGGTGCAATTTTCCCAAGATTATTTTCATGTATTATCTAATAAAACCGGTATTTATTCATATGTGGTATTTTAATCAACATAGTGCAAACAAAATTCACTGAAATAGATTTAAGAATAAAACGAATGTATTATACATCAAGTTTCTTTCCTTCATTTTCTTGGATAATAAATAATTCATCCAGCAACACTTATGTAAATAATTCTTGTCGGTTTAGTAAATCCCAAAATATTAGAAATTACTTTAAAACGTTCGTTTAAGTAAACGCTATTAGTCATCAGCCATCAGAACATTTTGATAGCAAAACAAAAAAATGGTATTATGAAATTGTGACACAGCTACGTTTTACTAATGTGCTCTCTCTCTCTCTCTCTCACACACACACACACACACACACACACAATTTTATAGATTCTTTTAAGTATTGTGTCTACAGAATTTATTCGATTTCAATGAAGACGTGAGTTTTACTATTTTACGACATAAAAATATTCTTCATAAAATTACGAAGCAAATATTCCAAGTACGCCTGTTTTCTTCTTCCTGTGGCAAGTCTTCCAAACTTCTTACCTAACAAATGGGATATTTGATATGAATATAAGCCGTGTACTACACGGCTCAGTCATATTTTTGTTTAATCCTCTTGGGGAAGGAGAGATGTAAAACGCGGAGTTTAGTGCAGCCATTATGATACGGTCGATAGTGACGTTGACACATAGGACATTGTTGGCTGACTAGCAGTAAGAGACCAAACCTATGGGATCGGAAGATCTGCAGGGATTAAGGAGATTCTTGATGGATCTTTTGCTCCTTGAGCATTCGACGAGAGCTGACCAATCGGAAATGCGTCGTAATCGTCACAACGTGACACAAACGAGATACGATGTTATATATTTAATCGTTATTCAATATTGCTCTACTAATGAAAATTAATAATAAATACACCATACTTGTGGACAAAATGTACATTATTCATATTATTTGTACAACTTCTATACTTGGATCACTCTTGGTGATATCATGTAACATTGTTCAAATTTGTGTATAAATTCTGTACAGTGATAATCCATAGTGATATAGTCATGTACGAATAATATTTGTTCACAAGTTACGTTTTGATTATTGAAACTCATTAAAGTTTTCATTATCTAGTTTCATTTTGGAACAGTATCATTTCCCTGTATTAGTTATTGAAATCTATCCTTATCATTCTCTTGATCCATGACACGCTCCAGTGGCCTAACTGTCAGAGCACCCGCCTTGGATGCGAGAGGTCGTAGGTTCAATCATTGGCCGATTCATACCAAAGAATTACAAAAATGGCACTAAAAGCTGTCTCGCTTGCCGCTCAGCATTAACAGGTTAGTGTTAAGACTAGTCGGATTGGTGTCAGAATGATGTGACTATGTGGGACATCAAGATACATGTCTGCGGCATGATGCACCAGTACTAGACATCACTATTAACTGCCACTTAAAAATTGTTAAAGATACGTTAAAATCCAAATCAGACACACACAAACACACGACACTTGATTCGTTATTGAGCTTTATGAGCTCTGGTATGGTGTCCATATTCATTCATCGTTCGTTATATTATAAATAAACATCTCATTTATGAAATTGCTTTCTATGTCTTCGCTAGCTCCAAACCCAACCCGCTTTTGTGGCGAGCATTCGGATCCTGTTACTCCGGCCCTTCCTGCACATGACTACAATCGGATCATGTTTTTCCGGCCCTTCTTGCACTTTTTTTATGATTATTATATTAGCATTATTCCAGGCAGCAGGTGTTGGTCACCATTTCAGTTCAGGGCTTCAGCAAGCCGTCGACGTAAGCAAAAGGGTCAATGTTTTACTGACTAGAATATTTTCTTAAAATTTATTTAGAATAAAATATTAAACTTAGTAAAAATATGAAATATTTCAGTATGAAATGACGTTTACATGACGTATCCAAATCCTTTAGATGGAAAGCACATTTTGAAGACTGATAAATAAACACCCAGAATGTCACTTAAATAACATTTGTTCAGAGGAAGGAAAATGTATTAGATATATTCTATTAGATTTCTACAAAGCAGAGCAAAATATTAAAGCTTAACATTAATTTGAGAGGTCTCTAATCTGTAGAGCTCTCTAACTTCAGTAAGTTTTGAGTTCGAATTGCACGGCCCTCGACTTGGATAGTTCTCTGCAAATTTAGAGAACCCCATCCATCCATCCATCCATCCATCCATCCATCCATCCATCCATCCATCCATCCATCTATCTATCTATCTATCTATCTATCTATCTATCTATCTATCTATCTATCTATCTATCTATCTATCTGTCTGTCTGTCTGTCTGTCTGTCTATCTGTCTGACCGCTCATACCAGTAGGCATAGTATATTGCACTTCAAACTGTTTTGAATATAGAGAAGTGCACTTATAGATTTGGATTTTATCTGAGGTTACAAACCCCAATTCTAAATAGAACAAAAGATGGAAGATCTTTGGACCATTTTGGGGATTGATGCAACCATTGTAACTTTTATTTACATTCTCATCTGATGGACCTGAGCTGAAAGTTTAATTTTAATATATACCTGTAAAACTAGAATGCGTCTCTGCAACTTAATACGTAAATCTTATTGATGTTTTGCACTTGTCAAAACAACATTGTATAACAACCCTTTATCTAATTACCCAAATCGGTGAAGGAGGGGAGGGGGGCGGTAATCAACTGCGGTTTGGCGTGAGTAGTGAAATAATATTGCATAACAGCTCGCAAGGATGTCTGAATAAATTATTAATCTTTCCATCACTAAACAGTTGTGAATCACTGAGCTGAAAAATATAGTTTCATGCGGCTTATATTCATATCAAATATCCCATTTGTTAGGTAAGAAGTTTGGAAGACTTGCCACAGGAAGAAGAAAACAGGCGTACTTGGAATATTTGCTTCGTAATTTTATGAAGAATATTTTTATGTCGTAAAATAGTAAAACTCACGTCTTCATTGAAATCGAATAAATTCTGTAGACACAATACTTAAAAGAATCTATAAAATTGTGTGTGTGTGTGTGTGTGTGTGTGTGTGAGAGAGAGAGAGAGAGAGCACATTAGTAAAACGTAGCTGTGTCACAATTTCATAATACCATTTTTTTGTTTTGCTATCAAAATGTTCTGATGGCTGATGACTAATAGCGTTTACTTAAACGAACGTTTTAAAGTAATTTCTAATATTTTGGGATTTACTAAACCGACAAGAATTATTTACATAAGTGTTGCTGGATGAATTATTTATTATCCAAGAAAATGAAGGAAAGAAACTTGATGTATAATACATTCGTTTTATTCTTAAATCTATTTCAGTGAATTTTGTTTGCACTATGTTGATTAAAATACCACATATGAATAAATACCGGTTTTATTAGATAATACATGAAAATAATCTTGGGAAAATTGCACCAATGGATTTTCATAATTCAGTCATTTATTTTAAGATTTGTAAACAAAATCTTTTCTGAGTTATGAGCGTGGTAAATACACTATCCTGTGCCTTGTGAATACGTCACCGCAACGTAAGACAGTTGCGCATATGCGTATCTGTGAGCAACTGACACAACATGCATAATGCTTAAATCTTCGTTTCTCGGTAATATCCAGACCGTACTCTTTTTTTTTTTTGTTACTTAAACTTGCTTTTGATATATATTCTTGTACCCAACAATAAAGGACATCAATATAAAGGGTTTTGTGTCATGCTTTGAATGGCATGGGGGATGTATAATTGGCACAATATGCCTCCTGCATGTCGTAAAATGAAACTAAGGGACATATTTATTTTACCTGGGATGCGCATCGTGTTGAGAAGGTCAGAAACAGTTTTGTTTTTAAATGTAGGTCTATATTAAAATGTTTGACTTTATGATTGTACCAGTTTTTGCCTTTGTTATGTACGCCTTTTCTGAGATGCCTAAATTTACTCAACAATACACAGAGAGGATTGTGTTTATGTACCGAAACACTGCATATTCCTTTCTGAAAAAAAAGTGTGTTTGTATACAGCACAGGTATTTCATATGCTTGATCACATCCAATCCAAATAGAATAAGGCTACCATAGTACCATCATGTCTCTCTCTCTCTCTCTCTCTCTCTCTCTCTCTCTCTCTCTCTCTCTCTCTCTCTCTCTCTCTCTCTCTCTCTCTCTCTCCTACTGAAAAGAGCGTCCGCCTCAAATGCGGGAGGTCGCGGGTTTGAACCCCGGACGAGTGATACCAAATAACTTATAAAACTGCCTTGCATGGCGCTCAGCATTAGGAGATAGTGTTTAGACTGGTTGGACAGGCGTAAGGATAATATGACTGAGTGGGATTTGCTACTACATTTATGCGATGCCTCATTGCTAGAAATTGTAGTTATATATCTGAAAAATTGTTAAAGCCACGTTAAAAATCCCAAAACACACACACACACATACTCGCTCAACTTATATATATATGCATGTTGTGTCAGTTGCTCACAGATACGCATATGCGCAACTGTCTTACGTTGCGGTGACGTATTCACAAGGCACAGGATAGTGTATTTACCACGCTCATAACTCAGAAAAGATTTTGTTTACAAATCTTAAAATAAATGACTGAATTATGAAAATCCATTGGTGCAATTTTCCCAAGATTATTTTCATGTATTATCTAATAAAACCGGTATTTATTCATATGTGGTATTTTAATCAACATAGTGCAAACAAAATTCACTGAAATAGATTTAAGAATAAAACGAATGTATTATACATCAAGTTTCTTTCCTTCATTTTCTTGGATAATAAATAATTCATCCAGCAACACTTATGTAAATAATTCTTGTCGGTTTAGTAAATCCCAAAATATTAGAAATTACTTTAAAACGTTCGTTTAAGTAAACGCTATTAGTCATCAGCCATCAGAACATTTTGATAGCAAAACAAAAAAATGGTATTATGAAATTGTGACACAGCTACGTTTTACTAATGTGCTCTCTCTCTCACACACACACACACACACACACACACACACACAATTTTATAGATTCTTTTAAGTATTGTGTCTACAGAATTTATTCGATTTCAATGAAGACGTGAGTTTTACTATTTTACGACATAAAAATATTATTCATAAAATTACGAAGCAAATATTCCAAGTACGCCTGTTTTCTTCTTCCTGTGGCAAGTCTTCCAAACTTCTTACCTAACAAATGGGATATTTGATATGAATATAAGCCGCATGAAACTATATTTTTCAGCTCAGTGATTCACAACTGTTTAGTGATGGAAAGATTAATAATTTATTCAGACATCCTTGCGAGCTGTTATGCAATATTATTTCACTACTCACGCCAAACCGCAGTTGATTACCGCCCCCCTCCCCTCCTTCACCGATTTGGGTAATTAGATAAAGGGTTGTTATACAATGTTGTTTTGACAAGTGCAAAACATCAATAAGATTTACGTATTAAGTTGCAGAGACGCATTCTAGTTTTACAGGTATATATTAAAATTAAACTTTCAGCTCAGGTCCATCAGATGAGAATGTAAATAAAAGTTACAATGGTTGCATCAATCCCCAAAATGGTCCAAAGATCTTCCATCTTTTGTTCTATTTAGAATTGGGGTTTGTAACCTCAGATAAAATCCAAATCTATAAGTGCACTTCTCTATATTCAAAACAGTTTGAAGTGCAATATACTATGCCTACTGGTATGAGCGGTCAGACAGATAGACAGACAGACAGACAGATAGATAGATAGATAGATAGATAGATAGATAGATAGATAGATGGATGGATGGATGGATGGATGGATGGATGGATGGATGGATGGATGGATGGATGGATAGGGTTCTCTAAATTTGCAGAGAACTATCCAAGTCGAGGGCCGTGCAATTCGAACTCAAAACTTACTGAAGTTAGAGAGCTCTACAGATTAGAGACCTCTCAAATTAATGTTAAGCTTTAATATTTTGCTCTGCTTTGTAGAAATCTAATAGAATATATCTAATACATTTTCCTTCCTCTGAACAAATGTTATTTAAGTGACATTCTGGGTGTTTATTTATCAGTCTTCAAAATGTGCTTTCCATCTAAAGGATTTGGATACGTCATGTAAACGTCATTTCATACTGAAATATTTCATATTTTTACTAAGTTTAATATTTTATTCTAAATAAATTTTAAGAAAATATTCTAGTCAGTAAAACATTGACCCTTTTGCTTACGTCGACGGCTTGCTGAAGCCCTGAACTGAAAGGTGACCAACACCTGCTGCCTGGAATAATGCTAATATAATAATCATAAAAAAAGTGCAAGAAGGGCCGGAAAAACATGATCCGATTGTAGTCATGTGCAGGAAGGGCTGGAGTAACAGGATCCGAATGCTCGCCACAAAAGCGGGTTGGGTTTGGAGCTAGCGAAGACATAGAAAGCAATTTCATAAATGAGATGTTTATTTATAATATAACGAACGATGAATGAATATGGACACCATACCAGAGCTCATAAAGCTCAATAACGAATCAAGTGTCGTGTGTTTGTGTGTGTCTGATTTGGATTTTAACGTATCTTTAACAATTTTTAAGTGGCAGTTAATAGTGATGTCTAGTACTGGTGCATCATGCCGCAGACATGTATCTTGATGTCCCACATAGTCACATCATTCTGACACCAATCCGACTAGTCTTAACACTAACCTGTTAATGCTGAGCGGCAAGCGAGACAGCTTTTAGTGCCATTTTTGTAATTCTTTGGTATGAATCGGCCAATGATTGAACCTACGACCTCTCGCATCCAAGGCGGGTGCTCTGACAGTTAGGCCACTGGAGCGTGTCATGGATCAAGAGAATGATAAGGATAGATTTCAATAACTAATACAGGGAAATGATACTGTTCCAAAATGAAACTAGATAATGAAAACTTTAATGAGTTTCAATAATCAAAACGTAACTTGTGAACAAATATTATTCGTACATGACTATATCACTATGGATTATCACTGTACAGAATTTATACACAAATTTGAACAATGTTACATATCACCAAGAGTGATCCAAGTATAGAAGTTGTACAAATAATATGAATAATGTACATTTTGTCCACAAGTATGGTGTATTTATTATTAATTTTCATTAGTAGAGCAATATTGAATAACGATTAAATATATAACATCGTATCTCGTTTGTGTCACGTTGTGACGATTACGACGCATTTCCGATTGGTCAGCTCTCGTCGAATGCTCAAGGAGCAAAAGATCCATCAAGAATCTCCTTAATCCCTGCAGATCTTCCGATCCCATAGGTTTGGTCTCTTACTGCTAGTCAGCCAACAATGTCCTATGTGTCAACGTCACTATCGACCGTATCATAATGGCTGCACTAAACTCCGCGTTTTACATCTCTCCTTCCCCAAGAGGATTAAACAAAAATATGACTGAGCCGTGTAGTACACGGGACGCTATCAGCAAGCTCGACTACAATAATATATTATAAGCATAGGCGCACATGAATTGGCTTAGTTTCACATAAATCATCATAATAACCATATTCGTGCACGGTTCCGTGTCCAACAAGCATATTCTCATTGAATTATAAGAACTCGAACAATGCTCCTCATTCAATACCTGTAACTTATAACTGAATTCAATTTGTCCAGTTATCAAAATGGGTAACTTGAAACGGACTATAGTCTATCTGATCGCATGACGTAATGTGACACATAATTGTACAATTTGAAATAAATTCCGATAAATCCAACATTTAAAACAATTCTATCACATAATATAAATAACAAGAAAGAATGCATTTTTTTATATAACACATACCCATACATTTGAATATTACTTTCGTAAAATAGGTTGTTTCCAGTCAGAAATCCTTGCGTTGTGATAGAATAACCACAGCATTGGGTAAACCAGACTTAGTATTTTGAAATATCTAATACAAGAAAACCCATCGGGTAATTATGTATACGGTGACGAAACCCGATTACATTTCCATTCATATATTAAGCATTTATGTCTATGTCTATAAATACGTTGACGCAGTCACATTTGACTATTAAGAAACTGGTGCTGCGTGGTCAAATATAAAGGAAAGATGGAAGTGATAGGACAGTCAGAAGAGTAATGACAGGAAAGACAGATATTAGTAAGAGTGTCAGTGTACGTTTTTCGTTCCTTCATAATTAGACCAAACCGGCTACCGTAGCGGCGATGAGATATGGAACCTCAACCGGCATAGCCCTGAGAATCACTAGGTCTTACTTGTAGCTGGCTAGTTCATCATAATGCGATTTTAGAAAGCTCCTGCTTGTGAGATACCAAGTCAGGAGCTTCTGCAATTATTGCTGGTAATTTGTTTCAAGTCCCTACTGTGCATGGGAAGAAGCTGAATTTGTAACAATTTGTCAATGTTGACTTTAACTGGAACCTTTTCCTGTGGTTTGCCCTTGTTTGGCTCTATGCCATGGTCAGGTATATGTCCGCTGGTATGTCTACTTGGTTGTTAGCAATCTTGTACAACATGGTCAACTGGGCCTGGGTTCACCTGGATTCGAGTGATTCCCACTGGAAATAGTTCAATATTGCACTGACACTGCTAGTGTTATAATATTTATTTGTGGTGAATCTAGCAGCTCTCCTCTGAACCATCTCTTATTTATTTGATCTTAGTGAAATATGCTGCGCTTTTTACTTCTGGATTGTTGATTTGTAGGTTGCTGCACAGGAAACCAAGGTTACAGTTCCCTTTTTTCACTATGTGCCTTTTTCAAGAAAGGTCTCTGGACAATTCGACCTTGATATATTTTGTCGACTGCTCATTTGATAACTTGTGCCCCTTGAGAGTATATTTGTACAAGATTGGTGATTTCTTCTTGTAAACTCTTAGGATGCTGCATTTTATGGTTGGAATATTATACCCCAAGTCCTTTACATTATATACGCATAAGTCCGTGACAAACCGATCTAGACAATATTGTGAATGCAAATTAATACAGCGATTTGATTATAAAAAGCAAAATCCCAATAATGAATATATACGTACTTGTGAATGACGTAACCTATAAGTATAATAAATAATCAAGTTGGATTCAGTATCTGACTAAACAAATATCTGAAAATTAGAATAAATATATGCTACTATCATCAAATATACAAAACAAAATTTGCAGTTCACTCAAGACCGAGGATCATATGCACAATTGGTCATGTTCGATAAAACGGAATACAAATTGATGAATATTCCTTCACAACCTTATTTCAGAAAAACGATCAGAATAACTAGACATATGTCCCATTTAATGTGTTCAGATTCAGGCAATGGCCACTTATTATAGACATTTATTCTTCTGACCATTGTATAGAATACAAAACTAGATGATTTCATAATCGTTGATGCTCGATAACTTCAAGTATCAGTCTAGGCGAGTTGTGTATACGTGCTGGCGAAACAGTGCAATCAGTTATCACTTATGTACTTACATATCCGTGAGTATACAGGTAAATTTTCATTAATCTTAAGTTTATTCTAGCATGGATAACACTGAAACTTTCACAATTTATTTTAAGTATCTGTAAGTTAGTTTGGGCACAAATTAACCATTCTCGTGAATTTACAGTAAAAAAAAATGATATAGACAACCTGAACCGGTTCATTCCTGTTCCCAGACCTTCCATGACAAGATGGTCTGCTCAAGTCTTTAATGAGGTATTAGTTTGCTGTGGCCATGTTTGTTGTGACTCTCTTACTCTTTATGATTCTCACCAGGAATTTGATACCTCACCAAGACGAAAGAAACTATGCATGGTATCTACGGTAATTTTTGCAATAGAATGGCCTGATTAATTAACGCAGAATTGCTTAATAAGTATACTCAATGAACTTCACACACACATGCACACACACACACACCTTAATCCCTACTATGAATATTTTTTTTATTATAAATGTACTCTTTTACTGTACTTTAAATTGCTGAGATAGAACAGTGTGAATAATAGCACATTTGTATTTATAAAGACGTTTCAAACAATAAAACCTTTGCTCAGTTGCCATAAGTATTGCTGTAACAAAATGTCTCGACTCTGGGTATTGTCTGTTTGTTTTATCATTTTGTGCTGTGATGGTAGTATTGGCTGGGAGGTAAATTACAAGTATCTATGTTCCAATACATCTAACAGCTTACTCGTACCGTTAATATTATAAATTGACGCGGTCAAAACACTACGTAACACTACATACATGTACAATACGGAGTATTTATTCACTTAAAATGATAAATTGCTAATTTCAGATAAAAACATTGAAGACAAATACATATTGAAAGCTGGGTTTATACATATTTTCGTTAAAGGACAAACTAAATTTTCCAGACTTTATTACCTCATAAATAACTTTGATTTGTTAGCAGAAACACTCTCGTATGAGTTAGGTAGCATCAATTTACAGAATCGTTCTTTGAACACTAAAAATCAAATTTCAAAGGAACACATTCCATCAGGTGGGATTCCATTCTGCATTAGGAAGGAGTTCAAAAGATATCTATATAATATAACTACGATTTTGTGTATTGGATAATACTAGGGAATAAACGTTTACTGTATTATTGTTGATCTCGTCTGCATTCTACCTAGGTGATCACCTTACACATCAAATTATGTTGTTGTCCTAGTATAAAATGAAATGTTTGATATTCTTTAATGTAGCAATATTTGTATACGTAGTTGGTGAATTTTTCAAGAAAATATCAGCAAAATTAGTTGTTGGTTGGTTGGTTGGTTGTTGTGGGGCTTAACGCCATTTTTCAGCACACGATAGGCTATACATGGCGGCCAGTATTAATGGTGGAGGAAGAAACCTGGAAATCCGCGGAAAGAGCCACCGAACAACGAGAAGCTACTTGCAAGCTTTCTCACATATCCACATTCGCCGAATCTTAGACTCGAACCCACGCAGAGGTGAGCAAAATTAGTTGTTACTTGGTGATAATGATTATAATTGACACAAAATAATTGAAGATATATTTTAGAGTCTTAAAGCAATACCAATCAGACCATGACTACTGACATCTTTTTAGAAATAGCCAGGATTGAAATATCAATAGTTATGGGTATGAATGTATTGACTTTTGCAAATAATGGGATATTTATATAGCAAAATGGAAGAGATGGTGAAGGCAATGACACTGAAAGCCTTAATTGTAAATCCAATGTATAGTTGACTATTCAATAGCTAATCACGATTTATTTATTGCAGTGTCCGATTTTAGTATTTTAGATTTATGTCCTAATATGTTAAATTTGTGTCCAAATTGCGTATTTCAGATTTATGTTCAGATTTAGTATTTTAGATTTATGTCCGGATTTGGTATTTTTGATTCAGTATTTTAGATTCATGTCTTGTGTCCTTTGATACCAGATTTTTATACTTATCTGATACTGACGTACTAAATTCAGCCTATATAGAATCCAACGCTAAATACAAGAAAAAAGATAGAATTCCGAAAAAAAACACATTTTCATCGACAATATTAAAACTAACGCTAAGATAATTTTTGGCATTGATCAAAACATTTCTGAAACTGACCTAGTAACTAAACTTAAAATAAATAAAGTCGCTGAAAATAAAAATCTATTTGCAGAGAGCGTGAAGAAAGGGAGAAAAGTTTCCCCCAAAGAACTCTCCCTAAAGGATAAAAAGCCGACCTTGATCAAAACCTAACATATACGTCGGTTGGAAAGAAATTCCGCATGTCAAGAAAATATTTTCTTTGAATAACACAAAACAAACGTCGGCCTTATGAAAAGAGAACAAAAAGTTATAAATTCACTCTTCAGTACTTCCTAAACAATTACGAAAAAAAGACTACCAAAATCAGAGTAATATATACAACTTAAAAACAAAACTTGGAATGTTTTTGGAATATCATTTACGTGATTTGTCAGAGTATTTTACATATCTAAACTAGGATGATATAATTAATTAGTAATTTAAAGATCTAAACGCAAATGATATAGACAGAACAAATGAGGATTACTTAACTAATATTATTAATATCCCATCTTCTCTGAATATTCCGAAAACTGAATCTGTCATCTGTCATCTTTAAAGAATAGCAAAACAGCGTGGCTTTTTTGAGCATGTAACGAATATCAGAAATATACTGAGTCTATTTGCATGGAAAAATATATTTAATTTTCAATTTGTATTGAACACATGAATAATTACATTTACATGTACTATTAGGACATACAACCAATATTGCAAAAAAAGATCCAAATTAGCTATGTAATTCTAGATCTATAATATTAATTAGCTTCCTAGGAAAGTCCTTTACCTCAAAACATCACGAATAGATTAACTTATTATTATTCGGATATATATATATATATATATATATATATATATATATATATATATATATATATATATATATATATATATATATAACAATATATATATATATATATTTTATATTTTGATATTGTATTAACTCTAAATTTCGCTTGTTTTCTTTATTTGCATCTATCATCTACTCTCTCATCATACCTCATCATGCTTTATATATCCTGGCTAAATGCCAATGCTTAACAAAGAGACTTCACTCAGAAATTCGGACTGAAATTATTTGGTATTTGTCATTAAAACTTGATAGCATCATCATATTTTCATATTCATATGTATTTTAAATTTTGTATCACAAAATGGCGGACAAAACATAAAGCATTGTCTTTCGTTCTAATCCATTACCTTCTATATTGTACCTCTTGTAATCTCCAACTACAATGTTTTTTAAAATCAAGTTTAAAACAAATCTTTGTTTTTTTAAATGTTTTTGCAATTCTTGTTCTTGTTATTTAAATATTCCTTCAACATTTTGGTTATTTAAATTATTTATTTCATATACAAGGTTTATATACCTGATATTTGTTATTTTACACAATTCTAATCTCCAATTTGAAGGTACATTACTTTCGAATTTTGAATTTTTTTACATGAAACTCTTACCATATTACCAAGGTTGCATTTTTGGTATTCCTTAAATTCCCGAGAACGGTGAGGCTTATTTAAGTATTAGTACATAGCCATGTGTGAAGAATAAATTATTTCACTTAGTAAAGCCAATGATTTCTCATGATTGTTATAATTAAAAAGTTCAAATCAGAAATATAGTTGCTTGAGAATTGAAAAACTCAGCCAATCAGACGTCAGACAACCTCATTAATATATTTGGAACATTCTCAAATGCATGCACATTTACAATCTTGATGATACTGACCATATCTGATCAAAATTTTCCCTTGATGATGTGAGCACATTTACCATGTTTAATCAAAATCCAATGAGAGGCACTGTCCCTAAATGGAAAATAAGCTTGGTCAATGGGATTCATCACCCAGACATTTGGATCTTGCTCCTTATGGAACATGTCTTAGAGCATGATGACAGTTATTCCATTTCGGATCATAACTGGACCTGGAATATTGCCTCCAAAGTAGTATTGTTCCTAGCCAATCAGATGCAAGAATACCTCATTAATATGAATGAATCTTACCAAGTATCAAACCTGACCAAGATCCTGATGATATCAATTTATAATCAAAGTTTGATCAAAATCTTTTAAGAAATAAAGCCTCCAGAGTAGTATCAAGATCAGCCAATCCAATGCAAGATCACTCAATTAATAATCATATATATCGCTCATTGTCCAACATGCCCATATTACAAGTTTTATCAAAATCAGATTGGTAATATGGCCTTTAGAGTGGCAACAAGATAATGTTGACAGAAGGACTGATGCAAGTCATTATCATAAGTTTTATTGGCCTTATTGTCCAATGAAATGGGAATGTGCAATACGTTGTAACAAATACTAATATATAAATGCCACAATGTAACTAATTTTGAAAATTATGTTTATTTTGTAACATTTAGTAGGTCAACATAAATAATATAGCATACAAGATTAAACATTATTTTTAGTTTTAATAAATGTTTACCGCAAAATGTTCACATGAACAATACAAATAGAAAAACACATAATACACTCTAAAAGTACATTTTAATATGAACTGCTCCAGTGGCCTAATGGTTAGAGCATTCGCCTCAGATGTGGCAGGTCATTGGTTCAATCCCCGGTTGAGTCACACCAAAGCCTTAAAAATATGGTACTAACAGCTGCCTCGCTTGGTGCTCAGCATTAAGAGGTTAGTGTTAGGACTGGTCGACCTGGTGTCAGGATAATGTGACTGGATGGAACATCATGCTCCATGTCTGCAGCATGATGCCCTAGTGCTAGACATCACTATAAACTGCCACTCTGCAGACATCATAGCGATATGACTGAAAAATTGCAAAAGCTACGTTAATAATCCAAATCACACACTCACACATGCACACTTTAATGTGCTTAAGGCTGAGTATAGAACCATACTTTTACCTAAATTAACACAAAATTGTCAGTTGTTGACATTGAAAAGGCTTTATTTTTAGAATCAACACTCTGAGACAAGATTTATACTCTTATACAAAAGAAGCTGCATTTATTGCATTTTGTTTAGGCTATGATTCTTAATCAAGAGAAAAATAATGATCAAATTTACATGTAAATTTTTTGAGATAGTTGTCTAAAACATTAGTTTATATACCAGATGTACTGACTTATAAGTCAGTTGCAACTGCAAACTGTACAGACTCAGCTCTGCAATTGCATACTGCATTGGCAGATCTTGATCTGTGCAGTTTGCTAGGCGTAATCTGTGGAACAAACAACATATATCCTCTTTTGCAAGTGCATTATGCTATTGCAGATAAGAATCACTGTTGTTTTCAATTTGACTGCACTTATAAGCTAGTACAGATGGTACATGTAAGGAAATATACCATGTATATCCTTTAGTGCCATTTTTCTACCTATTTAAAATGCTTTCCATGTATTCATTCATATAATGGAAAAACTGGTTAATGAGTTAGTGTAATATTCACGAATGGAGAAGAAAATCAAATAGAATCCATGGGCCTGACATGATTGACCTTGCTTATATCTACCTAAAAATCACATTTAAAACAGTTTGCCAAGAAATATGGTTTAGCTGAATGTATTCAGTCAAGATTTATATGTTTTCTGTTGACTGGCAATGGCTTTATTTACTTGTATTAGCCTGAGCAATATCCAGACCTCCAAACCATTTTTTTTTCACAAATTATAGCAAGGTTACAGTTATCTTGTCACAAAAATATAAGCAAAATATTGGAAATTTATTGGAGATCAAAAAACACAACATAAAAACAATAATGTATGAATGTTAAGATTAAATACTCCTTTTCTTAGAAACACAATGATATTAGCCTATGTTAATAACATAATGAACTGAAATAATTATTCAAATAGATTTCATATTTGACTGCTACTTTTTTTCTCAACTGTCTTGAGAACATCAATCATGATTAATAGTTTGCAAAAAGAGATTCTAAAGAACACAAAAAACAGGGCTTGCATGTGAACCAGTGATAAAGAGCATTGCTAAATTAATTGATCTGGAAGCTTAACAAATTGTTGATAATGTTTGTGTAAACATGAATGCTATACCTAGCTGCCTACTAATATGATTTCTACAACACTTTGCATTTGCATCTCCCACAAAATATAAAGATTTAAAACAAAAATGGGGAAAATATTGGGATCCAAAATATATAAGGATATTGTATGAATTGTTATCAAAGACAGAGTATGGCTGAGAGTCCTGCATATTGGATGGCAGATAAGCATCAGCTGAATATAATCAAAAGGTCTTTAAACGAGAATGACTTCTGTCAAATTTGTCAAGTGATATTTGGGTAGTTTTTGAAAGAAAGTCAGTAAAAGAGTTTTCTATCTCTATGATCAGCAGCCAACTTTGACTGGAGATATGCATCAGTTCTTTAAAAAAAAGTCTGTAAATGCCTCCAACTGTCTAAAATGCTTCATGTCAGCTTCAAAAATATTATATTGATCGTTTTTGAGAAAAAAATATTTTCAGGTTGTTAAAAATATAATTTGTGACCATACTGGATGGCAGACCACCATCAATTTGTTCAAACTTAATGGTCGTTAAGCAAGGATGCTTTCTGTAAAATCTGATCAAGTTCTGTTAACCAGTATGAAGACATCATTTTTGTTTCTCAGTTTCAGGTAATGGCAGCCTTAATGAATCAGCATAATTTTTTATGCATCTAATGCCAGGATGCTTTTTATTAACAATCTGATAAACATTCTATTGGACACTGTTAGAAAAGAAATCTATTTTATATAAGTAAGAATGGCCATAACAGGGGATGATTATCATGATTTATAAAATTTTAAAATCTTTTCATTTTAGGATACTTTTATCAAACTAAATCGAATTCTTTTCAGCAGTTTAGTAGATGCGATTTGGAGTTTTCTAATCTTAATAAGGCAGACCATGTTTAGATGATCAATCAGCATTATTTGTGTAGACTGAATGGCTGTCATAACCAATATATTTTGTCGTAGCTGATTAAATTCTCTGGGGCAGATTTTGAAAATTGTCAGAACCTCTTTAAATTTTTAGTAATTGCAACCATATGGTTTGTGGATTAGCATTATTTTCATAAATGTACCACTTTTAAGGCAAGAAGCCATCTGTCAAATATGTCATCATCTGTACAAACTCTAAAACCCTTCATGTAACAATACTAAATGTGACATATGATAACATTACTGTCAATCACTTAAATCTATAAGTATTTTATTTTGTAGTCAGGTAAAAAATATTAGTGGACACATCATTTTGTGGATTTGTTATTTGGAAAACAAAAACAGTATAAATAATAAAATAATATAGACATGTATATCTGTTTAAATGATTATACTGTTATTCACTTTCATACATTTTCAAGCAAAATGGCTTAATCCCTACTTCAGTCATTGGGTTAATTAGATAGTTATTCAATGCTAACGCTAGCATAAAAAAGTGGAATACTGAATCAAATATGCTGATATCCTTCTGCATGTACATATTAGTATAATTCCTCTGCTTCCAATTTTGCACACTTGACACAATCATGTACCATGGCAGCATCTATGATGAAGTTGAAAAGAGCAAATATTGGTGAGCAACAACTGAATGCAGATGATGCCACTGGAACACTGGACATGGGATCATACTATAGGCTTACTTAAGTGAAGGAAACACAATGCAAGAACAAAATACTAGTAATGTTCATGTTGTTAGTTTTGCCATAATGTACCTTAGGAAACCAACAAACTAAGAGGTTAATACACTAAGGGACAATAACAAAAAGATGATATAAGCAACCGATAAAATTCATCAATCCCAAACAAAGGCAAAAATCATTAAGAACTAGCCTTAACTGGTAAATAAGCCTATCCAAAATTAAAAACAAAATACCACAAATAGAATTTGCTCTTTATAAATTTCAACTAAGTTTAGATATACAGCTTACAAGAAATAAATCTGATAATTAAATAATTGTATAAAATAAATACTTGAATAAATAAAATTTAAGTATTTTTTTTCTCTATCACCATCTGTCTTATCAAAAGGGTTGTATTAAACTATTAAATTGGATGGGTACAGATGTCTTTGATTTTAAACAAACAGATTACATTCTTACAGTTCATTGGTTATCTAAATCGTTTCAAAAGTCAACAGGGCATTCTTTAACACTGAAATAACATACTAAAATTCCAAAATACTCCCCAGTCATAGTTCACAATTTTTCTTTGCTCATTGAAAGAACTGTGTTTTTAAGAAAGGCTTGCAAATCAGCTGTCTCCAGATCAACCTCTAGAAATTTACTGACAATCATTGCACACCTGTAAACAGGATAAAAACATCCATGAATTGAGGAGTAAATGAAGCAACATAAATAGGATAGCTATCATATGACCAGCTAGTTAATTTATTTGTAAATCAATCATTATAAGCCTAAATTTAAAATACATATTAAGGTACACATAATTATGCAATCTATTTTCAAATATATTTACAATGAAAATCATCTGTTTTAAACAACACATTAAAAAGTCTATTTGATTTATAAAAAAAAGTTTCTCTGTATTAACCACATTTACAGAAATTATATTATGCATGAATTTATTGTGCCAATAAAAAAAAATCAAGCTGGCTGGACTGTTATGATTATTGCATACAATTGTCAAATACATTACTATCTTTAAGACACGTACTAGTTATTGAGATTTATAAATTAAGTGACTCTATTAACTACAATTTAAAGAAATTAACTTCATACATTGCATCCATTTAAAGAAAATGCCACTCAACCAGGCTTGACATTTATAATCACTACAAACAATTGTTAAACACATTACTGTCTTCATGAAAAGTATTGTAAAAAAATTATCTTTAAGAGAAGCAAGATGTGTTCTTTAAATATCATGTTTACCAAAACATATGTACACAGATATGTTATGGCTAGCACTTCATGTTCCTGATTTTGTGAAGAGTTGGATGTAGTTTATCAATGATTAAAGCTTACTGGAAACTCAACATCCAATCTATAAGCCAATCAATAGTGCAAGACTTTTTCTAATAAATAAACTCATTTGCCATTAAAAGAGTCAAAATTCATGGGAAAGAACTCACCAAAGCATTATTCTTGACCACTGCTTTAGATCTTCAGGTGGAACATTTATATTTCACACACATGCATACATATAAAGTGATTATATCAGTGCTATTTACCTTTTATACTGTGTGTCAGTGCTTTCTGAATCTATTCTGTGAACTGGTTTATTTTGTCTAATCATGTCAGACACCTACCAAAAAAAACCAGAAAGGTAATGTGTAACTCATTTTTATTCCTCAGACCCTCTTTCTATATGGCAGAAATGAGAATAAAATATAAATAACTCAGTTAAGTCAACTTTTTACATGTTGACACAATCATTCTAAACAATAAGATACCAAAAAGTTATTTACTTTCATCAGAATTTTCTTGGTTTTGCATATTTCTTAAAAAAATACATATTTTTCACTACTTTAATTTTCACTATGGGGAAGAGGTCTAATTGGTTACTCTTTGGGATTATTGTTAAATCTTTCCATCTCTGGCTAAAAGCAACCACAGAATCCACAAACATTATTATCATGCAAAAACTGGTAACCCATCAAGAAATGTGAAGTCAAAGAATTCCTGTTGCATCAGTGCAAATGTGACGTCAAAGAATCCCTGTTGCATCAGTGCAAACTATCCTTTAGAAACTGTACAATAAATATTCTCAAGCATTGTAGATATAGTTCAGATTATAAGAAAAAGAGGCCAATAGATACATAGACAGATGCATAGACACAAATGATGAAACTCAACCAACTTTGTGTGATATAAAGAGAACACATTATTTAGGAAAATGTATAAAGCATGTGAACAGCATCAAGCAGGCAATACTTAAATCCAAGTGGTGTCAAGCATGTGAACAGAATTAAGATGGCACTCTACAGTTTTATATTTTGCACAGGGTTAGATTTTAAAGAAGATGAATTTTGCTAGATTTCCTTGCTAATTATACTGTATATAATTGTATATTATTGACATTGTTAAAAAAACTTTTAATTGCTTTCATTTTGGTGTATGACTGATTGTTGTAGTATGGCTTATGGAGTATACAGCTTGGCCTTACTTTAGATGTGCATATATTGAAAAACTGCTAGCTCATCTTGGTTATGTTCACTTCGTGACTGTAGAGGCAAATTGTTAAAAAGAGCTGATAACTTTGTTTTACATTTTATATATTTGAAAATTCATTTACTGCACTTTCAGAAACTGTACAGTCTAGTCTTGCATAATTAATTTTCCAATTTTAATAACTGCTAACGACAAAGTACTTTTGACTAATTCATGGTGAGTTTTGACCACATTGGTTAGCTGTATACTTACATCATGTACAATTTTCACAATACAATATCCAAAGAAATATTAGCCACAATACATGAAAACAAAAGGTATGCCAACAATTGGTCCACTGTACATGTTGCAAATGCAAACAACATCACCTTACAACTGTCATTCTCTGAGGTTCAAAATATTTGCATAGGAACCCAGTAAACAGGCAAGAGATAAATCCAAGTGATGTCAAACATGTGAACAGCATTTAGGTGGCACAGTTTTTATTTTGCATAAGGTTTAGATTTTTAAAAAATTAATTTCATTGCTTTGTCTCACTTGTTATACTGACTTTATAAAAAAGACCTTGTATATCTTTGGTATTGTTCAAAGAAATTTAATTTTTTATTTTGGTGTATGATTGATTGATGGGGTATGGATTATAGAACATACAGCTTAGTCTTACTTTATATATACATATATTAAAAAACTGCTATATCCTCTTGGATTTGTTCACTTCCTAGACTTAAATTGTGAAAAAAGCTGATAACTTCTTTTTACATTTTATTTATTTTGCAATTCATTGATTGCACTTTGAGAAACTACTGTCTTGTCTTGCAAAATTCATTTTCCTATTTTAATAACTTGCTAAAAAATAGTACTTTAGACTAATTCATGGTGAATTTTGACCACACTGGTTAGCTGTGTGCTTAGATCATGTACAATTTTCACAATACAATATAATACATGAAAATAACAGTTATGCCAACATTCAGTCCATTGTGCATGTTGCAAATGCAAACAATGTCATCTTACACCTGTCACTCTCTGAGAGGTTCAAAATATCTGCAGAGCACCCAGTAAGCAGGCAAATGACAAATCCAAGTGGTGTCAAGCATGTGAACAGTATTAAACAGCAAGACACAAATCCAAATGCCATCAAACCTGTAAACATCATTAAGCAGATAAGACGAAAATCCACATGGTGTTGAACCTGTCAACAGCATTAAGCAGGCAAGACACAAATCCAAGTGTTGTATAGCATATAAACACTAAGCAGACAAAACACAAATCCAATTAGTGTAAAGCAGTTGAACATCAATAAACAGGCAAGATACAAATCCACCTGGTGTCAAACAAGTGAACAACAATAAACATGCAAGAGACAATTCCAGGTCGTGTCAAGAAGGAAAGCAACCAAAACACAAATCCTAGTATATCAGTTACAAACTTTCGGTAATCAGTTAATTACTGTCCCAAGTTTCAGCTGAATATAGCAGCCTACCATATAATTAACTTATATGTCTTGTCCAACTGCAAAAAAACATCAATCTTGATCTGCATTACATTGTGGATAAGCATATCAAGGTCTATGTTGTTTGCTCTACTGATAAGTCCTAATAAACTGTATAAACCCAGATGTACTAGTAAACTATTGATGGCAGATCTTGGTCTATGCAATTTACAATTGGATCTGACTTGTATACAGCATATAAAATCTATAGGACTTTCAGAAACTTTATCACAAAATTTAAACATGTGCTAAAGAGACTGAAAAATATATGCAAACAGTAATTAATATGTCTCACCATGCAAAGGTAAGACAAAAATTATATAAAGACAGCATAAGGTAATGGGTATCAACGACATTTCTTTGCAGCTACAGTGATAATACATATCTATATCTGTTTTGATTCTATAAAATTTTAAGAACAAAAATTATACACATAATTTTCCTGCAAAAATGACTTGGCACGATTTTATTTATGAAAATACATGAATAAAACGAAATACCCAGACACAAACCTGAATATGTTTTATTTCACTTAGAAAGTTTCATTATCATGCAAGGCACTGGGTTTTTTTTCTCATTCAAGCTTGAATACTATTAGCAAACATTTATCTTTGCTCCAAAATACTTGATAATATCACAAGTATGACATAAAATATGTAGTACACTCTTAAATTCTCTGAATAGAACCTGTGTTTCATTTGATAATGCATAGCTTTTTTTAGAACAATTTACAAATAATTTACCAGTTTGTCATGTCATTTTTTTAAAAATGTTTTAACTGCTATGTACTTATTAATTACTAATATTGATCATGAATTAAATCAATAAGAAAGTTATTAACCAGAACAGGGTCTGATGTGACATTATTTCTTGCTAGAGGCCATACCACCACTGATGTCTGACAACCCAAAATTGCAACACAAAAATTTAACAATTTATGCTGAATCCGTCATTTTTACTTCTACTCCAGGAAAAGTGATACCCATATCTTGACCTGCAGACATGACATATAAGGTATTTAAAGCATCAATGCTTTTGATGACAGAGTTAAGACAAATTTACACAAGATCAAAAACAGACTTTGTCAATAAATCTTTTAAATATTTTGCTTTCTTTACCTGTCACTAGAGAATTTATGGTTTTACACCTTAAGTAAGGAATTATTGTGATGATTTCCTTTTAAAAGCATTTTCAACTTTTGTTTCAAGTATTATCCAAATAAGTTGTCTCCCTTGTAAAATTGACTTAAAAGGACCTGAGAGGCAAATGTCTCTACACTCTGTTACTACTTTTTAATAATACCAAATGGTTTGAATCTATCATTATTAGCAACAGAAACTATATCTGGTAAATGAAAATAGATAATATTCCACAGATATAAAGGGATTTTAAAACCCAACTCTGCAAGCCAAAAATGTCATTGAAAGTATCAAGTGGAAAATGATCTTCCATTTGAATAACATAAGCTGTAAAAAAAAAAATAAAAGTCAATAGACATGATTAATCTGTCCCCTGCAGCCAGATGTTCCAATATAATAATCTTCCTAGGAAAGCTCTGTAATCATATTCATTATGCGAGCATACACTGATAGAAAATAGTCCCTGAACACAACTGTTATTGTTAATAAAATTAGTAAACTGAGTACCAAGGTTAAAAAAAGAAGCATGTTCTAACTGATTTATCCAAGTCAAACTGCACATTTCCAAATCTGACAAAGGGTAATGTCTTCTTTAGGGTTTAATTGATTCTGGGGACAAAAACAAGTATCCTCTGTCCACATGACATAACTTTATTCAGAGGACAATTATTCAGGGATTTACAATGGGAATTCTTTAAACTATCTTTTATGGACTTGTGAATCCCAGATAGCTATTATAATGGCAAGTTTCACTGTGTAGCAACGACAATGTAGACCATACCACAGATCCCCTCTGTACTATCTCTTTTGGAAGTCCTGCTTGGGCTGCAATATGGCTGGCATAGCTTGAGCTGGTGTGTCCCTCCACTAGCTGATACAGAAAAACCAACTCTTCCCCATTGTGTAAAGATTCAAGGGTCTATCAAATGTAAAATAGCATATATTACAGGCATCGAGAAAACTAATAACATGTAAATGGAACAATATTTACCCAACAAAATTGTCTAAAACTGACCTTAACACAAAAATGACTGGATAACAAAATGGATAAGAATACACTATGTGCCTGTCTGGAACACATTCATAGTGGGACATAAAAATAACATGTTTATGAAAACTGATTTGGTTTACAAACTTTATAAATAATGTACATATACAATTATTACTCCAAAGTATTTCAGCAGAGTAATTGTTTAGTCAATGTTATAGATCATAAAACAAAGCATAAACAGGAAACTACCCTATGTCATTTGAGGTCTTTATAGCTGCCCAAAATTATTAAAATAATATTACTTATCTTCGTATTTGTTTACATAACAACATCTTTGCATATCAAAGAACCAAGCAATCCTAGAGTCATTAATCTACATCTGCCCCATTATAGACCCTTTAACAAAGATGCACTATCATTCACAGTTAACAAAACTTTGGAATATTTACTATTTTTATGTGAAAATTTTTAGACAGGCTGATTAAATTCAAACTACATATTGCAAAAGCCTGAAACAATGGCATTACTCAGAGATGCCAACCATCCTGCTTTAAAGTGAATAAGTGTTACTTTTAAACTCAAATTAAGCCATTACCATCACTGCTATCAGTTTACAATTTTCAAGTCAGATATAATTTTTATCAACTTGATCATCAGTATATCTTAATTACAGAATCACAAGCAATGTTTGATTGTAATTCTTATACCCAGAAACTTTTTGAAAGTGCTTGTCTCAGAAATCATGCCAACTTAGCACCCTGAGTCATCCGAGAATGTCAAGAAAGATTTAAAACCAAAAGTGGTCAATGAGGAATTTACTTGGATTAAAACTCTTGTGCTATTGACATTCATTCTAAATGAAATATGCAAAGCCAATATGATGCCTTTGCAGTCTGTTTTCAATGTAGTACAGTTTATCACATGGTTGGAAACATGATCGCTGGATGCACTTGGCAAACTAAAACCAAATCAAATCAGGTAAATTTAATGCTTCAAAAAAATTAATTGACAAAAACATTCAAAATGTTTCCATTTCTTATCTTCAGATACTGGTTTTGTAAGCATTTCCATTTCACACTGACGGGAGCTAGCAGCTCCGATTAATTTACAACTTTCATAAAAATTTATATGCTGTCAAAACTCATTTAATCCTCTACTGCCACAAACCATATATTTTAAGAAGGGAGATGATGGAAGTAGATGTTGGTGGATAAGACTGTGGAAGTGAGTAGAAACGAACACATGTGGGCAACTATCCATGCCTAGCCAGTAGGTCAAGCTGGAACTAAGAAGAGCAAGGCCATCAACCTGAAAAGATATGTCAACATGTCACAGCTAAGTCGTCTTTGTGATTTTCTTAAAAAAATAATACCCAATTTAACCCTTTGTATTGGATGATGCTTTCCAAACTACTATTCACATCAATAAAGACCTCCCTCAAGATTTCAAGAATCATGCTTTATTGATGAAGAAATGTTCTATATAATGCAAGCACAAATTCATGCTTGCCTGCATGGTAATGTCACCACCCGAACAGACCCATTCGATCAGACCAATAAAGGAGAGTGTGTTTTTGTGCTATTATTTCATATAATGTCAAATCAAATACAATAAAATATGAAGCACTGTTGACAGTGTTAAAGATGCTTTAGTTAATTTTGTCATCTTATATTTTAATACAGTTTTTGGAAGTCTGAAGTGTATCACAGTGTAAGCTAAAACCTTATCGAGTTTATCAAATTGCATATTAAGAAATGGAAATGGTTAAATGACTGAGTGCCCTTGCAGCTCCTTTTATAAAAACTTAAGCAAGATCATGAGTCTAAATGCAGATCATACTGACTTTTATTGGTAGAGAAGTGCCTGATGCACTATCTTCCCTAAATGCACACACACACACACACACACACACACACACAGTGATTCACAAATGAATGGTACAACACAGTACCAGATCTTCTTTAAACAAAAATGTGTTTAAAATCTAAAAATTGTGTCAACTTAAATACAAAATAATGATAGTTGTTAGCGGTTACCATATCTGTCCCTTTTCCAAACTCATCCACTACAACCAGAGATCTTTCTGTTGCATTTTGAAGAGCTACAGCCATCTGAAATTGAACCAAATTAAATTCTGGTACAACTGACTCATGGGATAACATTAAATCTAACATGAGTATATGACTTTGCTTAAGTGTGGAAAAAATATTTCAGTAGAGCTTACATTATCCCACCACAGTCAGCTGACAAGCGCAAATGAGGTGACCCAAGACACCCACACAAGTTAGTGTTGAATTTTGAGTTAACTCTATCAAACTAATTACATAAAACAAGTTATTTTTCATATGTAAACCTTTTTTGCAAAAAAAACTTACAATTTCATATTTTTCTTATTTTGTCACTCCATATGAGAAATTCATTAATGGATTAACACTTCTATTTCTGTGTCTGGAGTGAGCAAATAAATGACTGAATTTAATGCTGTTATGGCACAATTAACATCTTTTGTAGTCTTTATATGAACTACTTTTGACATCTGTTATGAACTTATTGCTATTTGTAAATAAGTGGCAACCTATTCTTAGCAAAGAGCCTTGGGATTGTCATGAAAGAAACGAGTGATGGAATTTCAGATTGCCTAAATCAATTGATAAGGCAATGAATTTCACAAATTCTGCCTTTTGCAGCTAGAGTGACTTTTATAGCCACTGCTGCAGGTCTTATATGAAAAAAAGAGGTCAGTGAACTTATGTCCCCCACATATTCTTCACAATGTTTCTTGCAGAGAGTTTGTTTCATGTGAGGCAGGTGTGCAGGTTTAGCATTTCTGGGTAGAGATGGAAAACTACAATAAACAGTTGTTTCAGCAGCCAAGGGAAAGGCATGATTTTCTGGAAAATCCTTGTTCCTAGATGCATGGACATTTCAATTCAGCAAAAGTATGTCATCTGCCCAACCTTTTGGATCTGGAACTGGTGAAATGAAGTTGTGGATTCTGATATTCCATCTTAACATAATGAGGTCCATAATAGGTTCACCCCATTAGGTGCTGATTTGAATGACAACCCTGTGTTGAATAGAATCATTTGATTCTGTCTGGATAGTAAATATGCAAGATATTCCGACTTGGACTTGAGATGATGCAGACTTGAATAGGGATTTGTCAATGAAGACACTACCTATGAGAATCATGGTCAAAGCATGATACTGGAGAAAAAAACTGTTATCTGCCTTTAATATCTGCCTCTTAGCAAAACTTGATTGCCCTTACAAGACCACATCATGTATTTGGGTAGCATATGAATTACAAGAATTTCAAATGTTCATATTATAATGGTGGAACTCATCTCAATATGTTATATGAAAAATTTATTTCATATCTTAAGTCTATTGCAATTTGGTAGCATGACCAAATTATTCTTAAGTTAGACAGTTTCCCTGCCTCAAGAAAAACAGTGAAACAGAAAAGTCAAGATAGCGTACCAATTTAATTCTAAGCCTAGAAATATTATGGAATATATCAAGCAAGTAAATATTTCTGGACAATCCATAGCTACAGTATATATTTTTATATAATTAGGAGTGTGGGAAAAAAAGTCAAGATGTACATGGGTGTAATTGGAAAGACTGTCTTATGGAATTTGTTCATTTTTCATTAAACATTCAATTAGAAATCAGGATATTTAACGACTCATTGTTGCAACTGTTTCAAGTTAAGGTAAAAAAAGCAACTTGTCCATTTTATCTATGCAACTTTTATTGTATTGTATTTCTATTATTAATGGACATGGATTGCTAATCCCATATGGCAGCATCATGGCTGCAACAGTGGTGTGTGAGTCTGGTAAAAGGCCAGATTGAAGTTAAATGGGATTTTTGAAAAGAAGGTCAACTAAAAGTCAGAAACAGTGCAAAGAATCAGTAACTCAACAAGACTGCAAGAACAGGAGGCACCAGACAGAACTCCAGAGGCACAAGTGGGACAACTTCTTTAATGGATACAAGAAAGGTCAAGTTTTATCTGGATATCATCTGAGCAGAATAGATGGGTATTTCAAGAGTAAATCTCTAAAGTCAGAGGTGTTGGTTGACAATAAGACAGTCACCAACTGAGATTCAAGGAATGTAGTAAGGACAATGAACACTATTTTGTTGTGATAGAGCCAGGTCTGGTGATGGACCTCATTGGTCTAATACAGACTTCTGACTATGCATATCAGGAATCCAAGAGTCAATTTTGCATAATGTCATCATTCATGAAGGGCAGCAGAACCCATACAATCATACTGCATTTCCTTATAAGCCTACAGATAACATTACAAAGTCAGAAACAATGATGTTTCCATATAAATAAATAGTGAATAATCCATCCTTCAAATTCCAGAGATATTGATTTCTTGGAACATTTTCTGGACAAAAAAATGACCATAAGCATTAGTTATTATATGTAGTATCTGCATCTATCTTTCCCTTACATTTCTGTTACCGAGTTTTCACCTAATTCCAGTCTAATCAACTGGATCTTTTATGTACATACTGATTTTTTTTCACACAGAGAAACTATATTTAATGTACCTTTGTATCATGCTGGTGGAAAAGACCTTTGTCCATTCATATGTCTATGTAGAAAACTCCAGCTTATATTATTAGTTTCTGGAAGTTTGTCAATCTAATTTTAAATGCAGAATTTTCATTAAACATTTACATTCTGAAAAATATGGAATTGTTAGTGTTTCTGCCAGGAATGAATATTAGAGACCTATTCACTGAATTTGATGCCAGTTGTGCCTGACATCTGCAGCAGACTCATGGCTGTAAGTGGCATGACCATGTGTAGGTAGAGGCTGAGAAAAAAATTAAGTAAATGAAGTCTTAGGCAAGCTCAAGTCTAATGTCAAGGATGATCACCTGATGTTCACTACTGGGGTATATATATGGAGAAGAGCTGCCCAGGACTAGTCTATGCAGACCGCTACAACATGCCAGTACTGGTCTAGCAATGTGTTTAGTGGTAGCATGATCTGGCTATTGTACTCTTGGGTGAGAATGGAGTTAAGGCCGCAAGGCAGGTCCAAAGACAACAAAGACAATGGACTTCTCTTTAGGCAACCTTTGTCTTTAATGAATCTGACTTGAGAAAGTCGACAACTGAAGCAGCACTGGTGGAAATTCTGATGGTAACTGCATTCTTATGGTAGCATTTTTTGGCTATCAATGGCCAAGATCATCTGTATTGCCATCCATCTTTCTTTAGACCAGTGTGAACACATATTACAAGTACATCTATGGTCCAAGTGACATTTCACATGGCCAATTTAGGTTGATTCTCTTCAGCCAGTTTGAAATAAGGTATTCAGCTTGGACTTGTCTTGCACAGTATGGCACTCTCATTATTTTTTTTGACTGCCATAAACAGTATTGATAAGAGACTTTGCAGAAAAAAAACTACCTTTATTTATTGAGACATAAGAGTGGAATAAAAACAATCTCCTCTGAATGGTTAAACAAATCAGCCAACAAGCCATTAAATGAAAAATAGGACAATATGTTTTTAAAGTCTCAACTTGGAATGAAATGATACACCTCTGCCATGTATCAATATGATTCACAATACACAGCCTACAATACAAAACATCATCAATACACTGATCAATTTGATTCTCATTTCATCTTTAGAAGGACTGTCAGTGGTAGAGTGGTCTTGTTTTATGTGTTAACATACAGGTTGTATTTATAGCATGTAGGTTACAGAGATTTATATGTTCAAATGCCAGTCTCAGACATGACAAGATAATAAAATACTTCAAAACAAGACTACTGCTTAGGTGTCAGTGCTTTTTATACAACCTTTCAGGCTGCACTATTTGATCAGTTGCAGGACTCAACCTGGTCACCATGCCCATTTGGTTTTCACTGCATGAATGCTACAGAAATATCTAATTACCTTGCAAGCATTCTCCTAAATATTGAAAGCATTAAAGTATTATCTTCAAAACTAAAAAAATAATGCAAATTACTTGTGAAAATCTTATCTAAAACATGTCTGAGTGTGGGAGCAGTGATTACACACAACCAAATCTTTCACGTTGTACTTCCTCCATATGCTAAACAATTACTATGGCCAAAGACTCATGTGTGAAAGTTGGAAAACCCACAATACTGCAGTGTCCAGGATAAAGCCTGGGGGTTGTGTGTGTGTGATTTAGATTTTTAACATAGCTTTAACAATATTTCAGTCATATCGCTTCCGATGTCTGCAGTGTGATAGTTTAAGTGATGTCTCGCACTGGGGCATCATGCTGCAGACATGATGTTCCACCCAGTCACATTATCCTGACACCAGGCCAACCAGTCATAACACTAACCTCTTAATTTTGGGCGCCAAGGCAGCATTTATTACCAATTTTTTAAGTATTTGGTACGACTTGGCTGAGGTTCAAACCTGCAACCTCCCACATCCAAGGCAGAGGCTCTCATCACCAGGCTACTGCTGTGGTCTTGTGGGGTGGGGTGGGGTGGGCAAAAACACTTTTGAAGATAAGAAAGGAGCAATTTTGATGCTATATTCTTTATATTTTTTACAAAAATTTTAACTGAACAATCCAAAATTCTGGTTCTTTGATATGATGTATACATCCAATGAATCATAAATCCATAAATTTCTCATTGTAAATCTTGAAAAGAAATGGTGCTTACTTTATCTTAACACATGATTTATAAGACAATGAACTAGATAGGTGCTGCTAATAAATTCTTTGCACATGTACATGTATTTCAGAAATGCTTTAACACTATAAGCAAGCATCAATAGGATATATGTACACACAATTGATAACTCAAAAACTATAATTAGATCTTCAGATTTTATCAAGTAAATTAAAATATTGATAAAATTATGGTGCTTGAATTTTTTTTTTTTGATTCAATTGTTGTTGTTCTGGGCTTTAACGCCATTTTTCAGCACACGATAGGCTATACTTGGCAGCCAGTATTAATGGTGGAAACCCACCAACCCACGAGAAGCTACTGGCAAGCTTTCTTACATATCCAAATTTGCTGAACCTTAAACAGACAGACAGAGGTTAGATATAAGTGATCCGTAACAGAGAGCATTTTAGACCACTAGGCCACTCGGGGCCAACTTTTGATTAAGTACAATTCTGATGGGATCAAAATGGTTATTTCTTTCATTCTTTTCTAAATGACTGTGCATCCAGAGTTCTCAAAATGAATGTCAGCATATCATATAAATTGTATAAAACTGCTGACATAGACAACAAATTATCTTCCATAATGCCTTAGGCCTCAGATGTATACATAGCATGTTAATCTGTAATTAGTGGAAACAGTGCTCTTCAAAGAAAAGGATACTTTTTTTATCAGTCACCTGAAGTATCCTATAAAAAAAACCCAGCTATTTGCTGTTATCTGTTATTCTGGCATTGTAGTCAAGTGGTAAGTTAATAACAGGCGCGTTGTTGGTATTAAGGTGGTGTTATAGCCAGTTCAGGACGTAGCCCAAGCTATATTTGTTATTTGTACCTTAAGACAGTTTGAAATAAAATAACGGCCACCTTCTTTAAGGATGAAAAGAATTAAATATAATAACTTCTGATGGCATTATTTAAGAATAAGGATCTGAACAATTGTTGATTTGATATGCGAGAGGAAAAATACCCTAAGAATAACGGAAATGAGATTCCCAAGTACAGGTTACAGGTTAATTTTATTTTTTCGTAACCCTCTTGTTGATAACTGGAGTAAAGCTGGAGGATGAGCATATATATACCCACCTTTCATTTGTTGTAAGTTTTGGTTTTAATACAATGGGGTTTTCCCTCTCTGTCTTATACAGACAAGAAAACACTTCACTTTAAACTATGAGATACTTCATGTGGGTGGCTACTTTACATAGGATACGTCAGGCGACACATCATGTGACTGATAAAAAAAGTTTCCTGTTTCCACTAATGATAGAGTAACATGATGTGTATACATGCTCAACCTTCAGCTTTACTCCAATAATGACCCTCATCTTTCACAAATGCTTGGATAAGGGGTTCATTTACCTCCATACAAGACCAGTCGTTGGAAGAAGTAGTTGGTTATTCTTTGAAGAATCAACTCAAAAAAATGTACTTTTCTTTCTGCTACTTATACATTTTGTAGCTACCTGAACTGAAGAGAAAACAGTAAATGCAGTTACTGTCTTTGAATTTATCATGGGCAAAATTTCAATCATCCTGACCAACAACTACCAAGCCAAGATAATCCAACTTGGAAGAAGTAGTTGGTTACTCTTTGAAGAATCAACTCAAAGAAATGTACTTTTCTTTCTGCTACTTATACATTTTGTAGCTACCTAAACTGAAGAGAAAACAGTAAATGCAGTTACTGTCTTTGAATTTATCATGGGCAAAATTTCAATCATCCTGACCAACAACTACCAAGCCAAGATAATCTAACAAATATTTTTTTTTAAAAAATCTTTCTATGAAGCAAGGTGTGGGTAGGAATAGAGACAACAACAGTAAAATGATATATATGGAGATAAGGAAACAGCGAAGGTGTCTCACTCAAATATTTTTGTATCCTCTATCCACTATCATTCCTATAAGGCAAATGTAGGAATCAAATTGCAGTGGAATATAATGACTGAGTTTTTCAGGTTTATTAATAAATAATCAACAGTACATTCTGACTGGTGGTTCATGTTTTTATTCTGGAATTGAACAAATAATAACCACCAATTAGAACTGAATGTAACATATTTTACTGCATGATGCTAGAAATGTGCCCTCAAATTCAATGCAAGTAGGCAAAAGGTGATACAATGGAGAAACTGCATGTAAATGTGGCTATTAATGACCAGTAAAAAAATTAATCAAGGATAACAGATCTGGAATGTCTTCATTACCTTGATATATGTTATCAGTGCTGAACATGCTGACAGGATAAAATAATCTGCATGAACTGGCAGGGTCAGGGTCAGTTTTTAAACCATATGAGTCATCTTGTGTTCATTAATATGTACAAGGCGAATGGGGGTTGTCATATATTTTCATGACAACTGCTTGTGCCTGCTACAGCTACCACAGTCGAGATCTCAAGAATAAAAAGACTACTGACTAATAATTTATGACGACTACTTAACTTTTAAAGTATCTTGCTTAGGGCAAGTATCATTTTGTATTGATTCTTCACCTCTTGAATCCAAAGAGGAATCAACATTAAAAAATCTTATGAATGAGTGCTTTTAAAATTTCACTGGGTTATCCAAAGTCTGAAGGAATGTAACCATGCTCATTAATAATACAATGTATAAATAAATTCAATGGCTGCAAATGTAAACAAGTTTCTGCCATAAGTTTTAACTTTAAAATGCTATAAAGGGAATTAAAACTATATTTTAAAACTAGTAAATTTGTGAGCTGAAAACTATATACTCCATTATTTAAGAAAATGGATCATATGCTACTTCAAGCAGAAACTTAAGAGGAAAACCTGGAACCCTCATAATCTTCACTCATTTAACAGACAACCATTACATGATCCCTGCATTTGAGGATATTTACAGAAACTGTTCTGTTCTGAGTGTCTGAGAAGCAGCCAACAAAAAAAGGTTAGGCAGTTTTTCTACCTAGAATGGAATCTAAGTACTGAAAATACTGATGGCTTGGAGGCTTTAGTTAATATGATTAATAAAATAGCATCAAACAAAAAGAACATATATTGCAAGAAACATGATTCTGTTCTATTTTTATGATCAGAAGCAAATACTAAATGCAAGTAATCAAATCATATTTGTATTCATTAACTGAAAATTATTTTACAAAAATCATAAAATATTTGCACAGAATATATTTAAACTACATTTATGATTTTTTTCATAAGTATGGTTCTGTAATAAGTACTAAAGAGAACAAGTCAAATAATATTAAGAGAGGTAACTACTCTTGAGTCTAATCATTTCATCTTAGGATTAGACTTTGAGTTATGCCCCTTTACATAGCTGACTCTGCTTTCCAAAGCCCAAAGGTCATTAGACCTAAATATTAAATGTGCCACATTTATTTAAACACAATCTGTTCTTAGTAAAAGAAAAGCAGACAGCACACCACAGTCATGGAAAGGATTTCAAACTCTCCTAGACAAATAAATTTATAGAGTTATTTTTCCTGTGACCCTGTAACACTACTAATTAAGACTCCTATGACCTTGATATCTGGTTGACCACACTAATGCAGGGGATATTTCACTTCTTGGTTAAATTTAATTGCAAAATCTTAAAACAATTTCTTGATGCAAACAGAAAATCATAAAGCCATTTCATAAATTTTCAATTATTTACCTCTAAAGCTAAAAAAATGAATCTGTTGTAAAATATCAAAACCCAAACATATGCCTTATAATCATGATCAACTGCTGATCAATACCAGGGTTAGTGTGTAGCATTATGTAATAAGAGGCACTAAAAATCTGCCAGGCATTCACATTTATGGTCTGTTGTCTACATGCTTGTCACCATACATCATATAAATTTCAAAACATCAATACCTCAACATTATCCATCCAATTTTCATGAAATTTTCTGTTTATGCTAAATTATTCTTTAAATTCATGTTGGGGTTGTTGGAAAAAGAAAATCAAATGTTCTAGTTAAATAAATATGCTAATTGTGGAGACATGATTATTTTCTACTCTAGAAATAATTTGATTCACCTGTGACCTTGATCTCCTTCATTAGTAACACCTAACAATGCCCGAAGTACAATGTTCAATTTATTTCAAAACGTTTGATGCCTATGCATGTTATATTATGCAAAAGGCATTTTCATGCTCAATAAAACATCAAGAAATGGAGCAATGTGGCCTTGAATTTTCACTCTTTTTGTAACCAGATCCCACAAAGATATTTTATATTCCATAGTAAATTGCTTTAAATTTCTAATTACATTTAATCCACAGCAACAAAAGTTAACACTAGAACCCTGTGTACCATGTCAACAGTTAGCAAAGTGGCTGTCACTTTTAGCCTTGTTGATCTTAACACTAGACCCCTATGTATCATGTCAACAGTTTGCAAAGTGGCTGTTACTTTTAGCCTTGTTGATCTTAACACTAGACCCCTATGTACCATGTCAACAGTTTGCAAAGTGGCTGTCACTTTTAGCCTTGCTGATCTTAACACTAGACCCCTATGTTCCATGTCAACAGTTTGCAAAGTGGCTGTCACTTTTAGCCTCATTGATTTTAACACTAGACCCCTATGTACCATGTCAACAGTTAGCAAAGTGGCTGTCACTATTAGCCTTGTTGATCTTAACACTAGACCCCTATGTACCATGTCAACAGTTAGCAAAGTGGCTGTCACTATTAGCCTTGTTGATCTTAACACTAGACCCCTATGTTCCATGTCAACAGTTTGCAAAGTGGCTGTTACTTTTAGCCTTGTTGATCTTAACACTAGAGCCCTATGTAATATGTCAACAGTTTGCAAAGTGGCTGTCACTATTAGCCTTGTTGATCTTAACACTAGACCCCTATGTACCATGTCAACAGTTAGCAAAGTGGCTGTCACTATTAGCCTTGTTGATCTTAACACTAGACCCCTATGTACCATGTCAACAGTTTGCAAAGTGGCTGTCACTATTAGCCTTGTTAATCTTAACACTAGAGCCCTATGTAATATGTCAACAGTTTGCAAAGTGGCTGTCACTATTAGCCTTGTTGATCTTAACACTAGACCTCTATGTACCATGTCAACAGTTAGCAAAGTGGCTGTCAATTTTAGCCTTGTTGATCTTAACACTAGACCCGTATGTAATATGTCAACAGTTTGCAATGTGGCTGTCACTATTAGCCTCGTTGATCTTAACACTAGACCCCTATGTACCATGTCAACAGTTTGCAAAGTGGCTGTCACTATTAGCCTTGTTGATCTTAACACTAGAGCCCTATGTACCATGTCAACAGTTTGCAAAGTGGCTGTTACTTTTAGCCTTGTTGATCTTAACACTAGACCCCTATGTACCATGTCAACAGTTTGCAAAGTGGCTGTCACTTTTAGCCTCTTTCATCTTTAATCTTAATACATGTTGACCAAGTCTAATGATGATGCAATACTGAATACTGGAGATGTCATCCTTACCAAAAACCAATGGTGGATGCTGTACTTATTGACAATAAGATGTGTGATTGGATGAACACTGGCAGCTAGCCTTACTCTATGCAACATCAGTACAAGGTAAGCACACAAAATGGAGTAAAATTATCCATTTCTGAGCTAAAAGATTATCATACAATTGCATATGGCATGATCAAATAGTACAATGGGTTGGCATAACTCGGTGTACTTGTGGTTATTGTTACCTTTAAGCAGCAACAGTCCTTACATTAGCCAGTATTCTAACGTGCCATTTACTTAAATTTGAACCTGCCATTAACTCAGCAAATTTCAAAGGAGATCAGCTGTAACCTTTAAAGGAATTGGCCATTTATGTTAATAGTTGATAGCCTGATGTCCAGGTTTAATGAGTTCATATCACCAATGGTACATGCATTCAACAAACATTTCTGTACTCCTTATGTTCCATACCTAGATGTTGCAAATGATGATATTATATGATACTGGTTTTTTTTGGTGTCCTGCATAATAAGAGCCACTTAAGACCGCCCTGACCACTAAGATAACTAACTATAAGCAAGTATATGCAACTGACACTAAATAGAAATAGAAATTAGTTGATAAAACAATAATGTTTTATCACAGAGCAATTGTAAAACTTAACTGAAAAGACAGATATGATGGAAAAGGCTAACACTATATGTCTGCTCTTCATTTAAGGTTGTGCATAAACATTTTATGTAGTTCTTCTGATACCTGATTGATATCTATCATAAATGTTGAAAGACCAACAGACACACTTTCAAGAGAGTGGATCCTTGTGAATATCCGGTCAATGGGTCCAATTCTGGCACTCTCAGCTGGTACAAAACATCCAATGTGAGCCATATATACGATGAGTGCAACCTATAAGATATTAAATCAGGTATGCTTACAATAAAAAAAAAATCAACAAATATTCTATGAAACAGGAAACCTAGAAACTGGTTAACTCATACCTTTCAGATCTTTTCTGTTTCTACATACATAACAAATTTATGAATCACAAATGGTTTAAAGCTGATTAATCAATATTCAGTCTTTTGTTGCATTACTATCACTTAATACGTGATCAATTTTAGCTGGTATTGCTATATTATCGCTATATCTTCATCAAAAGCTATTGGTAAGGTGGGATGTAAAACATACATCAACAATGGGATCAACTCGATGTTTGCCTTTTTTGGAGTTATGGGCCTACTCAAATAACTTGACTGTTGACTCAAGCATGGCCCACCACTCCAATAAAGGCAAAACAGTATTCAATAAATACCTTGTTTAATACAATGTTACATTATTACATCATCAAACTATATGGATTTGACAGAGAACTGACATTTAATGACAAAAGCTATAACAATCACACATGATTTATATGCCAAATAGTTGCATTTGAATCCCTTGTATTGAAATAATTTTCAATACAGTCTTGAAACTAAGAATCATTGTAAGATAAAGAAATTAAAGAATTCATAAAATATTCTTCTTTCCATTTATGTAAAAGTTTAAAATGTACAGTGCTTTAGATAAATAGGAAAAATGGAGCGTTCATCACTACTAATATTAATACCTAGGATGTAATATTAAATGACTACCTTTTTCTTACAAGTAGTCTAAAAGGTATAAAATGTGACATCTTAGTGTTACAGCATTCTTGTAACTCCACCAGCCCAATCATCATACCTTGGTTACACAAGGAATAGCTGAAGTTACTATAAGAATTGTTTTATCACAGAATAAATGCTTGTGGAGGTAAATGATTCTATCTTTTTAACTCTACAAAGAATTCCTAGCTAAAGCAGTAATACATTAAACACAACATACTTGTTTCAGATAGACACTTTTGCCACACGCATTTGGCCCTGTAAGAACTTTGATCTTCCCATAGTTGTTATTACTGACTGTGTCATTAGGCACAAAGGGACTACAGCATACCTCCTGGAGTGGATGTCTGCAAATCAATTACAATCCAGCATTAAAAGGAATAGGGAACATACAATTAAAGTTGTGGTTATATTACTCATTTGTTACCCAAGATGAATTAAATAATAGTTGGAGTGACCCAGTTACACCGAAAACAATTTAAAGTACATTATCAGGAATGAAATGCACAAGCGTTCTGATATGCATATTTGTCGAGTAGAAACAAGTCTGAATTGACGTGATGTCGTAGGATCTTTCGCAGCTATTGTCCATTGCCCAGCATCCTGTTGAGTCATTGTGCTTGTGAGTAGGAAGCTTATTAGTGCTTGTTTCCAAGAATTTTTGAAATTCCCTAGTGTGCAGTGTTTGGATGCAACAAGAATTTAACTGGTACTTTTTTCTGATTTCTGAAAGACAAAATCTGATAAAAGGCATGGATCCATTACTGTTGCTGTGAGGACTTTGAGCTGTTAACTCATAGACTTTGCAGCCAGCACTTTTCAAAAAATCAGTATGAAGTTGATCCAGAAAGATGTGCAGAATTGGGATATTTAACTAAGCAATAGCAACAGGATAAGTAATTAATGCTATTAAAATGGTGTTTGCAGTATGTGCATAGTATACAATGATACCTGTTGCTTCTACATCAACAAGTAAAGAAGCATCAACCAGAAATTTTAAAATTCAGTTTTGCTGCACTGTTTGCCTCACCAATAGCTCATGCTTCCCTGATTCACAGCAATACTTTGACATTTTGCCATTATTCTTAGGGTATTTTTCCTCATGCATATCAAATCAACAATTGTTCAGAGATTATTACATTTAATTCTTTTATTACATTTAATTCTTTTCATCCTCAAAGAAGATGGCAGTTATGTTATTTCAAAATGTCTTAAAATAAATACACCACTCCCTCAATAAGTTGCGCCCGGATAACTCGCAAATCCATTTATAACTCAGTGTCCTGCATGGCTCCAGACTTTTTTCCCCAAAGAAAATATATTTCAAAATGGCTGAACATAAAAACAAAATTGCAATAAAATTTGGTAAATTGAACCATGATACATGCCCTTATTTTATGTTTCATTCACAAAAGAGTAAATATTAATCAATAATTTTTTTTAAAAACAAAATGGGAATACGGTATTTTTTATCTTTTTTGCAAACATAAATCAGCTTAGTGGAATTTTTATGTCAGATAATTTAAAAAATTTTTCAAATAATACAAAGTGATATGTACAAAAAATTATGATACATCTGAATAATAATTATTTTCATACTGGATTCTGTATGAAAAAATACGAAAAAATACATGAAATATGGTAGCTCATTTTATCATCGGAAATGGTGATTATTGCCCGTAAAGATAGAATACATATTTTTAAATTTGCAAGTTCTAATAAGATATCAGCTTTCATATTTGTTTTTTTTTTTTGAGAGAAATAATTGTCAATACACTGTAAATGAACAGTCTGGTGAAACAGTGATCAATGAAAAATTCTGGAAAATGCTAACAGGTGGCAACATAGAATGAAATAAACACCAATAAAATGTCTTGCTATGTGAAATTTACGTTCTAATCCATAATTTTGCTTCAATATAAACACTTAATCGAAACATATTCTCTTCTATGAAAACATGAGAAGAGTCAATCGACTGTCACATCGAAACCCGTGAGCACTTCTGTGAGAACTTAATTACATGCCGGCTTTGTTTGATCAACAACTTGCAGAAGTGTTTGTTGCATTAAAAAATTAATTAAAAGAGACCTGTGTTGTTTTATCACTTTTAATATGTCTTTTGTATCAAATCAAGCAAGAAGAACAATTTTTAAAAAAAATCGAAGGCATGCCAATAGGAGCATAAGTTTTTGTGGTCATTATCATTCTCAAAATTCATTTTCTTTGACCAATCAAAAATGGTTTCACATTTTTATGTACTTAATATCACTAAAGTATATAATATCAGTAATGTATTGTAATCATTTGTAAATATGACCATGGAGAGCAAAGGAAGTAAATGAAAGGTGTACTCAGTGACTGAAAAGCTGTGCATCATAGATAGGGTTCTTAAGATCTAAAGTTTGCAATGAATTGAACAATTGCCAAGTTAATATTTAGAGGTTGGCTTAAGGATAAGCAAAAACTTAAAGATTATTTACATAATTGTAGTTCAGATAATGGGATCAATGAAAATGAGCATGAACTGCATAATGAATTAGATGATGTTGTGTATGCATGTTTCACACGGCAATGTGAACAAGGTGTTTTCATCTCTGGAACAATTCTCACGGCCCAAGCAGAAAAAAATGGAAAAAGTATGGAGAATGAATCTCATTTTAGGGAAAGCCGACATAGAAGTAAACAAAATTAATTGTTGGGATAAATAAACTTAGCGAATCAGGAAGCTACATGTAATTATCCCTACCAGCTCTGAGAGATAATCATCCGTGAACAATACACAGAGGTGGCAATAAAATCAAACAGTAACACAAAAAAATGAACAGAAGTTTTCAAAATGTGAAGTGATATTTGTCAAATGTGTCACAAACTGCAAGCATTATCATGTTCTAATTTACGTTACTTTAAATTTGTAGACCCATTAAATTCATGTTGGTAATGGTTAACCCTTGTAAAAAATTTTTTTTTGTTTGTTTTCACTTTACTTCCACCGTAATCAAATCAAACATGTAATGACAATAGCAATGTTTTCCCTTCACTTATGAAAACGGTGAAGCTAGACCATCTTTCTATTGGAAAAACACCTTGTGTATAATAAGTATGTTCAGTGTCATGTCTTTAATTTGCATGATTTGTGAACATGTACTTTGGCCAGAATTCATATACCACAACAAACATGTAAAGTTATGTGATGTGAAGTGATTATGATTTTTAACGTAGCTTTAACAATTTTTCAGTCATATCGCTAAGATGTCTGCAGTGTGGCAGTTTATAGTGATGTCTAGCACTGGGCCATCATGATGCAGACATGTAGCATGATGTCCCACCCAGTCACATTATTCTGACACCAATCCAACTAGTCCTAGCAATAACCTCTTAAAGCTGAGCATCAAGCAAGGCAGCTGTTAGTACCATTTTTGTAAGTCGTTGGTATGACTCAACCGGGGAATGAACCCATGACCTCTTGCATCTGAGGCGGACACTCTAACCACTAGGCCACAGGAGCGGTTCGTGTAAAGATATGTTCTTGCAAGTGGGGAACTTCCTTCAACCTACATATGTTTTAAGAGTTTTTCTGTGATGATCCAATTTAAAAATTATTTTATATTTAGTTCCATTTAATGATTTAATTAACATTTTAAGCTATTTTCTGTTATAATCCAATTTACAGATTACTTTTAATGAACTTTAATTTCTTAAAACTTTACAATCTGAAAATATAATATCAACAATTTGTCCTATGTCAATATAATCTCATTATCATTTTGTTTGGCATAAGAAGAGTATCACTGTTTTGTCTGGTACCATTTTATTAGTTTACTGGCAATGGGTTATGTAAAGGCATCAAGGTGAGATGTATTCATACACTATAAAAAACAAGTGCATAACCTGACTCAAAGAATATATGTAATTTTGTATACATTACATACATCCTTCTATTATGTTTTCCAAATATCTTCCAATAATTAGTAAAATAGAACTTGAAACATATTTGAAATTTAAAAGTTGAATCGAGTGTACTGAATCATATCAATATGTAAACAATAGCATAATAGCCCTACCTTCCTCCTTTAATTTCTATGACATTTTCATCTGTCAGTGATGGTCTAACATAACCAAACTCACGTGTACAGGCTGCCAAAGCCAACAAACTAAAAGAAATCAAAACACGATGTACATGAATAATGTGATTTCAGAAGAAAAATGTATTTTTTGCATGTTTGAGTATTTCATGAAATATACAGTGTAAAACTTACCATAAATATATGGGATGTGTATGCAAAGTACAAAATAAGCACAAGAACCAAATAGAAATGCAAAACATTTGGTGGATTTGTTCATTCATTTTGCTCCAGCGTAATAATCAATGTTGAAATATCCTAAACCAATGCTCATAGAAAAATGTTCTTAATACAACAGGGAGGTGTTCTTGTTTAAACTACCATTAATGGCATATTACATTCCATTAACGGCATATTACATTCCATTAACGGCATATTACATTCCATTAACAGCATATTAACTACCAATAATGACATTAACTACCATTAAAGGCATATTAAGTACCATTAATGGCATATTACATTCCACTAACATCACATTAACTACCATTAACAGCATATTAACTACCATTAATGGCATATTACATACCATTAATGGCATATTAACTACAATTAATGGCATATTTTTTGCCTACTCCATGTTTAATAGTTTTCTATAAAGGCAATAGCTGGGCATGGTTCACTCTATAAATTATTGACCAGCAAGTCTCAATGACCTGGCCTTTTGGTCAAGGTATGAAATCTTGAACAAACTTTGTGGTGTAGAAACCATTATTTTCTTTTTTTTGACTTAACAAAAACTATGACCTCTGATCTTTAAACCCCAGCATATATGGGTTTCTTTATAACCCATTAACAATGTCTGGTCAAAGAACTTAAACCAGAACAAAAGTTACAATGCAAAACCCATTGTTCTTTGAGACTCAATGTCCGTGACTGTTGACCTTATGACCAAAAAAATGCATTCAGACCTTAAGTACAAGCCCTACAGAAACTTTGGTCAAGATGCATGGTCTAGAACTAAAGTTGGTATGAGCCCATCTTCTTTCAGTGACCTTAACCTTTGGCCTGAAAATCAATAAGCTTCTTCTGTACATAATGTACAAGTCATACATACATTTTGATGGAAGTGCCTGTATGTATGTATGTATGTATGTATGTATGTATGTATGTATGTATGTATGTATGTATGTATGTATGTATGTATGTATGTATGTATCTATGTATGTATCTATGTATGTATCCATACACATATTAGTGTTATTGGCTCATCAGCTCAATGATGACTATATGGTGCTATTCAAAAGTAAAATTCAAAATGTTTGAAAATGAAAAATTGCACAAAAACTTTATGCAGGGAGCTAATATTATAGTGCAGAATCCATTTTTCTTCCTTCAGTTACATTCACCTCAACCCCTAAGTTGATACTTTTATTCCTAACTTCAAATGTTAAACTGGTCGTAATGTCATTGTGTGGAAAAACTCTGCAGCTTTCAGATGGAAATATAACACAACATCCTCAACAATATGGCTGGCATATAAAAATATCTTTATGTCTATTCTGTTGAATATCTACTAAATCTTAAACCAACTTAACTCTTTACCAATCAAGTTCAGCAGTGTAATCCATCACTGCCATAAGAATTTGTGATTCCTCCAGGATTTTGTTTTGCAGTTTATGCATGATGGTTGTTTCCATGTCTGTCAAAAGAAAAATAATTACAATTTTTAATATTTTTCTATGAGATTATGTAACTAATAATGCAAGGTAAAGTTATAATTAATTCAGGTAATCTGAATTAAAAAAAAAACATTTGTTTGTTCATCTATGATACAATTTTGATAAACTATAATTGCCTTGTTACAGCAATTAATGGGTGAAACTCCTACAGCTGTTTCTCCTACAGGACTTAGACCAATAATTGATGTCCTACAGAAATGTTAAAATGTGAATAAAAAACCCCACAATAAACTTTTGTTCTCTAAATGGATTAGTATATAACACATAAACTTGATAATTAATGTTAGTTCCAACTTCTAAAGAACCAAATTGCAGGCTTTGTGGACAATGGTGAGGTGGTGGTGGTTATGTTCTCTCTGCAGGTTTTGATAAAAGCTACCTTAATCAAGTGTTTCACATTGGACAGATACATGATAATTTTGGCCTGCAAAATAAATTTAAAATCATGTAGATGCACTGACACAATCTATGCAAAGTTGAATGTACTAACAGTAGACTTAAAAAACAAGACATTTTCCAACTTGATATTACAACCAATGGCCTGTTTTCAATGTATAAGGAACTGTATTTAATGTTCCTGCATTCTGAGACCAAAAATTTGATCTTTCATTAATTAGCCAAATTAAAATATATGTAGCATGCATTAAAAATAACTTAGTTCAAATCCCATCTGACATTAAAATACAATAATTCCCTGCATAAGGTAATTTTTTTTCCTAATGACCTCTCACACACTCTCAAACATTTTTACAATTCCATAGAATGCAACAAAACCTGCTGGATTGTTCTTCTGGTCAAACTCTGTGGTATAGATTTATTAAATAAATTGGTAATTTCTAGCAAAGAAAGATTGCCTTTGAGTCAATTCAATGATCCATTCAAGTTAGTTCCTGCCCAACTGTCACCAGTGCAGGTCTACAAGTGTTATGTATGTTTTCTGCATCATCTCTTTTCAGTAAATTTGTTTGTAAACCTTTCATACAAACTTTAGATGGGTCAATTCACAATGCATCTGACACTTCAACAGACTTTGTCCTTCCTAAATCCCAGACATGTTTTGTTTTGACACTTTATTCTTTTTTGTAACCTTCCCATGCTGTATTGTATTGAATAAACAAATCGCATATGAAACTAATTCCTGAAAAGTACTTCTGCTTAGAAAACAAAACACTCCCTAACCTGGCATCGAATTGGCACACTATCATGCGGATTGTCAGTCATCTTGAAAATTGAAACAAAAGTGTGTGGAATTGATGTCCCAAATTTTTGTTGAGCTTATTAACATTAAGCTGCCTATAACATTTTGGTGAATTCCAACATTGCTTAAGGCAGTTACTGTGTGGAAATAAAAGCAAGACAATCACAGGCTACGGCTACGATAAACTATGAAAAATGCCGACAATCAAAAATCGTTAACATCTCATTAATAACAAGCTGCATACTGAATTTGGTTGAAATCTAATAATAATCAAGGAATATAATGTTTGGAAAAGAGTGGGCAGATCAGACAACTAGGGGCTACAACTCTGCTAAATAATAATGCAAAATGCTGAAAAGTGAATTCAGCCAAAGGCTCATCTTATCTAGATGCAACCAAATCCAGTAACAATTAAGAGATTATATGCAGAAAAAAAGTTAGTTGATCCAATAATGCAGGGCTATAACTGTGCTAAATGGTGTCGTAGGAAACAGGCAATTAAATTCAGCTAAGGTCTCATCAATATCTATTGTCAAGTCATACAGGTCACATAGGCATTCAACTATGACTATTTCAGTAATGGGTTTAATTTTTTAAAATTAGATTATACATACCTTTAAATAGCAATTATTCACTTTGTTTGGATCCACATACATCCACATTCTACTGTAAATTTATTATTTATATTCCAGAAGTACATAGGGCAAAATCAATGTTAAAACACATGGACATTATTAGAGAAACCAATCAAAAGGTGTGATCTGGTACAGTCTGGATTGAATGTCATGTGCTATATCAAAATGAAAATTACACATGTTTATAAACAAATTCATACAACTTTATATTGTGACAATTAGACTCAACATGCTCTTTCCTTGACACAGTTTAATACCTGGCACCATTGTAAAGGTCTATAGCAATCAATAATTTTCATCTGGAAGTGTCTTGATGAATGTTTTGGTGCAGAGCAACCAATAATCATGACTGAATAGACTTTAGTTAAACAAAATTAGTAATAAACTTTAAAACAACAATTTATATTTCATTTATGATGAGTAAATGTGTATATATGATCTGTGTGACTTATTATACCTGCATACCAAATCTGGTGGAAATACAATAATGTGTAAGGTAGGAAGGAAAGAAAGATAGATGGAAAGACACTATGGACAGGCATAATTTATTATCAACATTTTCTATGAAAGTAAGGCAACAATTATGTCATCTAAGTGTACATGTTCTTGAGCTACATCTGTGATGAAGGTATCTTTTCAAAACCATCAACAATTTTATGTGGATATTAAATGATGAAAATTTTTCAAATATGCAAATTCTGATAGTAATGACATGACATGCTAATCTTGGTAAACATGCAAAACAGTTACCTATTATATCACACTGTATGTCACCAAAAATAGCATCCAGCTCTGAAATAAAGAATTTGGTTTAATTAGTGACTGGTAAGGTAATAAGAGAAGCAAATCAAGTACCAAGTCTTTTTTTCTGAGACATGATGGAAAATATATCTTAACATATAAGTTCCAAACTGGAAAATACATTCCATAATGCACTAGAACATTAAATGTATTAATAGAAACAAATATAGCAGTATTACAGTTTATATAACTGTATATTTCAGTGGTTCTCAAACTTTTTTGGGCCACCGCTCCCTTGGTTACCCTCAGCACCCACTTCCTTACCCCATAAAAAGCATTATTCAGCATTAGTGCCACTCTTGCCAATCCCACTGCCCCCAAGGGGGTGATACCAACCACTTTGATTTAAACTGTATTGAAATTAATTTAACTTTGTGTATTGTTATGTATATTTAATCATATGCATAACTTTTGTCCAAACATAATGTTTACATAGCTAACTTTTGTCAATAATTATAAGTTGCAAAACAGAATGTTTACATAGCATTTTAGTTCAAGACCAGTTTAGGTTGTTTACAATTTAGACTAAGTTTTACCACTGAAGTTCTATTACAACTTAGGTTAAGTTAAAATGTGTATAAACCTGGATTTGATAAACAAATAATTCATTTTATTCAAGATACTTCTTAACTGCATAATATCTGGGAGGAAATTAATAACAAATGTCTTTTTCCTTAACACTTTTGGCTTTGAAGAAACAAGAATGATTAGTCTTGAATAAAGACAGTGATATCAGCAACAAGGGCTGTTCCAATTACAAAATACTGACATTTAGCTGTACATACCTACATGCATATTTGCATGTAAACATTAATTTTGAGGGTGTCAAGGAAGAAAAGTGTCACCTTAGTTCAAATTGTGAAAGGATATCATTTAGTAAATTCTGTTTTTCCTAGAATACTTACCCTATCAAATTAACATTAGGAATATAAGCCCTACTACTTCCCAAATTCCAGCCCTTCCAAAGATGAAAATTCATTTCTAGAATTCATATAAAAAGGACAATAACTCTTGTCATTCCCTCCCAATGCAACATACAGGTGGTGCTAGTTAAAGTTAATGGAACAGCGTTTAATGAGATGTTTACAATGCAGGAAGGATGGGATAGTATTAAAGTAATGTGACTGTGTAAATATTCTAGGAAAAACATAATTCACAACAAAATTTGCTTTCTCCTTCGAATACATTTGGCAACCACATTAACATCTGAAAAATAGGCAAGGCAGTGGAGTAAAGTATTTTTGATGAAACACTACAAGGTCAATTGTGCATGCCTACCAATAATTTTGAAATCTTTGATAGAGATATGACAGTCAAGGCAAGGCTCATAGAGATTACTTCTATCTTATGAGCTAAGACCTTCCTGAGATGACTCTGTTCTAGTGATATGTCAGTGTATGACATGTATATTACCTACTTCAACCACAATTAGAGGGCTTGAGGGGGTATGTTATCTCTCCCAGTTTTTAAGTGGGAGAAAGAATAATTTTGAGCTTCACAAATTGGTTTTGGCTGCTTCAGATGAAGTTTAAGCAAACATAGCAAGTCCTGTTTGAAAGATGCTTGGGTTGTGGCAAAACAGGAGATATGATGAGATTTTGAATGCCCACTGACAACCAAACCAGCCGATCAAAACTGAAGGTAGTGTAGGTCAACAAAGTGGGCATGCTTTAGTGAACACTATCAAGAAAAATGTATTGTATGACAGGAGTTTGGATGAGGTCCTGGCTAAAGGCTCAAATGTTTTTAATTCAGCCTAGTCAGACCCCAGGAAACATTCCAAATAGGAAAGCAATGTTAAACATGTCAGAGTGGTCTTTGTTATGATCAAGTTCCTCCCTACCATAATGACTGGATGAGCCTTTAATAATAATCAATGGCAAACTTTACTCCTCAAACTGACAATAAAAAGTATGCTACTCACCAAACAGAGACACTCAAAGGAAAAATATTTTGACTTTGCACCAGTTCCTAAAAATGCACCACTTCCCTTCAAAAAGCCTCTATATAAATAAAAACATTATGTAAACCACCAGAAGAATAATCCTTAACACAACTTAAAATAATACAATCCTCAAAGAATGGACTGAAAATAGTATAAACATCCACTTGGTTTCTGGAGCCAAAGTGAACAATATTGTCAGTGCACAAGTTAAAGATTAAACTAGTGCTACCTGCAGGTGAAAAAGGGAAGTAATGTGCAAGATTAACTGCCTTTTGTCTATATATTACAGACAGAAAGACAAATTTTTGTTTTTGAGTGGGCTAGATTGAGGAAGAAGTAGTGCTTGTTAAAGTCAATGTGACCAGGGAACACAGAAGGAGAAATGAACCTTTATTATCATTTAATTATTACTACATGCACAGGTTATACCTCTACCTGCATAAAGGACCACTATTTAACATTCAATCAAAGAGATAGCACACTGTTTAGTAACATAACTGCTGATGTTTTCATCCCCAATGAGGTTCAAACCAGGGGTTTTTGGAATCAGACCAGTTGATAATAATGAGGTTCATGACTTTGGGGATTATAGTGCAAGAATTATCTACTTAATTTTTATTTGCAATTTTTTTTCTTGCATTATCTAACAGCAAGATATTTAACACAACCATACATGTGATAATTTTCAGGCATCAGTATGTGAAATAAAGTAAAACTATTTAACAGTCATATGTCATAATTTCTAGTCACCAGACTGAAGTAAAACTAAATATTTAATTTATATACAGTGTATTTGATAATTTTCTGCTAGTAGACTGTTAAATACAGAATTTAATTTTTAACATGGTCATACATGCAATAAGTTCCAGGAATGAAACTGTAAACTGCTGCAAAATATTTAATACATTCATATACTTTCATTAACATTCCAGGCATCAGGTTGTGAAGTACTGCAAAATATTCTGGTCAATCTGAGTGTGTTTTGTTGGATTTTCATTTCTCAGTTTTTTCTTCATGCTCATGGATAAAAAAATGCAGTGTTATTTGGAAATTAATTTTACCAGGCATGAAAACGCAAGTTTGTCTGCATCAATAGCTGAAATTACTGTTCTCAGATTTGTGCCTCTCAATAATATTTTTATCTGATTGTTTGCTGTACTGAACAGAATCAGAATTATCTATCTTATATTTACCATTAGTCTTAACCAGATCACACACAGAACTTGGCATTACACAATTGTTACTTATTAGACTGTATTGCAGAGCTGCAGATATATACTGCACCTTTCCTTTAGTCTTTAATTTTTACTGTTAATTTGGTTTTTTAAAACTACTGTAAATTGTTGGAATAAGCAACTTTCTTTAACTAACTGATTCCATGTGGTAACTGGTGCAGACACTCTACACATTACTGAGGCATTATTCACTTTCTTACTGTACAACAAAATATTCAATAAAAAAGAAATATAAATTTAGCAAAGAAAAGTTATTTTCTGTAAAAATCATCCTTATGGAGTAGGACTAAAATTTTGTTGCACTTATTACAATAGCACAGGCAGATATACACACACTGGCTCTTTACAATAGCACAGGTATACACAATTTGCCTTTAGTTCCTTGCATGATGGTTAACTAACATTCATCACTTCTTTAAACCTAACAATTTTTTCATTAAACCTTACAAACACTATAACCATGAATGACTTACAACAGTCACATTCAGACTGAATGTACTTGACAGATTCTTTTGAAATTTTCACAAGTCAAAAATGAATGAAACTATTTTAAAAAATAGTTTGTCAGTAAAAAAGGTAATTCACAAATAGGAAAATGAACAAATAAATTTATTAACAATTGCAATGTCAGTTAGCCCTATTGACATTTACTAAAAACTGTAACATAATTTACCCCAACTAACATTAACTAATGAGTGCAATATAATTTAGCCCTATCTACATTTACTAATAATTGTAATGTAATTAAGTGAGTGTTTTGTTACATTTTCATTTCTCAGATTTCCTTCATGCTCATGGATAAAAAACAGTTATTCGGAAATTAATTTTACCAGGCATGAAAAGCTGATTTGCCTGCATCAATAGCTGAAATTACTGTTCTCTGATTTGTGCTTCACAGTTATACTTTTATCTGATTGTCAGAATTATCTATCTTGTATTTACAATTATAGTCTGCACCAGATGGCACATGGAAGAAGGTACACAACTGTTATTTATTAGATTGTATTTCAGAGCTGCAGATATATACTGCACCTTTGCTTTAGTCTTTACTTTGTACTGTTAATTAGGTTTTAAAAAAACAACTGTACAATGTTGGAATAAGCAACAATCCTTAACTAACCGATTCCATGTGGTAACTGGTGCAGACACTCTACACATTATTGAGGCATTATTCACTTTTTTACTGTACAATAAAATATTTAATAAAAAAAGATAAATTTAGCACAGGAAAGTTATTTTCTGTGAGAATCATTCTTATGGAGTAGTACTGTAAAATTTTGTTGCACTTATTACAATAGCACAGATATACACACTCTGACTCTGTACAATAGCCCAGATATACACACTGGCTCTGTACAATAACACAGATATACACAATCTGGCTCTGTACAGCACAGGTATATACAATCTGGCTCTGTACAGTAGCACACATATACACATTCTTGCCCTTTACAATAGCACAGGTATACACAATTTGACTTTAGTTCCTTGCATGATGGTGAACTGACATTCATCACTTCATTAAACCTAACCATTTTTTTTATTAAACCTTACAAACACTATAACCATGAATGACTTACAACAGTCACATTCAGACTGAATGTACTTGACAGATTCTTTTGAAATTTTCACAAGTCAAAACTGAATGAAACTCAAAGAATAGTTTTTCAGTAAAAAGGTAATTCAACAAAAGGAAAATGAACAAATAAATTTGCTAACAATTGCAATGTCAGTTAGCACGATTGATATTTACTAATAACTATCATGTAATTTACCCCTATTTACATTTACAAATGACTGCACTGTCAATTAGCACTATCCACATTAACTAATAAATGCAATGTCAGCTGGCCCTTTTTACACATTTACTAATGACTGCAATGTAATTTAGACCCTTTTACATTACTAATAATTGTAATGTAATTTAGCTCTATTCACATTTACATTTAATAACTGCATTATCAGTTAACCCTTTTCACATTTACTTATGACTGCAATGAAACTTGGCCCTATTCAAATTTACTAATAAATGCAATGTAATTTAGCCCTTACTACACATTTACTAATTACTACATTGTCAGTTAGTCCTTTTCAAATTTACTAATGACTGCAATGAAATTTATCCCTTTTCACATTTACTAATGACTGCAATGTAACTTTGCCCTTTTCACATTTACTAATGACTGCAATGAAATTTATCCCTTTTCACATTTACTAATGACTGCAATGTAACTTTGCCCTTTTCACATTTACTAATGACTGCAATGTAACTTTGCCCTTTTCACATTTTACTAATGACTGCAATGTAACTTTGCCCTTTTCACATTTTACTAATGACTGCAATGTAACTTTGCCCTTTTCAAATTTACTAATAACTGCAATGTAACTTTGCCCTTTTCACATTTACTAATGACTGCAATTTAACTTTGCCCTTTTCACATTTACTAATGACTGCAATGTAACTTTGCCCTTTTCACATTTACTAATGACTGCAATGTAACTTTGCCCTTTTCACATTTACTAATGACTGCAATGTAATTTTGCCCTTTTCACATTTACTAATGACTGCAATGAAATTTATCCCTTTTCACATTTTACTAATGACTGCAATGTAACTTTGCCCTTTTCACATTTTACTAATGACTGCAATGTAACTTTGCCCTTTTCAAATTTACTAATAACTGCAATGTAACTTTGCCCTTTTCACATTTACTAATGTCTGCAATGTATCTTTGCCCTTTTCACATTTACTAATGACTGCAATGTAACTTTGCCCTTTTCACATTTACTAATGACTGCAATGTAACTTTGCCCTTTTCACATTTACTAATGACTGCAATGTAATTTTGCCCTTTTCACATTTACTAATGACTGCAATGAAATTTATCCCTTTTCACATTTTACTAATGACTGCAATGTAACTTTGCCCTTTTCACATTTTACTAATGACTGCAATGTAACTTTGCCCTTTTCAAATTTACTAATAACTGCAATGTAACTTTGCCCTTTTCACATTTACTAATGTCTGCAATGTATCTTTGCCCTTTTCACATTTTACTAATGACTTCAATGTAACTTTACCCTTTTCAAATTTACTAATGACTGCAATGTAACTTTGCCCTTTTCACATTTTACTAATAACTGCAATGTAACTTTGCCCATTTCACATTTTACTAATGAATGCAATGTAACTTTGCCCTTTTCAAATTTACTAATGACTGCAATGTAATTTATCTCTTTTCACATTTTACTAATGACTTGCAATGTCAGTTTGCTCTTTTCAAAACAGCAAACAAGCACTGAAATGTTGTTCTTACCTCTTGTACTTGCACTCTTATAGTGCAGCACGTTGTTAGAGAGAAACTATCAAAGGAGAAAGAAGCAAGATACAATTTTGCATTTCTACACATGGTCTTAGCATTAGATATTTAATACAGTGAAACCCTCATTTATTGTGGATATCTCCATATAAAAACAGTTATTGATAATTTTTCAAACAAAACCCCAACACTTGCATAAATGCCAAGTGCAATAAGTTGGCCAAAATATCTGCATCATTAGGGTGCTTACTACAAAAAATTCTTCCAATGCAGATGGTTGCACATTATAAAAACAGTTTCTTTAAGGTTTCTCTTTTTTGTTACCTTCATCCATAGTTGATGGAACATCAACATCATTTGTACAAATCTGAAAAGCCTTTATGTGTGAAAGTAGGTCATATTATGTTAAACACTTATCTGAGAATAAAGTCATATACATAGTTTTCTATTTTAAGTAACAGCAGCTATAATGGATGGCAGATTAATATCATTTACATCAATTGAAAGGTCTTCAAGCCAGGATGCTTTTTATCAAATTTGGTCAAATTCTCTTTAGCGGGCTTTCAAAAGTGGTTCTTTTTCTATTTTTAGTAACAGCAGACATATCTGCAGTCCAATCATCATCATTTGCAAATATTTTTAGGAAACTCATGCCAGAATGCTTTCTGCCAATTTAGTAAAATTCTGTTCAATGGTTTTCGAGAAGTCATTCAAAGGTTTTCTAGTTTTCGTAATGGTGACTATATCAGATTGTGGATTGACATCATTTATGCAAATTTAAAAGCCCTTCATGACAATATTGTTCAGTCACATTTATTCACATTATTTTAGTAGTTTTTAAAAGGTCATTTAAAGGTTTAGAGCCATATCTGATGGCATCTCAACTCTATTTGTACAAGCCAGGTGAGACCTTCATGCCAATTATGGTCAAATTTTGTTTATTTGCTTGTGAGAAGTAAATCCTTAAAGGGGTTTCCTAAATGTAAATAATGGTGGTTATATCTGACAGTATAGTATTATCTTTGCACACCAACTTTAAACAGCTATATGGTGGAACTAGATCAGTGATTTATGATAAGAATTTGAAAATAGCATGATGGATGATCAATGCTGGAAACAAGACATTACCATCAGCTCATTTGGCCTTTCCACCAGGTGAGCTAAAAACATCTCCTACAATAATTTGATTTTTGATAAAATTAATATTGATACAAAATATAAGCCTGATTTCCCTAAAAGAGTGGTTCACAAACACACACACACACACACCCCCATCATAACCTAAATCATGGTAAAAAGGATGTTGTGGATAATTGTGGATAGTCTCCAGGAATTTGTTTTGAGGGTGGCGAAACTTATCAAAATGTGGAAATGGAGTCATGAGGTTCAGAAAAACTTATTTAGGGTCACAACTAAAACAGGTTGGAATTAAGCCACCACCAAAAAATTTATCATGTGGAGAAAAGATATCAACATACAATTTCAAAATTTAATGTTTCTTTATTTTGATGCATTTACCAGCTGATGAAGCTAAACTTAAAGAGATCAAGGTTCTAACAATGACATTAGTGTTCATTTTGTTGCAGTGAATGACATTTTGTGTTATTCAGCGAGACATTGCCATTATTCTTAATCATAAATTTCATATTAAATGAACACAAGCTTCAGATTCTATTTATAATATATACTGAAGAACTTTGCACAGTAGAATGACATTACTGTGAAGATAGCAGTGTTTTGAACAATATATGAAATTATGATGCTAATACAGGTGGATGTCATGTGTGGTATTGTGTTGTGTTATGACATTGTGATGAATAATTTTCATGACATGAAGTCATAATGCAGCTTATGTAGAGGGATGTATGGTTCTGCATGGTGTTATAGCACAAAGTGTTGTAAACAGTTTTTATGACATGAAGTCATGATGCTAATACAGGTGGATGCTATATGAAAAAACTATTTCTCTGTGTCATTATCTTTTGATCTTTTACACAGCTCTGCAAAATTTGTTATACAATTACTTGAAATAAACATATCAGAAGGTGAGTAAAACTTTTCCCTTACCATGAAAGTCAAACCTTCTATTTCATAATTCTCTAACATATGACCTTCTGGCTTCGGTATGGCTAACAGATATCCCAACTGAAAAACAGATAATAATGAACAGATAAACATATGAATGATCAACAGTATACAATTTTACACCCAGAAAGGTGAGGGAAAAAAAAATCTTACAACTCAAAGCTTCAAAAGGTTTCAACTAATCACTTTTGATAAAACAGATTTATCTACAAAGTCAAACTGGTGATGCCTTGCAGTGAATTTTGGACAATACTAATAAAATTTTTAAGGTATTAAAATAATAATTCTGATAAAGCAATCATGGTACCATTATTTAATAGATAAAACAATAAAATGCCTAATTAATCAAACTCTAGACCATATGGTTTATATAACACAATGTTAACTTTCAAAAGGATACAAGTCCAACAAATTTAAAATCAGATGCCCATTTAGCCATGGGAGAAACATCAAATACATAAGCTTAGTGAACACATAAATAAAACACTTCTATCTTGGAGGTGAGCTAATAAAAAACATGACATAAATTTCAAACTAGTTTACCTGTGGTAGGTACAATACAATGCACTCTGTTATATTTTCACTCAATTTCTCCAACTCTTTTTTGGCTACCTGAGTCATGAAGTCAGGTAACCCAGCATATGTTCGCTTTTCTGTAATTATTACCAAAATAAAAGGAAAATCAAAAAGGGTTCAAATTCATATTACTGCAGATCTATTTCTTGGGCAATCAATTTTAACAGTTTTCCAAATAATCATTTTCTTGCACTTAAATTTAAATACAAGGGAATTATCTCTAATTGTTTCTACAAAAGGATATGATTCAATGTATTGTTAGATTTAGGCAGATTGGTTTTTCCATTGGCAACAGAGAGTTTTTTAAAGTAACTAGGGTGGCCATCAGAGTATACATTCAAAATCTGAAAATAATTTATGGTGGTCATGGCCACCCCAGTACTAATGCTCTAGAATCCTAGTAAAAAAACAAAAGTCCCTTGAAGGGACTGATGTTCTGCCAGTTTGGACATCAGACAGATACAATTTTCATTCTGAACCAACTAGACATTTTAACAAGTTTTCTGGTACAAACACCATGGTAACATTGTTTTCAATTCCAAAGAATTAGTGATAACATGATTTTCAAGACTGCCACCAAGGCACCCATACAGAATATCATAATGCCCAATTTTCATTTAGGACCTGCAAGACATGGAGAGAAATCTAGTGAAAATGTCAATACTTTCTATCCATGCATGGTAGAGATATGATTTTCAGGATGGTCACTTTGACTGCTATATTAGGCATCGGACTGGAATATTTTCACTTTGGACATCTAGTCTTTCAGTGAAAATCCAATATTGTTTGTGGGATTTTGATTTCAACACAGCTTTACTAATTTTTCATTCATATCATTATGATGTTTGCAGTGTGGCAGTTTATAGTGATGTCTAGCACTGGTACTTCTTGCCGCAGACTTGTAACATGATGTCCCACCCAGTCACATTATCTTGACACCAGGCCAATCAGTCCTAACGCTAACCTCTTAATTCTGAGCACCAGGCAAAGCAGCTGTTAGTACCAATTTTATAAGCCTTTGACATCCTGCATCTGAGATGGATGATCTAACCACTAGGCCACCAGAGCAGTTCCCAATATTGATATGACCATACTAGAAGTCTGAGAGACACTATCGTCATTTAGAACCAACTACACTAGGCATGTGCAACTTACTTCGGGGAGTAGGCTGGATAAGCTATTTTCAAAGCCACACTCTATGATGCAAATAGGCAGAAAAAACAAGTTATGGACCAGATATGACCCATAGATTACTCATGCCTGAACTAGACCATGGTATGAGTAGGTATGTTGAATTTCATAGCAACCTTTAAAGTAGTTTAAGAGGAGAAGTGATAACAAATTTGCATTAATGGATGGTTTGACAATACAAATAACAGACATCAGACAACAGGCCATACCATCAGTTTTCCTGGTCTATGAATTTCAGCCCTAAAGTATCTGATCCAATTGGGGGAATTTCTATATCCTGCATCAGTTTATATTTCACTTCTTATTCCTGAATAAACTTTTATTGGTTACATTTCCAATTACAATTACATGGGTGAAAGTCTGAAAAAAACCACAATACTGAAAAGTTGGCCAATGGCCACCGAGGCCCACTTGTGGGTTGAGGGAAATGCCCATATTCTTTAACATCATGCATACATCCACTGAATTATAAATACATAAATGTCTCATTGTAAATTATGAAACAAAATTGTGCTTCCTTTACCCTTACCACAATTTTTCATTTATTATCATACTGAACTTAAACTTCAAATGGAAACGCCTGATGCATTTTAAATCAGGGTTTACTTTAATCAATCAATATATATAAACTAAAATGAATATTGAATGCAGTTCTATAAAACATTTAGTTTGTCGCATAAATGCTCGAGACTTTCAGTTAACAAATAATCACAATTGCATATTCTAAAAGGCTGATATTAAACAATTTCATTTTTATTCACTTAGTGTTTTAGCTATTTTTTTAGTCATGAATCTGTTAGCATGCACTGCTTTTGTAAAGTGACTGCCTTTTATGTTTCCAAGTAAATTTCTGTTCTCACCATTCAAGTTCGTCAGCCCATATACATTGTATAAAGCTGCTGAAATTGACAATGACTGTTGCGAGAAGTAAACAGTTATGCTTTGAAGTTTCAATTCAGGAAAATTAGTGTGCTGTTCCGTTAGCCATTTATACATTTGTAACTGTACTGAATAGTGAAAGGTAATAAATATAGTTATTGTTGCTCAAGGCTAAATCATAACTTGAAAATTTAGTATCCCTAAGTATTGATTTCTTTCCTTTTAAATGTTTTCCACCCCTTACCTGACCCCACCCCTGCAATAAAACAAAACAAGGGATAGGCCCCTACCCCACCTCCCAAACAATGGATTTGCATGATAATGGAAGATCAACCTGTGAGGACATTCTGAAAATAGAATTTCTGTCTTATGATGGAGAACTTTCACCCCTGTAATTAACAGTAAATTTATTTAGTTAATATTTTGCCAAATAACAAGACAGAATATAGCAGTTGTCAAATTAAAAATTATATTTCACTCATTCTAATATAGAAAATGATAATTTAAAATTTAACTGAAATTATGCATTAATTAATAATTTTTTACTTGCAGTAAGATTATAATAAGATTAATTGATACTGAAGAAATATCAATGTTCTAAAATAAGCAGTTGAAACAGTAAGCAAATATAAAGCAGAACTATGTTCTAGGAAAGGCAGGTTAAATGATACATGTACTGATGTTCTAAACATGAAAACATAATCATAAAAACACAGGAATACAAAACAATTATATCCTACCACATTTTCCATATATATTGGCACATGATAAAATAACATTTGTTTTTCCTGTCCCAGAACTTATGGTGAAACTTTTTTCACCTAGGTCACATGTCCAAAGACTTAAGAAACAAAATATATTTGTATTGAATTTGTAAACCTCCTCTCGCACGTCGCAATAAAATAGATAAACAAAATGCTTATCTGATAACAATGAGAAAGAAAATAACCTTGTATTTTGAAAATTTATTCCTTTTCATTCATCATGAGCATTAAAGAATAAAATATATCCACAAACTCTGTATATGTAGAGTAGGCTGTCTAATAACACACAACACGTTCAATGACATGACCACTGAGAAACAAATGTCTGGTTGTGCTCAAAGGTTTGAATATGTTGTCCGACTGAAAACTGGATCCAACAAAATTGCAAATGACTGGGAAAAAATCAATGTAAATCTTGAAGACAACTGTCATTCACGCATGACATGGTGTTAGGTGCAAAATAATCCAAAACTGAATTATGTCCAAGTCAACTATAGGACAAAATCTTGCAAATAAGAATAATTATTTGAAAACACGTTAACTTGAGTGCAAGTGACAATCTTTTCATTAGCACATGTTACAAAAAGTACCATGAAAGCAAGTTACTGCTGAGTATACTATTTATCCGCAGACATCATTGCTCATTTGTATTATTTTTAACTACGGATGCCAAGCACACAGAAGCCAAGGTGGTGAATAAACAACTGGCAGCAAGAAGTAAACTCATTATTTGAACTTACCAACAGGACATCAAAGACAAAGGCAATTTTAATTACAAAGCAAACCATCCTCGGAAGCTTACTTTGGATGCTTTGAAGATGGTTTTTCTTTAATTTTCTTCTTTTTTTAAAGAATATCAATACAAAAGTTATTTTTTGTAAAGCAAGCCAATTTTGGAAGCTGACTTGGATTCTTTTAAGTATGCCCTTTTTATAATATACAAAGATTGCTGAGATATGGAAGTTAACTTTGCTTCCTTTCTACTGGTATTCATAGGAATTTTGAAATTATTTGAAACACTGGAACAAATTTTAAAGTGACACAACATATTACTTCCTGCATGGACATCACTGATCCGATGTCACCCAGAAGATTTGGAGAAAATAAAATCATTTGATGAATTCATGAAGGCAACAAGAGAAGCAGATGATTTTGCAAACAATATCATCATTAACATTGATAAAATTCTAGTGTACTTTTTTTTTTATCTCATTCCTGGATGGACCGACAATAAGATGGGGGTCTAAAGTGTAAGAATTAAAAAGACTGGTGCCGATTTGAAAAAAAATCTGACTTTAATCTTTGCAGTTCTGTTTTAGGTGATGTGTTGCCTCTAACAATAATTTTTCATGACATGATAAAGTTAAAATTAATATTCATGCACCGATAGAATGGATCATATGTGTGCAGCCAGGGAAGGGTCGTGTTGATGAGATGCTGCTGTAGTGGATTAAAGTTTTATCTCAAATACAGTTTTATATTTTTTAAAATAAAACTTTATTTGGAGAGCACTTCTGACATGTAATTCTTGAATGATTTAAAAGGTGTCCCATAACTTATGACTTGAGAAAACAATGTGTCCTTGAACATACAGTGCAGAAAACATTTCAAAATTAATTTATGGTGTCCCAACATATACAGCAAATATGGTATTCTAGGGGTAGATATAAACAAGCAGTACATATTTTATGCATCAAAAAAAGGGGTATACTATGTTTGTTAGAAAAAACAATCTACATATGTGTGGGTAGAAAAAAAATTCAGTGACAAGGGGTTGTATCCAAAACAAGGCTTGACAAAATAATCTAAGCTCATTGCTTAAACTTCCCTATCCTACTCCGTAATGGAGAAGGATTAATTTAACCCAGATGGTTCCTTATATGCATTGAAAATTTACTTCCATTTCACTTCATACCTTAATGAAGTTTTCATAAAGGTTCAAAAAGTGAAGTTGAGTACATTTTCCATTGCCCATCTTAGTTCTATAAAATGTTTAATTAGATCAGTGAAGATCCTTGAAGACTCAGCAAAAGAGGTAACCAAGAGGTTTTATAAGAAAGTAAGTAGCAACTTAAGTTGAACAAGTACCCATGATAGGGGTGTGGGGGTAAAATTCTAGGTTAGAGTTGTGAGGGTGGGGGCAGGGTGTGAGACTGATCCCAGAAACAGAAATTGTGCGAGTGCATCAATGTAAGTAAAACTGTCTCTTTTTGATGGAAAGTGTGATGTATTTTTTATAATATCATTTTCATAAATTTCATGCTGATAATTCATATTTCAGTGTTTCTTCAGATGACCCTATGGGTTCCATCCTATTAATAAGAAATAGAAATTTATCCACATGATGCAGGTGAACATGCATATGATGCAATAAATGTCAAAAATCTAAATTAAATATGAGCCATAATAAAATTTTGCAAAATACAAAAATCTAACAGTTACATGACCTGGGAGAACTTAATTTTAACACCGTATATAAAATTTTCTTTTAATCCATTATATCATTCTAAAGTGAAAATTGAAGGATAATGACTAACTCACACAAAGAGAGATAACTTACTAAAATTTTGCTAGAAAAAGGTGAAAATCACATATAACCTAGGTCTTCTTTATGTAAAGCTCATATTAATTTTTTTTTTGAATTGGTTAAGTTGTTCCAAAGTTACAAAGCATACAGAAAACTGAAAGGCAATGTCTAAGTCAAACTGGGGCCATACTGATAATAATGTTATTCACACTTATTAAGAAATAAGTATGTTAAATCAATGTATGTTTCATACATTCCAGTATGCATTATAATATTCATCATCATTTCATCTGTTGTATTTGGTCAGCTAAGAAAAATGTTTGACATTTGAATCATCACTGCTATCGTTCATATATTGTATCTTATGCATCTTAACAGCTTATTTCATGTCTGTTTTATGCCAAACCTCCCATCGCATAGCATAATTTACAGAGCCCTGTGATAAGATGATACAAAACCATTTTTTTATTTATTTTTTTAAAATCAAAATCATGTGTTCCTGTCTTTTTTGCTGGCAGATGATTACCACACATAAACATTATCAATTAGGCACAAAAAGAAAGTGACAACATTTATGGTTCTGTTTGAAGGATACTTAATTCATATCATATGCACTTCCAATAATGCTAAATCACTCATTTCAAAGATGCCTAATTATCTGCAATTGCAGGGTGATGCTAAATGTGAAAAAGTCTCTTCTAAACGCTGACCTGTATCAAATGGCATGTATGTATATGGTGTAACTGCACATCAGGATAAACCATACTATAAGATCCAAGCAAGTACTAGGTAGCAAAAATGGTAAATGCAAAAGCTTTGCCAAATCTTTAAGAGGACAAACCCTTCCCAAACCAAAAATTAATATTTAGCATGATACATATAAAATACAGAAAAGATGCTGCAAAGACTACACTAAAAAGGCACAAAAAAAGACTACCCTAAAAAGGTATACAAAACAAGACTACCCTAAAATGGCATTCAAGACAAAGGTAAAGACCAAAAAAATGTCTAATATCCTAAAATACATGCTCAAAATCTTTTATATAAATCACTTTTTTAAATCATCCAGACTTCATTTGGAACATTATCAATGGATGCATGCCAGGGCAGACTGGTTGCCTCTATTAGTTGCCTTTTACAATATGCTAAGGTCACATCAGGTATAATCTCATCCCCAAGCCTGCAAGGGGTGGGGATGGGATGGTGTGTGTGTGTGTGTGTGTGTGTGTGTGTGTGTGTGTGTGTGTGTGTGTGTGTGTGTGTGTGTTCAATGGAAGAAGATACTAGTCTTAATTGGATGAACGATTTAATGGAATACAACCAATTTTAACAACTTTTAATGACCTTCAAAAAGATTCTGGAACTGAAGAAACTGATGCTAGCAATTCCTTTAAAACTAGATAAAATTTCACCATCAAACGGCTTCTATTTAAACATTTTTAGGTAATGACATAATGGAATTTTACTTTCATCTAACTCTGCATCCACATTGGGTTTGACAACAAATCTTCTCTGAAGGCTGGACCCTTCAAAATCAACCTGTAATTATCAAAGAAAATTTATTAAATGTCATTCTGATGCTAATAAATCATGCTCTACTAAATAATGCAAAGATTCAACTAAAGGACATTAATGAAACCAATTATAAGGACAAATTAAAACTAAGGTTTGACAAAAGACTATGTCTTGCCATGGTAAGGCCCCAAGTTGTATTATGAATTCATTTATGCCAACCCATAAGCATGTTTATCTGGTATGCTAGCATCACTTTTGAATCAATGAAGCTCATCTGGAATACATAAGACATTAATGAAAAGTACAAACCTTGTATAAATTCATATTGCCTCTCATGATGAGCCTATACATAGAGGAGTCAGTAACAATTAACTCATTAACCCCTAGCGCCACAATTACGGGGCAGGAGGTGGTATCCTACTTCTGAGCTCTGTAGCGTTAAGGCCATGTGCGACACAATAAAGCGGGTGGTATTATAGAAAGGTAGACAGATGTAGCTTTACGATGATACCAAAATACAGAGGGAAAAACCTCACTTTTTGGATTCGAGTTTATCCCAGCCGAAATTCGCCCAAGCTCATGATCCGGTTTTGTGTCCTGATTTTAGACTTTTTGACTTCAGATCTTAGACAGACCAGTCTGAATTGCACACAGACATGTGAACCTTTGCAAACATTAAGATAAGATGGGCATTTAGAATGAAGAGTGGTCTCGACACAAAAATGATGGGTCCGTTTAGCAAAAAAAAAACAAAACAGAAGTCCAGTTTTTATCCTTCTGCTCATGCTCAGGCGAAAGAGCCAATAAAACTCGATATATCTAACACAAATAGGCATCAAAAAAGCTGAAAATGTCTTCCAATTTGATTTATTATAATATATTTAGAAATATCTCCCAAAATCGATTTCCTACTTGCATTTTAGGCGAAAACAACAAAAACCTCCAGGGGTTAATGGGTTAAGATCTTATGTGAATAATGGTGTGTTTATTCCATCTAATTCCAGAACCCCGAATTCCTTCAACATTTTTAGTCAAAATAATATTATTGTAAACATTAGATTTTTCATGAATTATCTGTATTTTCTTTTTCTTCTCACATTTCTGCTGATTTTCACCAAATTTACAATCTAGTTGATTGGTTTGTTCTTATCTCGTGGATGCTTTTCACAATGAGAAAGTAGATTCTATATATGATTCAGTCATATTAGTGATTAAGTACTTTCCTTCTATATGTGTCCACAAAAAAACTCCGCCAAAATTTTATCTGGATTTTCTGGAATTTATTTTTCATAATTTAGAATGTGGAATTCTTACAAAAATTTTTTTCAAAACTTTTCATTATTTACAATAAAGGGCCTCTCCTAAAGAACTTGTTGTGCTAAGAATAACGTTTCACTGGTACTTCAATTTAGGAAAGTTTTTGAGACTTAAGAAAAATAGGATTTATATCCCAGACAGTTTGTTTTATAATAAATATGTGGTTTACAGCATTGAAGAATTCTACTAAAACTTGTATCCTACAAAAAAAAAGTAATTCAGTGATGATATTAATGTATGTGTGATGGCTAGATTCATGCTAATTAAAAACAAAAACTGCACCAAATGGTCAATCAAACATGCAGAAGTCCTATCTTTATTTACTTAAATAAATTTCCCATTTTTAGAATAGAAAATTTTGTAGAAAATTATATTCTTTAAACTTATCAAATCAAATGAACATTAGGAAATAAATTGCGCAAACTCCCAAAAAAATCACTGAATCCAGCCCTTCCATAAAGACAAAAAAATGTGTCTTTCTGTTTGATATACAATATCGGCACTAAAAAATTATCTATCTGAAATATCTCTTCTAGGATAATATAATAACATCCTCTTGCAACTGCCATACTACCCATCTCCCAGATGTTCTCCAGTTCAAACCTATGAAAACAACAAGGATGTTCACATTACCAGGGATGGGAAGGAGGGCTTAAAAGTGATATCATCAGAAGTATTCTCTGAGAAACATACTATAATTATTGTCCATTCCCTGTTAAATACATTACCCAATCATATTAACTTTAGGAGAATATGTATGAGAAAAAAAATGCACGATCATCCATATTTATCCTTTAAAAGGCAATATTATTGCAACCTTAGAAGGATGAAGTCCTCTCCTAATGTGAAGGTAGCACAACATGAAGGATAACAGAACAATATTATGAGATTAATGAAGATGTTGCCTTAATGATGTCTGGTAAATTCCAGCAAAAGCAATAACACCATGCCCAGAATGATAAATGTGATGTCATCAACACAACCGGGTGATATACGGCCCCAACTAAACCACAAGGTCAAATCTTTCAAGGTTATATCTTATTCTCCTGAAGTAAAAGTCAAAGCTTAAACTTTTACAGATGCCTTAAAAAATACCTTGAGTGCACAAGCCAGGTCCTGCAACTTTGCCTAACCTGATTGAACTTATTGCAAAACATGGCCAAGGATACCAAGAAAAGCAGCAATGTTTCTTAACTGATTCTGTGATAGGGGCAGACATATTTATTGCTGATATGTCTTTAATCCAATTTTCAAATGTCAGTCTCCACAGCAGTATTCATGTCCTTTCAGAGCATGATGACTAGCTGTGATTTGATGCAATGTCAGCTTCACAAGACTTTTCTTTTAACTTTGGCCAATCCAGAAGGTGTAGTAAGCTCCTATGTTAGTGAGTTGTCCTTACTTAGCTTGGAAAGTTTCACTCAGGGCTATCTGGAAGCTGAATCTGGCCAGTTACCTACCATCTAGAGTTGTTATTCTGTATGGTTTCTCTGGTGATATACTGTCCAGGCACAGACAATGAGTTGCATCCCCATCAACCGTGGCATGCTGACCAGGGATAAGATAAGGCATGTAATGGTTAGGGCACCTTTTCTACCCCTTCTTTATGCAACAGAGGTAAGCAGTGTGATCCTAAAAAGGGCTGCTCAGTCACCAGGTGGATACCAAATTCCACTGCTGCTTCAATCCAGTGAAAAGCAAGCCTCTGCCCTGAAAAGCCTCTGTAGGTCTGCAGATAACGCTCCCAGTGTATACCTGTTGCTTTGCCACTTGCATATTTCCACAGGACTAGAAAATATCTGGTGAAGGGAGATGAACAATGTCATTCCTACTCTCTTATCCGGACCTATTTGAATCCAGTGGCACAACAATGTTGAGACAAGTCCAGATGCAGATATAATATACTGTGATCTATTGCCAATTATTTTTATCTCTTTGTAACCAAATTTACTAATTTTACTTTCAACAAAATCTAAACACAGGAGTTTCTCAAAGTGCCGATGCTCAGCCATTCCAGGAATTCAAGATATGACCATTCTTCTATTTAAATGTTGTCTTGAAAACATCTCCGTTATTCTTGAGTAATAATATTTTCAAATTCACAACTGTGATAGCCTTACTGAATACAAGATTGTCACTCTTTTCATTGATAGTACAAATATGACATTTTGTGAAGACCTCATGATATTGAGATGACAGACATCCATTGAGGAAAAATAGTGAAAATATTATCAATATATTCAACATGGCAGCCATGGTTTTGATTTCAGATTGGCACCACTTTCATTCAAGACCAGCTAGATATCATAATTAGCCTTTTATTTAAAACTCTATGTTGCTCGCTCTACTGATTAGCCCTAACTACACTGACCCAGATTTACAAGTGCATCATGCAACAGCAGATCTGGATCATGCAGCATGCAGTTGGACTCTTATTAATGAGTATAGATGCTAGAACAACAAGAGAAAACCTTGGACTGAAGATTTACCACCAGTTTAAATACACTTAAGAATTGCCTCATTTCTTAAATTACATAATGTAGACCCTAACCATATTTTCAATTGTATCTAAATCCTTTCCAAGTCAATCATGTACTAATGCTGTGTATTAATATTGACAAATTAATGATGTTTGAGATGTAATTCTTTGAAAAAAATGATCTTACCACTTGACTGATGAAAGCTGCTAAACTGTGAAGTCTGTCACTGAATGCCACTGATATCTGTAATATCACCAATAATAAGGTTAATGAAAAAGTTACAGAATAGATTTACTAGTTTTGAGATATATCTTGGTAATCTCTCGTGTATTAGAGATAGAAAGAGGTATGAAACATCACAGATGAAGCCAAAATCTGTGTGGGTAGTACAGTGAAATCAATATTGCTAAAGTTCCTCACCACAAATTCTAACCTTCATGGGTGGAATGTCTCATTATTAACTAATGTATGCAACAATTCCCATTATTAAAACTCCATAAAAATGTCCCAATTTTGAATTGCTGTGACCAGTCCAGATCTGGCTTTATTTGGTTTGTTTTAGCTAGTACTATCAAACATCATTATCACCATGGTCCTAATCTTCTAAATCCTGCTTTTAAAGTGTTTGATAGACATAGACATGGCTGATCAATAAATTGACTATGTGTAGCAAATAATAAGCTGCCACTAGTCAGTCCTCTTTAAATCTGTCAATTATATAGGAAGCTTAATAATTTTGCATGTTCACTTTCATCCATGATTATATGTTATGTCTATTTAATTTGTACTGTGTGTTGGCTTTTATCCATGATTATATGTTATGTATATTTAATTTGTACTGTGTGTTGGCTTTCATGATTATATGTTATGTATATTTAATTTGTACTGTGTGTTGGCTTTTATCCATGATTATATATTTATATATTTAATCTGTATTGTGACTGTTAGCTTCTATTCATGATTATATGCTATGCATATTTTATTTGTATTGTCTGGTCAGTAATTGAGGGTAGAGGCCTGACTACCGTATTTATGACACATACTGGGACAACATATTTACTGGGAAATCATAAATTAATTTTTAAAGTAATTTTTGTGTTCATTCTATGTTCTGGGACACAATGGGTTTGTTTTTGTTTGAGGCATAAATTGTGGGACACCTTTTAAATATTTTTGAAAATTACATGTCAGAAAATGCACACCAATTAAAATTTTAAAAAATTCAACTGCGTACTTAAGACAAAACTCTTAAATCCACTGCATCATTACCTCATAACCCAACCCTTCTACTGTACAAGTACGATCTGTCCATATTTCTTAGCTCTCTCATGCCATAAAAAAATTATCATTGGAGGCATCACATATCATGTTGCAGAAACTGCAAGGAGTAAAGTTAGATTTTTTTATTTGCACCAGTATTGCCTATTCTAATTTTTAATTAGGAATGAGATCAAAATACACTGTAGTTTTATCCATGTCAATGATCATATTGTCCCCCAAATCATCTTTTCTTCCGGCCTTCGCAAATTCATAAAATCATTTTATTTTCTCCTCCAAATCAAGGAGATGCTTGGTCATTGAATTCTCACAACATATACTAGATTGTGTCAATTTAAAACCTGGGGTTCTATTTGTTTGCCATTTGTAATCATAATTAATATAAATGGGCATCAATAACTGTAGGGTAAATAGTATACAAAGCTTTAACTTGCTTTAATGTACTTTTTGTAACCCATGCAAGCAAAAAGAATATCATTTGCAATCACAATGTATTATTTAATAACAAGATCTTTATTTGCAAGATATTGTCATATTGTTAACTTGGATATAATACACTGTTGGTTATTTTGCACCTTACACCATGTCATGCATGAATAGCAGGTGCCCTCAAGCAATGGGTTGATCTATCTCCATCTCTTTCTCTCTTTTGTGATTTTAGTTTTCAGTCTGAAAACATTCAAATCTTTGAGGACAATTAAAGATAATTTGTTCCTCTATATTCATGTCAATGACCAATTTGTCCCATTACCTGACAAAAGCAATATACACTGGATGCATATGCTATTTATACACAGTGTTTTGATATATTCTTGCCTTTAATAAATTGATCATTAAGAACAAAATAGTAAATAAATGCAAACAGTACAAGGTTAGTTTCTTTCATTTTATTATCAAATAAGCATTTTAATATTCTTTCTTATTGTAGCATGCAGTGTGTTTGTGTGTGTGTGTGTGTGTGTGTGGCGAGTGCAAATATTTTGTCTTGAGACATTTGATCTAGGTAAACATAATTTCAGTATAAGTTCTTGGCAAGGAAATAGTTAATTTTATTGTGTTCAAATATATATGGTAAATATGGTACTCATATCATATAACAGTTAATAGTTGTCTATGATTTTAGATTATATTTATGATCAATAATATTCAGAGGTAAACATGTTTACATATACTGCATTTAAGGTCAAGCTTTATTTTGAAATTAAGAATAATCTAGAAGCATGCTGTTTATAAATTTGAGGAATATTCCATTAAGATGATGGAGCATTTCCAGAAAATTATTACTGTGACATAGGTGGAGTGGAGCAGTATCTAAATTTGTATTCTTCAGAATTAATAATTCATATCTTAACATAAATCTATAGAGGAATCAATTTTAGTTGTGTTTCAGTTAATATTTAAGAGGATTTATTTAAATTATTCATCAGAATTACAATGTGCTCTTTGACTTTGCAGACTAAATCAATATTTTGAGATTATAGTGAGTTCAATCAAAGACAATTTGGATTATATCATTCTGATGCATACAGACTGTTGGCACATTAGCATATTCAAGACTACTGGCACATCAGCACATTCTAAACTGGAATTCATTAGGAACATGACTGGAATTCATTTGGAATACTCAATACCTTCGGATAGAACTTTCAGGACTATTTCTGATTTAATTCATAAGACTTTAAGTTCTTTTTATATTTTCATTTTGTTTTCTAGCGAAATAAATTATTTGTTGAATTTTACAAAACTTGTTGGTTTTTATTCTTTTCTATTACTTAGTTTAATACCAAAAAGTCATAACATACAAGTTATTAAGCTGCATGAACAAAAATTTCATTAGTGAAAGGCTGAAATAAAGTTTGATTAGAAATAATAGGAGAATCATAGAGGATATAACAGACAAATTATTAAGATACAATGTCATTCAAGCATGAAAATTTTGTCACAATAACATATTTTTTGTATATGCAAGTTACTCTCTTGAAGATGTATACAAATATAAAAGTTCACAAATGTCAGTAAAAGAAGAGTAAATAAATTGGGATGTAACATATGAATAGCATAAAATATTCAACTAAAACATATTAGATAACAGTGCCCTTCTTTTGGTATGGTTGAGTTACTCTCCATAGGATGCATCCACATAAAATTTCATGTGTGTAGGGAAAATATTGTCCAAGATATTGAGGGAATAATCAATGAATAGCTGACAATAAACAAGTCACTCAAATGTAAAAATTAGCTTACATTGACCTAGCTTTTAAAAGGTGACTTGCTCTCTGAAAAGCACCTACATCACAATTTTATGAATATAGATGGAACTGGGTAAAAGGTATTGAGAGTGACTCTTAAGCATGAAATATAGGTTACAATAAACTACTTTTATTATAAACAAGTTACTCTCAGAGGTGGATGTCATATAGGTTCAGAGATACAGCGAGTTTCATAACTGGCTGAAAATTAGGTATTCTGGTATAACTTGGTTGAACACATTGAGAAGCAGCCACATACCAATATTAGTAAGAGTAAATGGAATATGGTCTAAGACATTAACATATAAATGATTAAAATAATTTAAGTCACAAAATTATGAACTTAAGTCATTGACCTAATTTTACTTGGTTTAATACTTTAAGCATTAATAAGAAGTTGTTACGAATAAATAGCTCACAATATTAAGTCACTAAAGTGTGAAAATTACATCACAGTAACCTTGTTTTAACATGGCTGAGATAGTCATCCTGAAATGCATCTGCATACCAATTTTATAAGTGTGTATGAAAAATGTGGTCCAATATGATGATGATAGTGTAACAAATGAAAAGCTAAGAATACAGAAGTCACTCAAACATGACAATTAGTGACTTAGTTTGGGTTACTCTTGTTGAGATTCATCCACATACCCGTTTTTATGAGTGTAGGTGAAATTGGATTAAAGAAATTACAGATGAAATGAATGAATGACTGAAAATAAAAAAAATCACACAATCGTGAAAATTAAAGATCATTGTAAAACAAGTTCTGATATGGCTGAGTTAATCCTCCCAAATGCATCCACACACCAATTTTCATAAGTGAAGTTAAGTATGGTCCAAGATATTGACAGACCAACAATTGAACAGCTGAAATTATATAACTCACACAAGAATGAAATACAAGTAGCAATGGCCTTGTTTAATACAGCTCACTGACTTTTCTGAAGAAGGATCCATATTCAAATTGAAATGAGTGTAAGTGAAATTGGGTCCTACATGCTGAAGGCTTAATGAAAAAAAATACACAAACATTCAACAACAAAATACCATATCCCTCTCAACTCCTTCCATGAGGGAATTATAAATATGTAATCATAATTTTAAAAAATTTTCTTCACTCTTACCTTTCTGAAAATTTCAATATTCTGAGGTTGTGCTCGACAGATGTCACCAATATAAATGGCATGATAGGCTGTCTGAAAAATCATTAATTATAACAATGATGATAATGAAGACAGATGAAAAACATCATGAAAATGATTACAGCTATTAAAATTTGATTCCAATGAACTTAAATAACAAAGCTGTAATGTTTACCAAAAATGTTGAAATATATACTCAGTTTATTATAGCCAAAACAATATTTCTTTTTAATTATTGGAAACTTACAGCATCTCCTCATCTACTAACTAAACTTGCTGAGTCTCCTAAGCTTACTGAATAGCTGATGTGTTATAATGAACATGTTACACCTGACTCAGTGTGCACTTGTTTCATTTTCTGTACTTAATTTTCCTTTTAATATGACAGGATATGTTTAGTAGATATGTCCATGTTTCATATATCTAAGAGTTTAGTAAGACATCCCTGGGATTATAGTGATATAGTTTTCTATATGTAAGATGAAAAATTTATCATAGAATCATCTGGAGAGAGAATGTTCATTTACATGTCTACCAATTTTGTAAACTTTATAGGCAGTAAACTAAACTAAGGTATTTACATGTGTAAATGTTCCAGCCTTAATAAATAGCATTTACATGTATTTATACTAGTTTATAAATTACTGGACTTTCAAAGTGAAATAAAAGTGATATTTCACTGGAGTGAATTGTGACAAATAATTTCACAGATGCATGAATACCAATATAAGACTGAAATTTGAAGTTATTCTAAGATGTTTATGTGGCCATGTGGTAAAATGGCTGCCTTGCATCAAAGATGACTTAACTTCTAATCCAACAAGGTACAAATAATTTTTTTTATCTTAGTGTTATTTTACTTTCAATTCAAAATGATAATGATGTAACTGCTTACATTTTTTCTGCATGAAAAATCGCAAAACACAGTAGAACATAAATGGTAAACTGCTAATATCATGCAGGATTCAGTATTTGCTACTTCAATCTATTATACAGACTACACACAGTACATCTTGCTATCCAATATCACTGAGCATAAAAAAGTAGAACATCTGCTTATGAAATACATGTTATTCACTCATTTCAAGCAAATATACTCTATGTATTCAGATTTGTCCATTTTCAAAGCCAATAAAGGTTCCAATAGTATGCAAGGTTAAATCCAATACAACTTTTATTTCAAAACCTAAGCAAAATAATTATTAATACTCCTTCAATATAAGGATCTTCATTATAGCACCATTCCTGTTATAAGGCAAGTATGCTAATGGATCCAATTTTATTAAATGTAGCAAAATTATATTTATCATGTACTTCATTGAAAGGAATTCACACAATAAGGCAGTGTACTTCCACTGACATAGTGAGGAAGTACTTTATCATGTACTTCATTATAAATTGGTTTCTTGACAAAGTGATACTCTCTATGGCTCCCATCAACAGCATTATAATGAGGGAGTACTGTAGTAAGCACCTCATTATATGGTGATTTCACTATAAGGTGATAAAATCTACTGCTCCCATGGATGGCATTTTAATGAAGTAATACTGTATTCTTAATTTTATCACTAATCTAAGTTGTGGTGCTCAGCAAATTGAATTTGTTTTTTGTTCATTTTAAGAGAAGATGATTTACAAAGTATATCTCTTTATAGCTGCTTACATCAAATTATTACTAGAGCACAGTCATCTGCATCAAATCTCTATTTCCTCAGGACTTACATGGACTGCTAAGGAAAAGTGTTGTATCATTCAAAAACTGGAGTTGCATCATCAGTGTCCAATCAGACCTCTAATCAGTGCCTTTGTGATCAAGCAATTGGTTTAGAAAACTGTTCCACTGTTGCTATTACAAGGCAATGCTAAACAGGTGATATTAGAATTTCCATCTTACATAATCATACTCAATCTACAATAGGCACATAATTGTCTGTGAACAGAGATGCATGAAATCTGACTGGCAAGTGTTGTTATTATACAGTGCAACTCATAAGTGATCTGTAAAAGTCCAACAAAAAAACCCTGATGTATATCCATTGCTGTGACAAAATGTCTGCTTGGAGAGTGAAGGATTTGATAAACATGTCATACAGTGGCATTTGCATTTACAAATAATACAGAGAAGGAATGGGCATCACAAGTTTTGCTCTGGAAACAAACGTGTCTATAATGTATGGATGAAGAGGCAAACAGAAGGATTAAAAATATTGAGAATGATGAATAGCACAAAATGTTCATCTGGACCACTAGTATGTGTATAAAGTTTAATGGCGATATCTTTCATGAAGTTTTACATTTCCAGCATGCTCAGGAAATATATGTGTCAATGATGGATGGATGCCAAATTTCACAGACATATCCTAAACAGTATTAGAGTCTCGCCAGAAATGATATCAATAGATGGAATGATGGATGAACAGAGAAACTGACAAAAATCATTTAAAAAATTAAAACTGGAAAAATGTGAACAGCAGAAAGCTCATTTGGACAACCAGTTGAATATGTATGACAATGTATCATTGTAACAACTTGAACAATTATGGAGTTATGCTATTAAAATGAAAGTGTGGCAGTTGGACAGATGAAAGCACCTAAATGTTTATATTTTCCAGCCAACTTTATTCTTAGTGGAATGAAAACAATCCTAAAATATTAGATTATTGCTCTAGGCAATACCTACATGACCTGATAAACTGACATTACTTGTGGATCTAATATACAGTAGTCACCTTTATGAGGGGTACTGCTTAAAAGAGGCCACCACCTTGCCAGGTATAAAAATTATATATATATGCCATTTGGTCCCTTTAAAAGACCAGCTTCTCAATGCAGAAGAGATGGCCTATTAAACAGGGGGACTATTATGTAATCTTATAATGATGATAATAAAGATAATAAGAAATGAAATTACCTTATAGAGAACCTGCCAATCTCCAAACGAAGCTTGTGACTGGGTCATTCGCATCAAAATTCTCTGAAAAAATTACAACATTAAATCTTAATGATGGACATTGAAGTCCATAAAAACTAGCCATGGGCTCTTGATCCACTTTGTTCAAATCAGCTATTTCTGCATGTCAAAGATCAATATGGGACAAACTAAAGTAACATATTCCAAGAGTCTATAGGTAACAAAGTAAAGTTATATATGCCAAAGGTCAACATGGAACAAACTATAGCTACAAATGCAAAGAGTCAATATGGAATAAACTAAGCTACATAAGCCAATGGCCAAGATGGAACAAACTAAAGCTGCTACATATGCCAAGGGTCAATATGGAATGAACTAAAGCTATATATGCTATGCCATGGGTCAATATGGAATGAACTAAAGCTATATATATGCTATGCCATGGGTCAATATGGAATGAACTAAAGCTATATATGCTATTCCATGGGTCAATATGGAATGAACTAAAGCTATATATGCTATGCCATGGGTCAATATGGAATGAACTAAAGCTATATATGCTATGCCATGGGTCAATATGGAATGAACTAAAGCTATATATGCTATGCCATGGGTCAATATGGAACAATCTAAAGTTGTTTCACATACCAAGGGTCAATAATTGAAAGAAAGTGGATCAAATATACTTGGCTAGTGATGATGTTCATGCACATGTAGAACATAGTTCACTATTATTCATGGAATACCAAAATACTTTGCGGACTTCGATAAAAATTATATATAATCCCAGCAAAAATACTTTCCTTATGTGATCATTCTCCAATTATTGTATACAGGAAGTGAAATGTGATTTCTTTGTTAAGCAATGAAAACTGATGTCCATAAAAATAAATGATTTTTTTCTTAAATTAAAAAGAAAAAATATAAACTTTAGCAATTATGTTAAAATAACTGGCATCAAGTTAATTTTAAGCTATGCCCAACCCAATATTGCAGGTTACTATATCAAAAAGGCATGGTGTATCTCTGACTCTTCATATGAGTTCCTTTATGAAATTTATTTAAGAAGTTTTCAATCTCATATTATACCTCAATGTTGAGTTTTCTCCAGGACCCTAAAGACTTGTACACAATCTATATGTGACTAAAGAAAAGAATCATATCACTAAAGAAAAATGGATCAAAATGATTCACTTCTTTTAAAAATTTTAGATTTTTAAACCAATGGTTTTATCTTGATGAAAACACTGCTGTATCAATTTCTATTTTAAGTGATAGGATTTCTGAATGCCAAACCTGTGCCATTTTAGTCATGGTGATTCTGATGTTTGCTGATTATAATGACCCATCACATGCTTCTATTTTTTAACAAGTGAATCAGTTTGAATTGACAATAGTGAGCTCTTTCATACTAACTAGCCTAAGATACTGCTTTAAGTGGCCATTTTGCAAAATGGGCTTTTGCTGTACTGTTTCTTTGAGGTAGGTATCACCAGACTTTTGTGTTACTATTGAGATCCTGAACAGTGTGATGGAACATATATTAAGAAAATTAATAAAAGCAGAAAATACTATTATATAGTGAGGAAGATGTCAATGTCTGATAAAACTTTAATTGTTTTAAATCTCTTTAAGTGAACAGTGAAAGTTTTTAAATTGCAATCTTCAACAATTAACAAAAACACAGCAAATTCATCTACTGTAAGGTACTGCCCATATAATTATTAGACAGATGGGGCTGTGATTTTTGCTTGAGCTGATATATTTTCTGTTCTTTTATCTCAAGACAATTAATATTTGTTCCTAATAATATCATAGATATATATAATATAGTCTTATTTTGCTATAAATCAGACAAAAGATTTCCAGTTCTTGACTGACAGAAATTAAACCAAAAAGTGTCAGGCAGTTAGCCTAGAACATTGAATTGTTGGTCCTCAACACAACTACAGTGTACCACAGTACATAGGGAAATAATATTTTATACTGCATTATAAAACTTTTGATAGAACCCATTTTCAGTGTAAACTATCTGAGCTGTCAAAGAGTAAATGTCATGTGCTGTCAAAAGTACTGAGGACTGAGTATTAGCTATTAAGAGACATAGTAGAAGCTGTCAAGAGTACATGAAATGCACTGCCAAGACTATATGGTATGATATGTTGAGTTCATGCCATAAACTGTACGAGTTGTAAAGAGTACATGGTAGGAGCTGTTAAGAGTGTATTGTATAAACTGTCAGAAATATATAGTACGATCTGCAAACAGTACATGGCATTAACTTCATGACCTAACATGAGCACATGGCATAAACTATTGTCATGAGTACATATTGTTAGCTGTTAAGAGTACACAGCATGAATTGTTGAGTATTTGGCATGAGCTGTGTGAGTTGTCAAGAGCATATGGTACAAGCTGACACAAGTACATGGCATGTGTTGTCAAGAGAACATGATGACCTGCAATAGTTGCCTACAGTATGTTAAGGAATGCATGTCTAAGATTTTGGAACTTGTACAAAAAATTAAGTTTAAGCTTTAGTATACAGGAAACTTAATGTACTGACCGAGACATTCTTGATATTCTTCAGATTATCTTGATGGCTTGACACAACCTCAATATTTCTTGGATTAACAAAGAAAGAAATGGCATTATATCTCTGCTTAAGGATAGTCTGGTCTCTTGAAGGTCTTAAAAACCAAAGTCTGAAATTGAAATCAATTAATTTCTATACAAGTCTGTAAGAGCTGAAGATATTAATTAGAAACCATCAAACATTTTTTCATTGTTGCTATAACAACCTAATAATTGGTGCTCAAAGTATTATGCTGGAAATTTTATGATACTGTTGACTATAAACTACAAGGTAATGGGCACCTAACTGATGCCTCATCCTTTTATCAATGTATACTATTACACCTAAGTTTAAAAATCCATGTCAGTTGTTGAAATTCAAAGACACAACATTGTTATATTTAAAAAAAGAAATGAAGTCTCCTCAGATGTTCATTATAAAATTTAAGGTCACATCACACTACCCATTACCACAAGTTATATTACTCTCACATTACTGACATATCACCTTAATATAGTTACAATGATATTTCACAACTCAAATGAAATTTCTCAGGGTCTACCATATTTTCACTCAGTTTTCTTCAGTATTATTAAACACTTTTTGCCATCGAACTAAATGACAAAATGTCCATCATCATGTCAGCTATCTTCGTGTGATTCAGCCCTCTGATAACTTATATGCTATAGGTAGCTAATTCATCATAACCTCAAAAAAAAAAAGTTCAGATGCAAGTAAGAGAGACTGGCTGTTATTTACTGTCAAAAAATGTGAAATTATCTAGTTTTATATGATATTTGGGTGGTTTTGCACATGCTGATATATTCCTGTGCATAAGTTTTATTATATAGAAACATAAGGTAAATGTTTGACACATTTGTTATATTTCCCACAGACTACCACATTCTTCATATCTGGTACAAATACCAATTTGTTCCTGTAAATATGTTTCTTCATTAGTTTACCTATCATAACATCTTAGGAAAACTACTAGAACCACAAATCAAGTCTCACCCAGATTAGATCTTTTAGCTAAATAGCTAAATGTTTTCTGCCAACCTCGGTGGAAGTTTAAGTGATCTCTCCTTGATACAGGGATTTGCACAAAATCAAGTGAATTATTCATTTACTACTAGAGCAGAAGGCATTCTGATTCCTTTGATTGTTGTATCACCTTTGGAATCTGAAGTGTTGGAAGGAAAGCAATAAATATGTCCATTCAAAACAACAGAAAGAGCATCAACTGTCCAGGCCTATGGAGACAAAGATTGATATTTTGGTCTTGTCACCGAAAAGGACCATCATAAGTCAATCCCATCAGCCACCCTCTGAGTGAAAATCACAGGATGAACCAAGTCTGCCAAACATTAGCTGGCCTAGGATATACTGCACCTGGATGTGGATTGTCACTGAAGACACCACCTTAGATAATAAAAAAATGAACATAAAAATATGGGGACTTGGTTCAAACTTGCCCTTTGAGATAAGTCACCATGGTGGAGTTTTGTCAAACAGATTGAGAACTCCATTCCTCACATAGGTTTTCCAGCCACCAACAAAAAGCTTTAGAACTGTCTTCATCTCAAGTTGACATGTAAATTATGGTCCTGAAGTGGCCATACTCCATTGGTATCCCATAATTATTATGACTTTATTTAAAGAGGTTAACTCAATTATCTAAGAACTAATCTACCTTGAGGCCCTCATTCAAAGGAATTTACTTATTTTTGCTGCATCTCTGAAGCCACTGTATATACTGGGTTTGGAAAAAGGAAATAGAGATGGCATTTCTAATCTCAACTAGAATACTATTCCAGAGAAAAGTTCCAGAGTATTGGAAACTTTTTTTTAAATAATTCCATATTTGGTTTGGGAATGTTGTAATGTTTGGTAGACATTGATCACAGGTGGGGAGTATTTCCAGGTAGCCTATACTTGAATAGTGATTGTAAATATTCAGGAGCACTATTATTGGCTATCCTTTACATTAATTTGGCTTTTCTTAAACAGATTCGGTCTTTAATAGGTAATATTTTTAACTTACCAGCTAAATTTTTCTTGCTTTTTTTCTGGATTGATATTAACTCAAAAGCTCTTTTTTGGAGATATGCCAGCTTTGCTATTAGTTTTATCATTTTAATTACCCCATACTGTATTACAGTAGTCTAAATAGGATTGTATGTAACTGTTATAAAATAGTTTTCTGTGCTTTTCCGGGAGAAAGTGTCTTATCCTACTGAGAAGCCATAAACTTGAATTGACTTTTTTACTGATATGTTTGATATGTTGAGTCCATGATAGGTTATTATCTACCAAAACACCAAGTAGACTATAGTGACAGACCATTTGCAAACTTTTATCCTTCCATGTCAGACATAGTTCATCACTATCAAGTTTTGTTCTTTTATTCCGTGTTGAGATAAGTAATATTTTAGTTTTACCAGTATTAACTACCATACCATTGCATGTGCACCAGTTGTCCAGTTTGTTTAGGGCATTCTGTAGAGGAATTTTGAGTTCTTGCTTTGTGTTTTGTATGTCTGACAATGTTATGTCATCTGCATAGAGATCTGTAGATGATACTGAGTCCTTTAGTACAAGTGGTAGGTCATTAATAAATAAAATAAACAGTAATGGACCCAGAATTGAGCCTTGTGGTACTCCACATCTAATTGTTCCAGGTTCAGACAGAACATTACTTATAAAAATATGTTGTGTTCTCTCACTTAAGTATGAAGTAAACCATCTAACTGTGGTTTCATCATATTGGTAGATTTTCAGTTTCTTCAAAAGGATTTCATGATCCACCATGTCAAAAGCTTTCAAAAAATACAGAACCTATTATTCTACCTTGGTCAAGTGCTTAGAGCCATTTATCAGTTAGGGAGATCAAGGCAGTCTCACATGAATGTTTCTGTCTAAAGCCTGATTGATTAGGGTATAACAGAAAGTGTTTGGTTAAATATGAAATAAATGCTTTTCAATAATTTTTGACAAGTTTGGTAGTATTGAAATTGGCCGGTAGTTATCAGCTACATTCTTAGGACCAGATTTGTGAATAGGAGTTACTTTTGCAGTTTTCCATATTTTGGGGACAGATGAGGATGCAATACTTAAATTGATTATGAATGTTATGCTATCTACAATAGCAAAGGCAGAAGATTTAATGAGTCATAGACCAATCTGATCAAGTCCTGTAGCTTTCTTAGTATCAAGTTCACTGAGATATTTCTTAAAGTTTTTTGAGACTGGTGGGATAGAGAAACATATCTCCTTAGAGATTTTGCTGCTGCAGAACTTTTTCAGTTCATTAAAGTTGTTTTCAACCACTGCTTCTTTTAACTTTGTGGTAATGTTGGTGAAAAAAAATAATTGAAAACATTTGCAATATCACTGTCATCAGTGACTATGGTGTCATTTACCAGAAGTGAGTGAATTTTATTTATCTGATCTTTGTGTGTTCCTCCAATGAGTTCATTGAAGTGATCACATTCCTGCTGGACATTGAGAAAACCAAAGTATGGGGGAGGGTGGATGGGGGCCAATGTATGGTTTAATGGATGGTATCTTGTTTTATAATGTAGTCGCTGGTTATTCTGTATAAATTCTATATTTGTTTTCAAGATGTCCAACATCTGAAAGATTGTTAACATTATTCCAACCAGTTTCAAACAACATTCAAATATACACTAGTACATTTGTTTGTTGCTGATTAGTCTAGCTTCCCAATTCACATATGGCTATTAAGTATATATCATGCAGGGCGCCTACAAAAAAAAGGACCAGGCTAACTGTTGATACACCACAAAACACGATTCCTTTTTAAAAAAAACAAGCAACATTTATTTCATGAAACAACTGTCTACCTCAAAACTAAATTTTTCTCTTGCCCAATTATTAAAATATTGATGCCGTGATACTTCTCATCCTTAAGGATATCTCAAGTGCCAACTCAGGAATTCTCTGAAACTTGCTTCTCCACAATAATCCCATCTTTGAAATAAAACTCTTTATTTGGCAAAGTATTCATTTCACTTGGTTGCCTTGCTATCTTCGATCATATTTATGAATGAGCAGGTTAATTTAATTAGTTTAATTATATTACATATACAATAATATTTATAACTGTGTTCAACTGATCATCTGGAACAAGTTCTACCAATTTATGAACTGGGTCACTAGATTATATGCCTGTATGATTTACATGCCTTTTAACTTTTCTTATATTCAACCTCACCTTATTTGATACAAAAGACACAATTATTGTGAAAATACAAAGGAAGTCAGCTTTTAACTCAATGGAACCATAGAACAAATATTTCAGCAAGTCAGATAACATGAAAAATATTTAATTGATATTTACTTATTAAAGTACTGCCTCCAGCAGGTGTGACATTTGTATTGATCAGAATTTCTTAAATATAATTTTTAAAGGTGTGAAAAGAAGGTTGTTTGGAAAAAACATGAATTAAAATACATGACTTCTTAATAAAAGTTCATAATTTCATAATGCGGATTAAAATTTCCAAGTCCTATCTACCATCTTCAAGAATAAAATGAGTGATACATCAATGCTTCATTTACAAATTTTGAATGTGATTTTTTTTCAAGTTCAACAAATAGTGGTAATATTATTTTTTTTCTAGCAAAGAAATAGGATCCACACCTGACCCTGCATTATAAGCAGGTTTGTGAATGATAGGTGTGCAAGATATTAAGACAGTGGTGTACATGGCATAATACAGTAATGCACATTGTATGATATAGTAATGTACATGGAATGATAAATGTACATGATATAGTAATGTGAATGGCATGATATATCTTCTTGTCAACAACACTAAATAATGAATAGAATCTTTCTCATCAATTACTGATGTCAGCAAATCATTTAGTTATCAAGGTTACATACAAACACACGACTTCATTGTGGATCTTGGTTATCTAATTGAAATTTGTCGGATTCTTCAAGATTTTAATTTAAAAAATTACTCTTTTTAAAGTATAAAATATATGGAGTCTGTCATACCTCAACAGTTTACTACCATTCTGACACTTACATCTGTTCAGAATACCTGAAAAGAAAATATATATATTCACAGAATAGTCATACAAATGTCCCTCTTCCAGCTTTTCCTCAATGTGAATCATTATCTAAACACAAAACTTAACCCAATATGTAGCATACTGAGGGTAAAACAATTTGAATTATGCATTACTACCTGCCATATCTATACCTTGTGCCAGTCCAAGGCATTATTCCCTTCTCCAATTGCTAATTGGAGAATTAGAACACATGTATCTTTAAGAGACCAATGCTCTGTAAAAAGACATTCCAGGAATTCAAGATAAACAATTTCTTCATTTTATCTGTCAAGTGTTGAAACCATCTCTGATATTTTTCAGCGATAATGAAATTGTTAAATTAGCTGCTGTGGTGCACATACTGGATTACAGCTTAGTACCATTTTCATTTATAGCCAACTAGACATTATAACCCATACTGAAATGCTCAAGTGTTAATTATGGAGGCAATAATAGATGTCAAATCAGTACCATTTTCATCTAAGACCAACATCATTAAAAGTCTTCTGGTGAAAACCCCACATTAATATGAATGTTCAATTATAGTTTTCAAATTTTTAAAATGGCTTTCCATGTGGCCATATAGGATACTAAATCTGCACCATTTTCATTGAGAGCCAGCTAGCCATGGAGAAAAAGTCTTTTATTGAAAACATATTTTCAATATTATCATCCATGTAGGACAAGTAGTAATAAAAAGATGGATGTTATAGCAGACAGACTGGATATAAGATCAACATAATTTTCATTTAGGACCAATTGTAAAAGGTCTTTTAGTGAAAACCCCCATGTTGATATGACCATCCATTCTGGAGGAGTAACAATAACAAGATTTTCATGACGCTGTCATGGTGGCCATATCAGATGTCTGAGCAGCAGCATTTTCATGTAGGACCAATCTGGTCATGCTGCATCTCATAGCAATCTTTCAAGTAGTGTAGAAGGATTAGCAATAACTTGTGCTAATGAACAGATGGATGATGGATAAATGATGACAAATGACCATAAGCCCTTCTGGTCTATGACTAGCAGAGCTTAAAACATGATCCCAGTCTTTTATTCTAGTCTACTTCTGACAAATGAAATATCTTCCTTCTTTGTCTTGGACAAAGTCTGTAGGACATCTGAGTAGGAAAGAAAAGAAAATCATGCAATAAAAGCAGGGTAAGTGTTACATAATTTAGGATAATTGAAACCCCTGCACAAAAACTATATTTTAATAGCAGCAATACATTATATGCTATCACTGCATTTCTGATTTTGCCAGACTGATGGGAGGCAGGTGGCCAAAAAAAGCTGCCAGTTAAACTTCCATTGTTGTCAGAAGGATGATCTACTGCTAGTGTTCTGTTTTGAAAGGTAAATGGACTAGAAAGTAGAGTAAGAACACCAGAAAGTGGTTCTCATAACATCATCCAAACAAGAATCATTCAAAATGGATCAAGAAGCAGATATAGCCCTTAATTCAAAGGCTTTGATTTTCATGAAAGAGACATCTCTCTCAGTGGGAGATTAAAGAACATTTTTAACAGTCTGAATAATTTACCTTAAGATGGTGACTGGCAAATATCAGAGGTACAGTTTAAAGGTGGGAAAAAAAATCGTTACTTTTAACTCTACATTAATTTTGTCTTTTCATTCAAATAGAATTGTAAAGCTCTAATTCAGGGTAAAGAGTCTATCTTGATTGTTGCCAGTACAGATAATGTCGGAATTTGGTGATTTCAAAAGAAATATGAGCTAACAAAGATAGCTGATTCTTAGCCAGAAGCCTAACTGGCAAATAAAGATGTCAACAGATATCTGGGTACTCAGTGCAATGATAATCCAGGTAAAACAATGAGCCACAGATACCCATTTACCATGTATAAGTTTTCTGCCAGTACCTGTAGTGGTAGCACTCACTTTCTTTTCAAGTTGACAATACTTTTGTTTCAACAGCAGATATGTGTACATTTTCATTGCCAAGCTAAAGTATGCCTCTTCCAGTAATTAAATGTCATTAATCTCCTAGCTTGTTTTCCCATGTAACAACTCTTTGATTGAGCCACAAGTGTGACACAGTGGCAAGTAACAGAGGGTGGTTATTTGATCTAGCTGCACATGTGTTCGGTTGCAGCCTTGAATAGATTTCACAAATTGTTATGATCAAAATGTTACAAAGCTCAAGCTCAGTCTCTAAATAAACATCCACATATGACAGTGTGGCCAAGGAAAGGGAGTCAGACAATCAGCTGGTATCTGGTTTAAATTTTCCAAAACTTTTGACACCTACTGGCAAAGAAGAAGGACTGAATCATAGTTACCAAAGAAACATAAACAAACTTTAAGTTATTACACTGACAAAATTTCTAAGTCTCTGCAAGACAGCTGAAATCAGATTTGTACCCAGACAAACAGAATGAAGAACCTAAAAAAAACATTTATCATGTAAGGATGTGATAACTAGCATCTATGTCATCAGTTTCAAAGTAAAGGAGCCTAGATAGGGAGACAGAACCAGGTTGCCACTAAATTCCCATGTCTGAGGAGCCCAAGTCAAGGTGGGGGACTTAAGGGGCCAAAAGGGTAAATGGATCTGGAAGCTATCTGCTGAGACAAAGGTCCAAAGCACAGATAGGGAAACAGAACATCCTTTGTGCTGTCAGGCCACACCTTGGCCTTGAGGCAATATTTGAGGCAACTTCCTCACCATTGCTGAGGGAGAAAAAGCAGGTCCAACCTGGACTATGCCCTGGACAAGTCCTCCATAAATGAAGAAGTTTCAAGATTTTGATGAAATTGAAGGCTTGGGACACAAATATGGGGAAGTAGGTGATAAACCACATTTATAACTTTGGCAAAAGTCCACACCTCTTTCTCCTCTATCATCTGACCCACTGGGTAGAGCAAAGAAGGCAAAGCCAACAGATGAAAAGACCCTGGTGTGATAGGTTCTTCCAGGAATTCATCTGCATCCATAAAATTAAAAGTTCATCATCCTGTGTTCACTGTCTCATCTCTTTCCTGGGAGAAAGAGACTTTTTAACTTGAGATAAATCATTCATGTCTGCTCATAGGAGGAGACAGGATAAGCATGCTGGTCATCTTTCCATGCAAAAGTGACTGGCAATTTTCGCACTCAGAATAAAAGGCAACATGTGGTAGTTCCCTCTCCTTCCCTTGAAAACAAGGCTGGAGGTAGGGCAGATCTTGAATATGCCCAGTCTACCAATCCATGTTGAAAGAGATGGCTTTCAACAAGTTTACTAAAAACAAAAAGTCTGATCAAAATTAATTTGAATATGTACAAGTCATTTTTTTCATTTGCTGAGTGATGTACAAAATTACAAGCAAAAATCATGGCTTCAAGCCCAAGATCAAGTAGGTCTCATTTTTCAAACTTTTTCATAATACTGCTGGTCAGATCTATACCAATCTAAATGAGGACCATTTACATATTGCAAGGTGTTTTAACGAACATCCCATAATAATGCCAGCATTCTTTCAAGAGGAGTAGGAGTGTGATTTAGATTTTTGACATAGCTTTAACAATTTTTCAGTCATTTCATTATGATGTCTGCAGTGTGAAAGTTTACAGTGAATTCTAGCTCTGGGGCATCATGCCACAGACATGTAGCAAGATCCCACCCAGTCCCATTATTCTGACACCAGGCCGACCAGTCCTAACACTAACCTCTGAATGCTGAGCACCAAGTGAAGCATTCAAGAGGAGTGGTGATATCAAGATTTTGAGCCATAATATTCACTGCAAGGCTTGATCTGGTCAAGTGTTGGGTGGTATCTCCAAATTTTTAAAAGAGCCCTGCCTTCCCTTGAAAAGGCACCATTGCAAACATATATGTGTCTATTTACTCAAAGCATGCAAAATACCCAATAAACATGTGCAAGTATAAAACAATGGTTCAATTTGTGTCAAGTGACTGTGAGTGGGGTGTCTGGAAATCCTGGAAACCTATACTGCTTTTGTTGATTTAGAAAAAATGCATTTAGAAGTGTGATCAGAGCCAGATGCAGCATAGGCAAACATTCAACTGAAATGTTTGTTAATTACATTTAGACCTTAATTACTTCCAGTAGTTTTAGGAACTGCAGCTCAAACCCTATGTAGCTCAAAGACTTCCTGCTTCTTGTCCCAAATAATCTCTGGGTTTATTTTGATCTTCCCATGGCAATGGGTATCATTTTTCCCACCATTACAGTTCCTCAAATCAAAATGGGCTCAGCCAATGTTGGCATGTAAGCAAGTTTGCAAATATATTTTCAAATTGACCTCCATGGCAACTGTACTGAATGTTTGATTGGTGCTAATTCATTCTGGACCAACCAGACACCACAATAAGTCTTACAGTGAAACCTAATGTCATTAAGACCATATACTATGGAGGGGCACTATATTTGCAAAAATTAACTACCATAATACCCATACTGGATTTCTGAAAGAATACCATTTTCATTGAAGACCAACCAGACATCATGCCAAGTTTTTCAGTGACAACCTAATGTTAACATGACCAACCAATAACGAGCTGCAAAAACAACATTTTCAAGATGGCCATCATGCTCACCATATTGGATATCAGATCAGTACCATTTTCATTATGGACAAATTTTAACATAAAATATCTTTTAGTGAAACACCATGTCAATAAAACCATCCATTAAGGAGTAGCAATAACAAAACTTTCAAAAAGCCATAATGATGTCAGAAAGGTGTCATTTTCATTTAGGAACAACCAGACATCACATAAAGTCTACTGTCAGTATGACCATAATAAGATTTTAAAGATGTCAGATCAGCACCATTTTACCTCATTTTAATATGGCTACCTATTCAGGGAGTAGCAATAAAAAAGATTTTAATATGGTCACTGTGATATCCATACTAGATGTCTAAGTGGCACCAAATTAATTTAGGACCAACAGCACCTTCTGATGAATTTGTGAGTAAAGAGTCTTTCTGGTAGTTGAGGAAGAATAGTGTTAATAAATCTATCCTAAAAATGACAATGGATAACAGGCCATTGCATAGGCTATTCTGTATAGCTAAATATCTCTTTGGATTTATCTGGGAAGAAATATAGTACAAGGGAAAGGCAGAAAACTCATCACTTAAAGAAATGTTATAAGGAAATATAACATGCACTAATACTTTAAGTATGGGTCATCTCTAAATCTTTAGGAAAATGAATCGAAAACTTTAAAAATTAATGTGAGATGAATTAATTTAATATCACATTTTTGCAAAATCATGTGTTGCTGTACAATATATTAGTTTCTTGGATTTACCAAACAGGCTGAGACCCTCCCGGACACTACAACTTGTTCCAGCTTTGTAGGCTGATGGGTGAAACTCCTTTTGGAAGATCTGCAATGCACTTAAAATTTAAAAAAAGAAAGGATAATTAAAATGGCTAACTCAGTGAATATTTAAAACAAATACCACACAGCTGAAACAAATTAAAACCATGGAAAAGAAATAATTATACCAAACAAAAAATACAAAACCCAGAGCTGTATTTAAAACAGGCATCTGAATCTTACTAAGACATCATTATGTATATAATTTGTATATCAGTGTCAAAAAGTTACAGGACAAAATATAGTCTGAGTTTGTAAAACACATCTTCAGTGCAAAGTTCCATTCCAAAACATAGTTAAATTTAACTCCATTATCTTGCCTGCAAAATGTTATTGCTCCCCAAAGATCAATGATTAAACAAACTAATGTGACCTGGACCTCTGATTTGTCAAGCACCTCATTACTCTGATAATGTGACAAATCTGATAACTATACATGCATGAAGACAAAAGTCATAGCCCCTTGTCACAGTCTTTTACAATTAACCTTCTCTTGTTTTTTTAATATAAAAAGTGACCTTAACCTTTGATTTTGGGATTCATCATTCACAAGGATGCACCATGTATACTAATGCATATTGTTATCAGTCTAATACTGATCCCACAAACCTCTTTTCCCCTCCCAAAACTGAAAACTCTGGCCTTGAACTCTGACCATTTTACCTCCATACCAGTAGCAATATTAATATCCCTTAATAAACATCATTAATTTGATAGCCATTCATCCATGGCAACAACAGAAAGTACTGTCTGATCAAAAATCTTAAACCATGGATCACCCACCTAAATTTAAATACTAGTTGTGACTTTGTTCTTCGATATCCTAATCTGACAATCTCTAAGTGTATTCCTATGAACAAAGTCTATTGATGATTTCCTTAAGAAAACTGGAGATATTTTCCATTAAAACAAGAAACTCAAGTGGGTCTCAGATTGCTCACACAACTGATATCTGGCCATTACCCAAACGCATGAGACGGTGGCCAAGAAATATAAGCAGGATGGTTTCCATTCAAGTTTCTTCCTAATCTTTTGAATGCATATGTTATGGAAAAAACCATTTCAAGGTTTCTATATTTTATTCATCTTCATCCATATATCACAACACAAATGCACCATTTGATCTATACAGAGAGGAATTTATACTATGGTTAAATTTGGTTATATGGTACGAGATAAAAAAATTGAAAGGAATTTTCTGTATTTATTCATGGAACCATATCTGGAGACATTTCACCATCATCAGGAAAAATAGGAAAGGCCTACAAGCTAAAATGATTCTTTGTCAAATTTGGTTTCAGTTCTATTTAGTGGTATTTTGAAAAGAAGTAATAAATTTTTACCATTTTTATTAACTGCAGCCCTATTTGGGTGTATAAAACTGTATGACCTTCATGACTGGTTACTTTCTACCAAATTTAATCAAGTTCTGTTGAATGATTCTTATGAATAAGTCATTTATATTTTGTTCTAATTTACATTAACAATTGACATAAATGATTGCACATCAGTAACATCTGCAAGATAAACTGAATGCCAGAATGTATTCTTTCAAATTCAGTAAAATTCTGTTTGTGGGGTTGGTTGATGGAATCAATTTTCTATGTTGCAATATTAGATGGGCAATATTCAAACCAATCTGAAGGGCACTATGCTTTCTGTTAAATATAATCTATATTTGCTAGGCAATTTTAAGTCATTTATAGGTTTTTCTATTTTCATTAATGGTGGCCATATGTGATGGAAGATCAGTACAATTTGCATCAAACTGATAGGCTTTGATGCCAGAATGCTTTGTAATAAATTTGGTCAAATACTATTCAGTGGAATTAAAGAGAACAAGATTATAAGATTCTTCGTTTTTTTAATATTGTGGTCGTATTTTATGGTGGATTGGTATCATTTATATAAATCTAAAAGGTGTTTATGCCAGGATACATGCTTTCAAATTTGGTCAAATCTTGTTAATTATGCTTTTGAAAAATAATTTAACTAGATTTTCCGAAGAAACTATTTAAAAAAATTTTATATATTTTTAGTAATGGCAGCCAATATTTCATGGTGGATTGGTATTATTGATATAAACCTAGAAGGTTTTCATAACTTGACACAGTCTACAATGTTTGATTGAAATAGGCTTAATGGGTATTAAGAAGTTGAAAATATCAACTGTTGATGAATGCATGACAAATGATGAATGCTAAGTTCAATAAAATGTTAACCAAATGTTTATATCGAACACAGTCAATCAGATAGATGGATATTCTCACTGCCATATCACAATACAGTTTCTAAGTCTTTGTGGAAAAAAAAACATATATTTCAGGAACTTTCAATTATCCATGGATTTCAAATTGAAAAAATGATCAAATCCCCTTGTTTGTTAGTGAAATACTGCATATACTTGTCTATAAACTGCTTATAAGTCCCATGTAACACCTACTGGCAGTTTGTCTACTGGCAGTTTGCTGCTTGTTGCAATAATTACTCCTAACAAAGTGCAAACAGCCAGATTTGCCTTTTCATTAGATTATTGCAAATTTGGCTTTAAGGAGGTTGCATATATAATACTAAAACATCACAACATTCAGTGTTCATAATCAATCATATATAATACTAAAACATCACAACATTCAGTGTTGATAAGCAATCATATATAATATTAAAACATCACAACATTCAGTGTTGATAAGCAATCATATATAATACTAAAACATCACAAACATTCAGTGTTGATAAGCAATCATATATAATACTAAAACATCACAAACATTCAGTGTTGATAAGCAATCATATAGAATACCAAAACATCACAAACATTCAGTGTTGATAAGCAATCATATATAGTACTAAAACATCACAAACATTCAGTGTTGATAAGCAATCATATATAATACTAAAGCATCACAAACATTCAGTGTTGATAAGCAATCATATCTAATACTAAAACATCACAAACATTCAGTGTTGATAAGCAATCATATATAATACTAAAACATCACAAACATTCAGTGTTGATAAGCAATCATATATAATACCAAAACATCATAAACATTCAGTTTTGATAAGCAATTTTATATAATACTAAACATCACAACATTCAGTGTTGATAAGCAATCAACAATCATATATAATACTAAAACATCACAAACATTCAGTGTTGATAAGCAATCATATATAATACTAAAACATAACAAACATTCAGTGTTGATAAGCAATCATATATAATACTAAAACATCACACCATTCAGTGTTGATAAGCAATCATATATAATACTAAAACATCACAAACATTCAGTGTTCATAAGCAATCATATATAATACTAAAACATCACAAACATTCAGTGTTGATAAGCAATCATATATAATGCTAAAACATCACAAACATTCAGTGTTGATAAGCAATCATATCTAATACCAAAACATTGCAAACATTCAGTGATGATAAGCAATCATATATAATACTAAAACATCACAACATTCAGTGTTGATAAGCTATCATATATAATACTAAAACATCACAAACATTCAGTTTTGATAAGCAATCATATATAATACTAAAACATCACAAACATTCAGTGTTGATAAGCAATCATATATAATACTAAAACATCACAAACATTCAGTGTTGATAAGCAATCATATATAATACTAAAACATCACAACATTCAGTGTTCATAAGCAATCATATATAATACTAAAACATCACAAACATTCAGTGTTGATAAGCAATCATATATAATACTAAAACATCACAAACATTCAGTGTTGATAAGCAATCATATATAATAATAAAACATCACATACATTCAGTGTTGATAAGCAATCATATATAATACTAAAACATCACAAACATTCAGTTTTGATAAGCAATCATATATAATACTAAAATATCACAAACATTCAGTGTTCATAAGCAATCATATATAATACTAAAATATCACAACATTCAGTGTTGATAAGCAATCAACAATCATATATAATACTAAAACATCACAAACATTTAGTGTTGATAAGCAATCATATATAATACTAAAACATCACAAACATTCAGTGTTGATAAGCAATCATATATAATACTAAAACATAACAAACATTCAGTGTTGATAAGCAATCATATATAATACTAAAACATCACAACATTCAGTGTTGATAAGCAATCATATATAATACTAAAACATCACAAACATTCAGTGTTGATAAGCAATCATATATAATACTAAAACATCACAACATTCAGTGTTGATAAGCAATCATATATAATACTAATATATCACAACATTCAGTGTTCATAAACAATCATATATAATACTAAAACATCACAAACATTCAGTGTTGATAAGCAATCGTATATAATACTAAAACATCACAACATTCAGTGTTGATAAGCAATCATATATAATACTAAAACATCACAAACATTCAGTGTTGATAAGCAATCATATATAAGTGTGTATACAAGATCTAATGCACAGTTCAAGTATATTTGATCACTATTGGTGTCATTTGAAATAATAAGTCTTCATTTCCTCTTCAATGAAGACATAATCCTACTGTCCTTTGCATGTGTACCACTAACATATTGGGAAGTTGGTGAAAGCAACTGAGACTGACTTTTGTGTGTACATTGATGCAGCCATGGATCATTGGATTTGTGAGGAAAAAACAATAAGGAATTCATAGCAAGGATTTGATTGTTATTCTCTTGCAGGAGAACTAATACTCAATACAATAATTAATTATTGTCAGTTGATGTTTTTATATCCTGATATTTAAATTATTTCATATGGGGAAAGACCTTTATTATTTAGCTTCTGTATTAGGTGTTTTTGAACACTATAAATAGAAACTGTAAACACTTGACATTTGTTACTGGCATGTACATACAGGTATTCATGCTTACACTGCAGTTATTTTAGCTTTTTTTTTCTTTCTTACACAGGTATACCTAAGTACCTACTATGATAAAGGTATACTGCATTATTACCGCATTTATTATGTTATTGGAAATTTGTCACTTCATATTATGCTAAGACTCTGATGAAATTTTCAGGTATGGATAGATTACCTTAGATATTTTGAATTCAAGAGGATCAATTTGATGAGATTGCATCTTTTAAAATGTTTGGAACCTTACATTTGATCAAGAAGTATTTAGAATTTACCTGTAAAGAGATATATGCTTATCATTGGGAGAGAGACCATCATCAGTAATATTTTTAAAAACAAAACCAAATAACTTGTTCATCCTCATGGGTGTAGTTTTGCATCAGCACTATCAAGGTTTAGGGTTTACCCATTTATTGTGAGGAAAATGGACTGTCATTACCATTAATTCATTCTGGTCACTTGTCTTGTATTTAAAGACCTAGAGGATCTTTCTAAGGGGTTATGGTCTTTGTTTATTTTTAGTCTGAGAAATAGAATGAAGGACCTGTCAAATTCTGTTCATGTATGCACCAGAAGGATCAGTCATCCAAATGACAGCCTAAAATCTTTGTTGATTTAAGTTTCCGTCTCAAGATTACAATGCATAATTTTGTTTCCGGATCTGTGTTCAATTTTATCATCTTTTACATGCATACAAAACAAAAACCTATGCTTGCTAACTTTAGTTTCTTTCAGGTACTTTGCTTTTTGATTTGAAGTATACCAGGAACTCAATAACCAGCATAGTGTTTAACTCATTAACTCTTGGAGGTTTTTGTCATTTTTGCCTGAAATGTGAGTAGGAAACACATTTTAGGGGTTATTTCTGAATACATCCTGATACATCTACTTCCAAGACATTTTAGGTTAACCTAATGTCTAGTTGTGTTAGAAACATCATTTTTCCTTGGCCATTTCACCTAAGCATGAGCACATGGGTAAAAGCAGAACTTGTTTTTGCTTTTTATTGCTTAACAGACCCATCATTTTCATGTCAACACCACTCTTTATTCTAAATGCCCATCTTATCCTACTTTATGCAAAGGTTCATCTGTCTGTGTGCAGTTCAGACTGGTCTGTCTTAGATCTGAGGCCAAAATGTCTAAAATCTAGACACAAAATCAGATTCTGACCTTGGGGGAAAAAGTTACATTTTTCCCTCTGTATTTTGTAGTGCAACTAAAACATCCATATTATTTGTTATCTTCATAAAGCTACATCTGTCTACCTTTCTTTACTACCCACTTTATTGTGCCATACATGACCTTAACGCTACAGAGCTCAGAAGTAGGCAACCACCTCCTGCTGTGTAAATGTGGTGCCAGGGTTAATGATTTAATATGCAGCAATGTTGATGAGTTGAACAATTCTTGTTACACTGGAGTGATGAAAGAAAATTAAAGGTTACTTGTTCAATTTGTTAAAACCTTTTAAAAAAACTTGCTTAACTTACACTCCAAGCAAAACTACAGAGATGTATAATATTCCGTTTTACAACCAGCACTTATTATGTTGATTTTGTTTTAAATATTTCAACATTATTCAAAGTATTTGCAATAATCCATCACATTCATTATTTTGTATTTCTGTCAATAACCCTGGTTCTTGTTTTGTGTGTCTTTCAGTATTATAAACAATTTAAAAATGAAAAATCAACTTCTTGAAAAGCTTCATTATCATTTGTTTTATCTGACATAGCTTACTGAGTTTCACCAGTACTCAGTTTTTCCATTATTTTTTTTTATTGTTGACGCTATAGACAGGACAGGGTCTTATAGATCATAAACATTATCCCTCATAATGCTGTAAATAATCAAGGCTTTCAGGACTGAATACATTAGTCATTTTATAGAGTGAAATATATCCTACCTACATGATAACTTCCAAAGATCCAATTAACCTCTTCATTCATCATTATCACAAAGCCCCTTGGTCAGCAAGTTTGTACTAAGTATATACAGCTTTGTATAACTGAGACCAGATCTGTTTACCCTCACAGATGTCTTTCGGTACTCCCCCTATCCCAAAGTCCAATCTATAATTTAACCATTTGTCGATAGTTTTCCTTTAGCACAAACAGTGACAGCTGTTCTTCCATCAACAGTTTTGAAGAAGTTCTGGTATATGGTATAAATTACAAGACAAGGTCAGTTATATTCTTTCCAGTGCTGTTGCAGCAGTAGATAGGCTGGCTGATGGCAAGCAAAACCAGAGGTTTACTAAAATATATTTCATTAATTGGTTTGGTGTTATATGGCATAGCAACAAGAGTACATTATTTTGTAATGTGTAGAGTAAAGTGACTTGCCCAAGGACACACCACAACTCATGACCTATATTGACCCAATAGCAAGATTCAATCCTGCACATTAACCACTGAGCCATTATCATTCCTCTGCATCCTTTAGTCGACTTATGTGACACACAGCTGAGCATCAAACCTATTATAAATCACCTAGCCTACAAGGGACATCAGAATTACTCCTGTGACTGTCACCACAATAAATCTGTCCAACTCTCTTGCTTTGAAACAAACTGACTTCCACTAAGACAAGCACCTATGAAAGTACCATTAGCATTAGCACAGGGGCCACTGCAGGTCTAAAGTGCTCACCATTCTGGATCACTGCCATCTCACATCTGTCTGTGTGGGTTCAAGTCTCAGGCATGGATAACGTGGATATGTGAGAAAACCTGCCAGTAGCATCTCATGGGTCAGTGGTTCTTCCCAGGATTTTCCAGGGTTCTTCCTCCACCAGTTATACTGGCCACTATGTATAACCTATCTTGTGCTGAAAATGGCATTAAACCCTACAACAATAACAACAACAACTACCATTAGCACAACTATAAAAATAACTTATCCTGAAGATCTGGCTATGTGATTTGCTGAACTGTTAGAACAACAAGGGGAATCTAACATGCATATTATTTGTAAACTTCAAAAAAGTTCTTGATTTAGTCAATCATGATGTTCTCTTAGCTAAGCTAACAATCCTGTAAATTTGAAACTAATGCCTTAAACTCATTCTCATCCAATCTATGCAACAGAGTACAAAAATTTGTTACTAGAAAACTCATTTTATCTCAATGGAAATTAATCATGGTTTTATCCAGTAGTCTACTTTAGGCTCATTGCCATTTCTTTTTTTCATAAATGACCTATCTCTGTGGACAAAGAACTGAAACACAAACATATCTGATGCAACAGTAACAGCTTTAGGTAGTATTGTGAATACTGCTGAAGCTCTTCTAGATTTTGATATAAGAAATACCGAGATGTGGTCAAAACAAAATAAAATGGTTATAAATGAAACAAAAACAGAGAGTATGGTAATGTCCTCATCAAAGAAACATCCCACTTCTGAGAAACTGTTAAATTTGACAATAAATGGGCAATTCATTGAAAATGTTAATCAAGAAAAACTTTTAGGGGTGATGGTTGAATTTTACCTCCAATGGGACAAGCATATTTGACTATGTCTGTAGTGCTCTATCAAGCAAAATAAATTTACATGATAAAATAAAAAAATACATTCCCATACAAGCTAGAAAACTGTACATTGACTATTGTTTAACAACAAGGGCAAACTGCCCCATGAGTCAGAAGGAATTAACAAGATTCAAAAGAAGAGTAGCTTGCCTAATTCTGGATACTCCATTTGACACACCATCTAAGACTATTTTCCATGAAATAAAATGGCTTCAAATAAATTAAAGAACAAACTTTCAAAAGACACAACTTGTCAATAAATGTACAAATAAGTGAAAGAACTATCTGATTAAATTCAAGGAAAATATTTTTTTTTAAATTTATTATAAATATTATTATTATTATTATTATTATTATTATTATTATTATTATTATTATTAAACTTGGCACTTGACCAAGTTTTTTGTACTGTCAATGTATTTATCTGGGTTTCCATTTTTGAGGTTTTGCATCAAAAATAGAGTTATTATTATCAGTACTTAAATTCATGAATTGTAGAAGGAGTAACAATTTTCACACAAAAATGAAAAGGTACTATAGTTTAGACAAAGAAGTGATGGGGTAAAACAGTTTCCACTGAGAAATCATTTTTCATTGGGGTCTTAGGTCAATTCTGGATGCAATAATTTCTATAACATCAAGCTGAAAAATCAAATGAATTCACAAATACTGTATACAATTTTATCAAGGCCTACCATGCTTATTTCATCAGATCTCCCCTATATTGAGCAAACCTCCCCCTCATTTCAAATTGTGAGGGAAATTTATAGAGTTGGGTCTTAAAATCCCTGAAAATTGATACAAAGTAATAAATAACAAAATTACAGCAGGCATTTGCAACTTCTTCCAGAGCCAGATAGTGATGTTTTAAATGTAACAAGATAAAACCAGGTCATGCCCCAAATGTAGCCTCTTGGCCACAAGATGCAATTGCTTGATTTACAGTATGCAACACCCTTTCATACTAAGACTCACCCGCATACATGTAATGATACTGGAGGTAGGCCAAAAATACCATTTCAAAAGCTGTCTATTGCATATATTCTTTCGTTTTTGAAATATACTGCTCTTTAAAATTAAATTTTGTTTTAAAAAATGTAATTTTACATGTTCTATCAACACATTAGAGAAACCAGCAAGAACCAGTATACTGGGGACTGGAAGTGTTCCACCAGTACATTCACTGGAGCAATGAAGCAGGGAGGAGCAAGTCAGATAACAGCTGACATGTGCACAACAAGTTGTTAATTGATTAAAGTATTGATAGAATTCAGGGAGTTTAAGGTCAAATGCAGAATGTCATTTTGAAGTGTTACATGTAACAAAGGAATGAAAGACGATCACAGAGTCTTCTGGTCCTTTGATGAAAATTGGCTGTCTTTTCATGGAGGGAGATAAGATGGAGATCGAAACTAAAACTTTTTGGGCAAACACACTTAAGTATTTTGAATATTTTTCAAGTTCAATTTATATTGTATTTTTCAAGATGTTCTGACAGGAATATTTATGGACAGCTTTCATATATGCTGTTCAATTCATGGCAAAAGGCTGAATGTGTACTTTCTCCAAATGCTAAGAAACCACTAAGAAATATAACAAAATTAAGAATGCTTGAATATCAGAAATTTCCTGAGTTTACCATGTATCTTCAAAAGGTATGCATCTTTTGTATTTCATGAAAGTTTTCATGCATATATATATATATATATATATATATATATATATATATATATATATATATATATATATATATATATATATATATATATAAAATTCAATCCCTACAGTGGATAAAATGTATCAATTAAGAACATATTAGAAAATAATTAAACTGGGGATAAATCATTCATTAAACCATAAATTCACAATGTATTTTTTTCATTAATTTTGAATCTAAATCAATCTTTATACTTTTTATTTCTTTATTTACAATAGTGAAACAAGCCAGCAGATTCTTGGATCTGAGCCATGAAGAGAAAGAAACTTTGAGGATTAGACTCCAGAATATATATTAAGGCCAGGTCAGGAACATAATCAATTGGGTGAACATAACTTGGATGATTACTGTAGAGTAGTCAGTGACCTTACAAACCAAGCAACAAGAAAACTAAAGTCAGAACATCTCTGAAGGCTGAGCAAATTAGTCCTGTCATTATAACATTCTAATGCTGATAGGAAGAGGACATACTTCATTCAATGCAAAATATAAACTGATTCTGGGGGAAATCTGTACCAGAAAACTATTTAGAGCCCAATTTGTGAATACATATTATGACTAAAATGCACTTGTCTTGTTTTCAATCCACCTGAAGAATGTACAAGTCATGCCGATAAAAGATCTACTGGTTTAGAAGTCAATCTCAATACACGTACTGTAAAAAGACTTACTGGCTGGACATGAATGGCAGATGGAAGACAGCTGAGAGCAAATGACCAATATAAGACTCACCTGAAGGCTGTATCATCCATTATCAGTTGATTTTCTCTAAAACAGAAAACAAATCTGTTAGTCACATATAAATTTAATACAGCCTTTGTGATCAAGAAAGGAGAGAAACTTTCAAAAACAGCAAAATTTGAAGTAAAAATAGAACAAAATAATTCAGCAGGAGTGACAGAAATAATAAGCCTTTTTCATAGAGATTAAAATGATGTTAGCAAATCTTTTTTTCTCCTTTTCTTATTGTATATATTCACTTATAAGTTGAGTCAAATTGCAAACAACAACGATCCTGATCTGCTGTAGCATAATGTACCTGCAGATCAGGGTCTATATTGTTTGTTCCACTGATTACTCCTAACCATTTGCAGTGACCCAGAAATCCTAGCACATTATGTGACTGCTGATCTGGTTATGTGCAGTTTGCAGTTGGGCTTGTCTTATAAGCAAGTATACATGGTAATGCAAGCTTCATTATTTCAAGAAAGAAAAGAGCTTCATCAGTGTTTGTGTACTTGGCATATCCTAAATATACAAAGATAATTTGTCTGCATATCAATTAAGCTGAATAATTCTTTAGAATGCTGAAGATCATGCGAGTTACAAATGAAGGCAGTGAATGAATGAGTTACCCAATCTTAAATACGATTCTAGCATATATAATTCCATCATATATATAATATATCCAGGAGGCACATTACTTCACACCCATCTTTTCAGAGTCAAGAAAAATATAAACTTTGTGTAGATGATTTCAATGTTAAATAAATGAATTCATTGTGGCAACTATTAATAATCAAATTATGAATGAACCATGACCTCAAAATGACAGAAGTATGAAAGAGCAGATGTCATGTCTTCATATGACAAAGTTGTTAACAAACCTCTCACATTTCAACTAGTTCTATAAGCAGAACTTTGACAGGTAATTTCCAAGTAAACCATATTTTAATAATTCACCAAATGATTTAATTAGAATGAACAATGATACATTTTCCAGTAAAGTGACCTCATGTACATAATAAGGAGAATAATTGATCTTTGCATAGTAATCATGCTTAATGCTTCATGAGTGCATATAGATCTAAAAACTCTAGAGTGAAATGCATTGAGTGAGGGTATTCCTTTAGGCTTTACCTTCTGCTAATGCATATGTGATGCTAAAAATAGCCTTTAACTCATAAACCCCTGAGCCAAATAGCTATGTAGTCCCCTACAGCATACTTGCTGAGATCACCTAGACCAGTGTTAGTCTTAACAGTGCCTGTTTCCCTGAGACTAGCTGACAGCACATGGCTTGCATATTTTTTCAGAGGGTTTACTTGCAGTAAATTTATTATTTTTTTATTTATATTTGTTTAATTAGGCTGAAATTTGGCACAACAGTTCTCAAAAAAATTATGTACATAATGGCATAAATTTCATGCTACATGCAGAAATAAAATTCATGCATAAAGGTGAACATAAATGATGTACTTATCAAATTCTTTCTTTTGCCACAATTAATCTATAAAATCCATTAGGAATACATACACAATAATTAACACATGAAATAAATATATATGTACAGAGGCATTACATTTGTCATCTCTTTTGTAACCTTGCTCTTGAATTACCTTTCTTCCTTAGAATTCTCACTGAAAATTTTAAAGCTAATAAAACACTTTATAAACTTCAAACTCATTCTCATCATGTTCGCTGTTTTCATCAATGGCTATTTTGCTGTCACTATCAATCTCATCCGATAAAAATACTGAAAATTCTCCATCAGAGTTTCTCAAGTTAAAGTCTGCTCAAACTGGCTGATTTCCATCAATTTGCATCACTTTTGGATCTAAATATCTTTACTATTTCTAACGCTATCAAAATCAAATTTTTTTCCTTGTGTTCAGTAGTGTTCACTCTTTATGTAAGCTAAAATTTTATTGGTTCAACTGCCTGCATAATTAGAAAATGGCTTGAAATCAACCAATGGTTTGCAATGACTTAACTCGTCGTGGGGAAATAAGCCATGCTAAATATTGCCACTCAAACTCAGAGCCCAGGATACAAGCTAGATAAACTCTGCCACGCTATCAAAACGCTCAGGAGATAAGGGAGGAAAAGTGTGATGAGTTATTGGGGCTCCAGGGGTTAATGAGTTAACCCCAGAGACACATATACAAGTTGCTAATAATACTCTCTCTGACCTGGCTGGCTCATACATGAGTTTCTGGCCATGGGTTGGGAAACCCCAGAGATGCATATAAACATTTCATATTAAAGCTTTGCATTGGATAAAATTGCAAACATCGTCTTTATAACAAATATTTAGCCAATGAATTTTCTTTGTCATTTAGGACATTTTAGTGATAGGACTAATATTTTTGGATTTAAGGATTAATTTTTTGATTATATTCACAAACTGTAAGTCCTAATTTTTATTTTTACAATGTTTTCTGGGGAAATAAATAATTTTTGTTAAAATTTACAAAGCTTATTGACTTCACTCTTTTCTTTGTTACTTTGAACAAGTCTAGCATTTATAAATTCACACAGAAGCTAAATCTGAAATGTGGTTTAGATTTACTTCGAGTTAGGCTTGAAAATGGGTTGGCTTGTTTGGTGATTGCCTGTCACAGTTAGACTAACCATGGAGATCAAATGCATAACTCGGTCTGCAAATGAACAGCCAACTTGACTTATGTATTTATGTATGTCTGCTACAGAGGTAAATATTTAAAAATCAAGATAATTGAGGGGTGATGTAAAATATGCTAATTTGTTATACAGTAAAACCTCTTATGAGAGTCTGCCTCTTCTAGCAGCAAAAATCAGTCTCTCAAGAAAAGGTGGTCTCTCATAGCAGGTTTGTACAAAAAGACCAGTTTCCAAGGTCCAATTTCAGAACAATTTCCAAAAAAATACCACACTGTAACACTTCAATATATTAACGGACAAAATTTTAAAATCCAAAACTGGATAATTATGCAAGTTTTAGCATGGAGAACAAATCTTTGGCTAGTTAGATGAAAAAATATAAAAGATCTTAAGGTTGAGGATGGAAATTTGAACACTGACATGGCAAGTCTGTCAAAGTGGATTCATTAAAATAATAGAACTAAATTTGTAGGTATACATGCAGACCAATATATACTTAAAACCTACAGTGAGAAGATTTTGAGTTCCAGGATGGGAACTCTGACGCTCTGTTCCTCCAGTTGGACACCAATACGTTTTCTCTCCAGGTATTTAATCAATCCTCCTACAGCTCGGACCTGGAAAATTCATGTTAGTCACATGCATTGAATATACTTAATAGTAAATTTGTATGAAATTAGCTGCTCTGTAAAATTTGCTTATTGACTGAGAAAATTATTCTTCATGTAACACTGATGATGACACTAATGATAATAAAGTTAACACACCCATATTACATCAAGTTTTGCTCTGATAGGAGATGAAGGTGGACTAAAGAAAGATAGCAGTAAAGAAATAACAAAGATAGCAGTAAAGAAATAACCAAGAAAGGAAACAAGTGCTAAACTACCTTTAAGACATAAAAAATGCATGATAAAAACTACAAATTTTATAATTATGTTTGAGAAGCAATTTGAATTTAAACTTTGCTTTAACATATCTCATTTGACTAGAAGGTATATATCAAGTATGACCATCTAATAGCGAGTTATCTCCCTTGCACTATTATTCAAACAAATTTGTTCAAATTCTTGAAGTTAGAAAAGTTCTTGTAAGTTCTCTGTCACTAAATGAAATATCAGTGTTAAAAGAACTTGTACTGATTAAAACTTCCCTTTTATAAATGGCAAAACAAAACAAAACTGCAGGAAATATTTATTTCCACAGTAGACTGATTAAATACAAATCGGTATTGAACACTGCAGTATGATTGAATGGCTAAAGTACCTTGATCTATCATACCATGGTGTGTCCATGGGCAAGGCACTTTACTCAAATTGCCTTGGCATTAAATATCCTACTTGTGTTGCTGTGCCATAAAACACCAAACCAAACCAAAACCATGATCTACTGAACTATCAGATACAAGCATAGAAAACAAACTTTAAAGCAAATTATGTTTCGCAGAGAATTCATACTATTTTCACATTATGTTAGGAATTTTAGCCTCCTACCTTGGAAATCCAGCCCTGCTAAAGGATGAAAATCATCTTTACCTGTCTATTTCAATAGAAAAAGTCAATAACTATTGTCCATTATGCCAGTTGTTGCTTGTTTTTAGTTCAGCAAGATATTAAGGAGGATGTCTGCAATGTGGGGTGGTTGAGGGGGGGGGCTAAGTAATGTTATTGGGTATGTAATCTCAATGAAAAATAATTTACTTTAAAATTTTCATTCTGTTTTGAATATATTCTCTGATCATATTATGTTAGGAAAATATGTAATAGGAGGAGGGGATGCTAGGCATACTGAGAGAGTCTTGTAGCAATGAAATCACCATTAGCATCCTCCACAGTTAAAAAGAGTGCTTCTGTGACCCACAGGTGCAGGAATTATTTTCTGAGGACCAGATGGACAGGGTGTCCACCAGAATATTCCTTTTGCCTAAAATATGGCAGTGATCTCCTCTAACACTTTAATCAATACTTGCCCTAACACTGGTACTACAAAAAAGGAACAGCAGAAGCACAAATTCATTGTATAAAGACTTCAAAATTACAAGACAAATGCAAGAACACACTCAAATTTTTTATGCAAGAACTGGGGAGAAAATTACACAGTCAATACAAAAAGGACAATGCCTGACTTCAAATGCAGTTTACAACAGCTGGTATTGAATTTATTTGAGCATCTTGATATGTGAAATTCGCAGAGATTCAAAACAAGGGAAATACTCATTAAACTTTATTAAAACAATAAACAGTTTTTTTTGTTTGATTTAATAAAATTCTTATTTGTCCAACATATTAAAACTGTAATTTATCTGATTCATTAAAATAGTTGTATAACTGTTATTTTTAAAAGATGATAATATTCAAAATTCAGTTACTGTCTGAATTAGATGACAGATATTAAGGTACAACTTCAACTTGAATAAACTTAAATACAAAATAAACTTTTATACTTCTGTCAGCAATCAGCCAATAAGTCCATACAGAAGAATATTTACTCTTGATTGGAAAATTACAAATGTATAGAATTTCACTCACTTCGGTATGCTTCACTTATAAATTTTAAGTGGGATCTTGTGGATTAAAACATTAATGCATACTTAACTATTCAATCAAACAAAACAAAAGTTTATAAAAAGTGCAAAATGCAAAGCAAAATATGATGCTTAAGCTGTTTTGCATTGGTTATTTACTCATTTACTCCTGGAGGTTTTTGTCATTTTCGCCTGAAATGCAAGTAGGAAACACATTTTGGGGGACTATTTCTGAATACATCCTAATACATCGACTTCCAAGAGATTTCTGGTTAACCTAATGCCTAATTGTGTTAGAAACATCATTTTTCATTGAATGTTTTGACCACACATGAGAAAAAAGGTAAAAGTTGGGGATTTTTTTTGCTTAACAGACCCATCATTTTCATATCAAGACCACTCTTTATTCCAAATGACCATCTTATCCTACTTTTTGCAAAGGTTCGCTTGTCTGTGTGCAGTTCGGACTGCTTTGATTTAGATCTGAGGAGAAAAAAGTCTAAAATCCAGACACAAAGTCAATTCCGACCACAAGCGAATTTTGGATGGAAAAAATCGAGTCCAAAAAAATTTTTTTCTCACTGTATTTTGAAGTTTAACAAGAACATCAAGATTAATTGGTATCTTTTTAGAGCTATCTGTCCACCTTCCTATAATACCACCCACATTAGTGTATCACACATAACCCTGATGCCACAGAGCTCTGAAGTAGGCTACTACCTCTTGACACGTAAACATGGAGCAAGGGGTTAATGAGTTAACCAGAAAAAAGACACAATAGAAGCTGATATTGCACAAGAAAACTTCAGCACTCAGTAGCTTGAAAAAATGTAGTGGGGTTGTCAATTTGAGAAAAGAAAAATTAAACTTCTTTTCTTCGGTATATTACGGCAAAACACTGTTTTCTTCCTCTCCAATTTTTAAGATAGAAGGCATGAACCTAATTATGATAAGTCTAGCATTTATAAATTCACACAGAAGCTAAATCTGAAATGTGGTTTAGATTTACTTCAAGTTAGGCTTGAAAATGGGTTGGCTTGTTTGGTGATTGCCTGTCACAGTTAGACTAACCATGGAGATCAAATGCATAACTTGGTCTGCAAATGAACAGCCAACTTGACTTATGTATTTACGTATGTCTGCTACAGAGGTAAATATTTAAAAATCAAGACAATTGAGGGGTGATGCAAAATATGCTAATTTGTTATACAGTAAAACCTCTTATGAGAGTCTGCCCCTTCTAGCAGCAAAAATCAGTCTCTCAAGAAAAGGTGGTCTCTCATTGCAGGTTTGTACAAAAAGACCAGTTTCCAAGATCCAATTTCTGAACAGTTTCCAGAAAAATACCACACTGTAAATATATTCTATTCTTCATTAATATTTCTTGCTAATATATTGTGTGCATTCTTCTGAAGATAAAATTATACAGCAATAAAGATATACTTCTGTCATTAAACATGAAATCACAATCATCTGAAGATCACATATTTTAGCCTATGAAATCATTTTAGAAGTACTTCTTTTTCTTTATAACATTCTAAATTTGTTTCACCAACTTTCAAACCTAGTGGCCTACTCTTTATTACTTCTTTCAGTTAAAATAATTTTTTTTCTCCAGCCTTAAAATTTGTCTCTTTTAAACTGGAGGGTAGTCTATTGCCATTAAGGTTCTAGGTGTTAAAATTATTAGTGCTCAGTTGTAAAATCAAACATAAAGATGGTTTTGACTGGGCTGTGGGAAAATAAAAAAAAAACAATACATGTACATTGCATAACTAACAATTAATGAAATAAAAAGAAACAATTATCTCATCCAGAAAGAGAAACATTTACTCGGAGACAAAGTCAATGACTTCATTCAAAGATGACATATTATGATTAAAAACTCTATAAAGTTGTTGTTGTGGGGTTTAACACCATTTTTCAGCACATGATAGGCTATATATGGCGGCAAGTATTTAATGGTGGAGGAAGAAACTGGGAAATCACCGAAAAAAGAACCACCGACCCACGAGAAGCTACTGGCATACTTTCTCACATATCCACATTCACCGAATCCTAAACTCGAACCCAAACAGACAGAGGTGAGATGGCAGTGATCCAAACAGACAACACTTTAGATCACTCTGCCACTAGGGGCCCCACTCTATAAAGTAAACACACCAACTTGAATAGAGGACAGCTTTGTGATTGGGCTGTAATCACTTAACATCGGGGGAGGGGGGAAAACAACAAACATCACAAGTCTTGAACACTATCAATCGAATCCGACAAACAATTCTCTCTTGCTGGCTTAATAGACAATGACCTTATTCGCCCCCAGCAATACAGATTAACTCTATTGACAAACAATGTCACAAAAGCAATTTTTAATATTTACAGAAGCCTGGATTACGGACTGTATCATCAATCACTGGTAGCAACAATCCTTTTTTAAATATTCCTTTTATGCTTGTTTTTAATCAGAAAAATCCTTACTAATTAAGCAGTCATTGTAATAATTGATTACATATAGGTCAGTTGTGTCCATCTGTTCTCACAATATGGTCCTTCACATTGATGTCGGATCTTGCAATTAAGACCGGGAAGCAGGCTAAGTGCAGGAATAATTAGCCTGGTTCCCTGCTTTTTATGCTCCCTATATGAATATCGGAGAACGCAGGGATCATACAAAGCAGGACACCAGAATAGGAAATAATCTGCATACCTTTAGCCTGATTTACAACAGAAACTATAAAACACTATAAGCATAGCTAAATTATTCAGACATCAATAGCAAACCTATTTTTTTAAAATGGGGGGGGTATTTAGAATGGTATGAGCGGTCATTCTTACAGGGATTAAATAAAGATCATGGATTTTATCCTCACTTTTGCAATACGGTCATTCAAAGCAGTTTTGAAATGCGAAATTGAGGTCACTGGTCAAGTTCAGCAGGTGGTTGCTCATATCAGAACGTTTATATAATAAAATCAATCCGTGCATTATGATTCTGTCTGATATGACAGGTGGTCGCTCATAGCAGAGGTAGCTCATGACAGTTCTTACTGTAGTACTAGTGAACTTTATTCATGCTTAAAGCACATAGATTCTTTCAGTCACTTTGTCACAGGAAAATATTCAGAATAGCTCTTTGCTGTCATTAACCTGATTGCTATAGTCAAAATCTCACATGCCTGCTTTCTACAAAAATCATTAGTTTGTTTTTATTTGTAAAATAAGTGTAAAAGTATTCTCAGTTTTCTGCAATAGGTCATTGTCCAATGAAAATTCACCAGATAAACTGTTCAGTGAGAAGTAAACTTAGTGCCATAGTACAGTCTCCGCAACTTCAATAAACAGAACTCTGATATGCTGCATTTATAAAGAAAAGACATAACCTATAAAACACATAACTTAAACTGATGCCAATATCTTAAAAATGCAGTGATTAGAGCTACTTGAGTCGAAGTGGAAAGCAAATGAAGAAGATTCTTTAATATGGGTTTCATATACTAATCATGAAATGACAGGTTTAAGACATTCAGTCCATTAGTAAGCAATATATTTAATTTACCATGCATGCATTCTCAAAAGGCACAAGGGAGGATATGTAGAGAGTCCGCTCTGTGACAGTGTAGTGTGATGGTATTGAAGGCAAATCCAGTGATAGGATACGTCTTTTACACATCTCCAGGGCTGAAAAATACAATGAACAAAATGTTGGGTCTTTTTTTAACTCTAAAAAATACTTCCAGAAAACATATCTGAAAATCATAAAAAAAGAAAATTAACTATTTCTTCAACAGTTTGAACTCTGCATATTTTCAGCATGGTTGAAAATTATATACAAATCCACTTACCTATTAGTAAAGTACTAAACATTTTCAGTTGTCCTGAATATAATCTAACTTGATCAATTAGTAGTAATTAAAAAATAAAACTTGACAAAGTTCTTCACAATACTAATAACCATTGTAAGTACCATATATACTCGCTTATATGTTGAGTCCAACTGCATATGGCACTGACCCTGATCTGCTAACATATAAATGTCTGCAGATCTGGGTCTGTGCAGTTTATTAGGATTAATCACTAGAACAAACAATATGTACCCTGGTTTGCAGGTGCATTATGCTGTTGCAGATCAGGATCTTTGTTGTCATATGTGTGTATATGTGGTAATTATAAATTTAGACCAGTCTGTTCTACCTCTGGTAAGCATCTGTTAGATTTGAAGAGTAAGAGTTAAGTTTTTATATGAGCTTGACCATAAAACAAATGGAAAACAAACTTGAATCAACACTGGACCATTTTAAAATTCAATTCACTTCAATTTTCACTCATCATTTCAAACTGCATGAGTAAAGTTTTAACCTCCACATCTGCTTTAAATGTACAGAAATGGCCATATATCAAGTTGGCAGATAAAGCATACTCTAAGCAAAATTTCCTTTTCTAAACTGACATGGGGATTAAGCAGTGGAAAAATTAAATTATTTTTCCTAAGAAATTGTATAAGTTACCTAGTGTTTTGTCCTTTTTTTCTTTCTAGATCATTTGTTTTTATTTGAATGATTATTTTCACTGTTTTGTTCCTTATACATGGATCTTTTTATTCTAATCTAACTGTATAGGGTTTCCAAAACAAATCTGAAACCTATAGGCATTTTTCTGAAGAATTCTCAAGTATTTTCCCACAGAAAAATATTCACAGAACCAAAGTATCAAACAGTACAAGTCCACAAGCCTTCCACTGCAGTGTTATGCCAGAGTAAAAACGGGTCACATCTTGTGATGCATACTTGATTTTCTAAACACAGCAACATACGTCATGATCAAAGGTAGGTATGGTTTAGATTTTTACACCATAGCAATACAAACATGTCCTTAACTGCTGAAACAATAGGTGTCAATTGTAGTTTTATTAATCATAGTCAAACAAAATAATGACATTTGCTAAAATTCATCTTTTTAGTTGTCAAGTATTAAACCATCTTTGATATTTTTGAGAAAAGCCAAATTATCAAATTTAGTTAGAAAACTAATTCCTTCACATCATTCATTCAGAATGAAAACCCTATGTCAATATGACCATCTATTTAGGAAAAGTAACAATATTTTTAAGATGGCTACCATTGGTGACCATATTAGGATGTTATATTAGTAACATTTTCATATAAGACCAACCAGATTATTATATGATGTCTATTTTAGTGAAAATTGCATGGTCATACAACCATCTGTTCAGGATGATTAGTGATAATAAGATTTCAAGACAGTGTTGACCATACTGGATGTCCAATGTCATGTCCGATAAATGCTATTTTCATTTAAGACCAAGTAGCCATCATAAGAACTTGTTAAGCTGAAAACTAAATATTTACTGTTATATAATTTAAGTGAAAACCCCATGTAGACAAAACCATTAGGAGAGTAGCCACATACAGATTTCAGGTAAGCCATCAAGGCATTCATTTTGGAAGTTGTACCAGCATCATTTTAATACATGAAAAACTATTTTTTTTTAAAGTTGATAGTGCCATCCTTTCTCAAAATTCATATATTACAAGATTTCTCAAAAGAGTCAGGGAAAAAAACGTTGGCATCATTTTCATTTCGGTTCAAACAAATATCATGTGAAGTGTTAAAAATATTTTCAAGCTTGTGACCATATCTGAGGAATACCATTTTAATTTAGTAACAACTAGAGATCATACATCTACCCATTCAGGAAGAGTAGTGATATAAAGATACAAGTATGGCTTCCATACTAGATGAGATGGCCACTGATTTTATTTAGGACCAACAAGACAGCATTAAAAAGTCTAGTGAAAAACCTACGCCTATTTATTCAGGAAGAACAGCAACAATATTTTCAAGATGGTAGCCATGGCAACTATCCTAAATGTCCTAAAGGCACTATTTCCATTTAATACATCATAACTTTGGGATGAATGCGTTTTTTTTATTTTGGTTGCAATCCTCTAAGTACCCAGTAGTTTAGGATAGCAATAATATGCTAACTGACAACAAAGGATACAACATTGGATGATAGATCAACAAATTGCCATTGCACTAGTTCTTCTAGTCTATGAGCATCATTCCTAAAATTAAGGAATGATTTTGTTTCAATATTTTTTAATTCAAGGCTATCTCCAACAAATATGTTTGTAAATACCAAAGTCTTTCTTAATCAATATCTGCTACTCTATGTGGGATTTATGTTTGGAATTATATTTTCCTCCTGTGCTTTTTTATTTTGGTTTTCCTTAGGGGTAGGTAAAATACAACAACTATACTACTGCAAAGCATTATGTGTGCAGAGCTGCAAAAGTGTCCAAAATAGCTTAATCCTGCACACAGTAACAAAAGTAATGAAAACTATTTAATTCAAAACAATCCACACAAGAGAAATGTGACAAAAAGGTGTTAACATTCATGTTTGTCTTAAGGTTCCACTTAACATATTTGTTAACTGTACAGGGTTTCTTTTCTTTTATTCTTTTATAACACAGATAATACTTGTCCAACAAGCATTGATACTAAGTGAGCTGTGAATGTGTTTTAGTTCTTATTTCAAACAAACATCAAGGTTAAAAAGTGGAAAATTGCTTTTTAGTAAGAAATTACATCAAATTTTCTAGATTTTCTGCCTTTTTCAATCACCTAATTTTAATGATTATTTTCATACTCCTGTGTTCCTTGAACATGAATGTTTTTCATATGTACACATATGTGTGAGGATTTAGAGTATCTGAGTTTAGAGGAACATGCTGTTTAAGACCATGAAAACAAAAATGAAGCCTCAAGAACTGTGATAAATATGCAGAAAAACAAACTTTATATTACCACACTGCATTTTAACTTTGATGTATTATTTTCCTTTCAATGTAATTATTCATGGCCAATACTCAACCCAAACCCTGTTTAATACAGTTCCCAACCATAATTAGTACACAATACATTCAAATATTGGACATATTCCCTGATAAATGAAAGTGTTTCCTAGGATGAATCTGCTTCCAGTTGTATCTGTATGCAAATTGTTTCCTGTTTCCTACTTATCTCTAAACAATGGGTTTTTATGTGCAAAAATAAACAGAACAAACGTTCAGCAAGTGACTAACGGAAACCAGATAATCTATGGTATTGTCAAGAATTTACTGATGAAAGATTATAATTTCTATGATCAAGACATTTCAAAAGGGTGACAAGCAAAGATGCTTAAAAAGACACATGTACCTAGATAAGACAACATAAATATTAACCCCATGAATAATTGTTGAACTGTGTTGCTTAAAACAAACTGCAAATTTATGCTGAACACACCAACTCATTGCAAGATATGATAAAAACTGTAAAAATGAAAAGACCTGGGGCTATAAAACTGCTGAAGTCCTAAAAATACCAATTATTAATGACTTGTGACATGTCTTATACTATTATCCTGTTAAAAAAAAATGAAATTCTCTGAAGATATCTTACACTATTTCTTTTAGCAATGAAACTGATGCACCTCTCACCAGTAAAACATTTTGCAGCAATTCAAAATGGTATTTGTACAATTGAGAACACATAAATATACATTAGTGTTGCACCTTGGACCCCATGGGTAGATATAATAAAGTTTCAAAGAAAGAAAAAAAAAACATTTCAAGAGGACATACTATCATGTCAGATCAGCATCATTTCCTTTACTACCAACTGGACATAATAAGAATTATCTTGTGAAAACTCTGTGCAGCTATGGCCATATAGCACAAAAAAGATTTGGGAGGCCTAATTGTCACTATTTTCATTAATAAGTTCGTCTGAATCATATGCATTGTACTAAAAACCCTATGTCAATTGAGGAAGATTGATATGAAGAAAGATTTTCATGATTGGATGTCTGAAGGCATGTCCAACAGGCACCATTTTCATTTTGGACCAACACAACTTCATAAGAATTCCTTTTGTGACAACCCAATGTCAAGATGACCATCCAGTCAGGATAAGAAGCAGTAACAAGATTTTTAAAGATGGATGCCACAGTGACCATACTGAATATCAAATTGAAACTTTTATAAGTAAAATCTTCTGTTCAGAAGTCATAATAAAAAGATTTTCAAAATGGCCACCATGGCATCCATTTAGAATGGCACAATTTTCATTCAGGATCTACTGGACATCATTAAGTCTTTTAGTAAAAATTTCACCCCTGATATATAGTTTAAGTAGTGAAAGGTGTATATGTATTTTAAAAAAAACTATATCATAGATCTGATATGTACGCATCTATTAGATTTGAACAGATAAAGATAGATGGCACACAATGGTGTGATTTACATTTGGTATTGTCCTTTGTTTCAAAAGAATGGAATATTTCAGCAAAAAAGTCTAGTAATTGACACAACATGTACTAAGGCAAAATAGTGTGAAATTAAAATTAGCTTCATGTCTTTGGCAATAGTGCAACCGTTAATGTTGAGCCCTGCTGAAAAAAATGGTTCTCTGTAGAAAAACTGAAGATTATTAACCCAATACGGGCATTATTGAAAATTTACCAACACTGACAGCTATAAGATCTTGTCAGAAAAGTGTTTCCATTAGACGAATTTTCAGTAAAACGTAATGAAATACCAAGTAATGCTATCACTGACATGAAAAACATGCATTTGAAATAATTAGAAACATGATCTTATGCATCTGAAATGATTAGAAGTGAGACCTGATGCATCTAAAATTATTAGAAGCATGATCGTGTGCATCTGAAATGATTAAAAGTGCTATCTGATACATCTGAACTAATGCTGGATCCCAATGTCAGTGTGGTAAATCTTCTCCATTCAGCCACGAAAGACTTGAGTCAACTTCCTATCAGGATCTTAAATGGCACAAAATGAGGCATCATACTCGGTAAGACCTTGTCAGCACTATGCAAGCAATGAAAGTGGGCAATTGTTTCCTGATGACTGATACTGATTGTTGTCATGGTCCAATGTGGTCAATTATATGGCCAAGTCTGGACTTTAATGAACATGGCCATATTGGATGGCCTGATGTAGTCCAGTTCTTGAGGCTGTGACAGGGTACAAAACATTATTCCACATATCCAGTTCATAATTCTGATATGTAAGACTGTAACTGATTTTTGTTCCAGCACTCCAACTCACTGCCCAGGAATGATATAGTGCAACCCCTTGTCTGCAAGCAGTGTTTTTGTTCCTCAAGCTACGACTGACTTATGTCATTAATATGCAAGTCAAACATGTACTGCAGAAATGACAAACAATGAAAATTAGGCATGCTAAACAGTTGTCAGGCAGGTCTCACCCATCTTCAAGGCAAAACAGAGTAGACTTATATATATTTAGTGTAATAAGTGTCCTGCTTTGAACTTGTAAAAATTATGCAGAGTCACCCATTTTGACAAACACCAGTAGAGGGGTGCATGTGACCTATATGGGTAGAATAATATCCTCAGTATTATTAGTTAGAAGTGGATGATAAACAATTCAAGTCAAAAATGACCTGTAGACTCATGAATTTAACACCCTGTGCAGGTAGAATCACTGGAACATCACTCATAGGACTTAAAGGTACCAACTGGAAAGCAAACACTCAACTCTAGTAACAGCTTACCCACAGGAGGGCCAATTGCTGAGATAAACAGATAAAAATCAATCAAGCATCACTATACAGATAAAAATCAATCAAGCATCACTTATAGTAACACTGCATAAGCTGGACACTACTGAGTAAACCATGTATAGAAAACTGACCGTTACTTATCTGACCAGAGAGGAAGCTGTATAGAAACTTAAGCAAGTTTTTTGTATTACACACAAAAGCCTGTACATAAAATAAGGAACTGAAGCACCATACAACAGAGATGCTACAATATCCAATGTGAGACAGTTTACCTTTTGGAATATATCCAATAAGTTCTATACTGGTAAAGGTAATAAAGAGCTAGCAGACAACCTAATAAGGGCAATGTGGTTGAATGTTCAAATGCACTGTGATAAAATAATTGGAAAGATGAAGATTTTGCAAGGTTTGAAGCTGCCACCAGACAATAAAACCTCTGACTATGGTATATTTGGCCTCCTGTGTGGGTTTTAATAAAAGTAACATCAATAAGCAAACAGGAATTGAGATTTTACAATAATTACAGCTTTAACTCATCTGGTAAATGCAAATAACTTGCCGAGAGAGAAAGGCCTCATTCAATGCATACTGTTACTCCACAGACAAATGATTTAGGCAGTACCCATTAGATTACAATGAAAGCAGGGTGATAAATAACTAATGACATTATCTGTATTGCATGTATTACAAAAAAACAAACAATGGAAGCTACTGAACTATGTGTCCATCATTCCTAATTCCTTAAAAACAAAATGGTTAATTATTGTAATAGGGATTTTGATGACTAGGACACAATAACGGTGATTTGTAACACATATCTAGTTTGGTTTATGGTCTTATTGACATTTATACAGTAAAATCAATATGTACAAAACAACTGAGATTGTAAATGAGTTATTCACTCATAACAGAAGTCACTCAGATCAGGTTTCATGATTCAGTAATGACATATCATATACCTGCTAAGTTTGGTTAAATCCATAATTAATAATTTTTATTTTTTAAAAACAAAAACAAGTTAATGAACTGGCATCATTCAAGGTATTCTTCTGATATATCCACAAACTGGGTTTGACAAAATTCTATATTTTTCATCATGCATACAATGCATCACAAAAAAACTCAAGACCTTAAACTCTGATATTTAGGGAGTGAATCACAGAGCAACTTTGCTGATTTATCTGTCCATTCATAAACCTTAATACCAAAGTAACAAAGTACCCAAATGTACAAAAAACTTTTCAGATTTTATGATTAAATCATATTTCTGAAAGATATGGGATATTAACAGATTGTCAAATATTATGTTTTGAACAGTTTTCAGTGTAAAAAGATCCTCTCAGATGATGAGATGTACTACTTGAAAGGTTTCAATGCAGTTCAAAAGATTTTAATGTGGATGTAATTTCTGCAGTAAAAAAGGAAGTTTTATCTGGTAAATGGCTCAAGGTCATGTCTTTGGTGTTTTGAATGGCATTTGCAAACCATCTGTAGATAGGAACTTATAGCTAAAACAGTTGTCCCAGATTTCACTGAAATTACTCTGAAAAAATTTAATGATTGGTTGAATACTTTAGAAAAGGTAAAAAAAAAATCAAATTTGGGGGGTTGGAGAGGCAAAAACCAAGGTAGTGTTTTGAGAACAAAAAATTTTTAAGTATCAATGAGATTGACTTTTGTTGTTTCTAGAGGATGAATTCATGCATAACCTATACACTTTGACAACTAATTACAGTTACATGTATTTAAGTGGGGAAAAAACATTGACAATATTACTATATGTTCTTTAAAAGTAATAACAACATTTTTTTACAATGGCCTCCATGGCAGCTATCTCATGAGGTCAGATCACACTATTTTCATCCTGGGCAAAGTAAATATCATAAAAAATGTACCTACAGGTCAGGTAACATTGTTGCCATTTTTATTTAGGACAAACTACATATTACAAGTATTTTTGTGAAAATCCCATGTCAATAGGACCATCCATTCAATAATATTTTCAGCATGGTTTCTGTCTTGTGAGGTCAGATTGTCTTCTTTTTCAAAATAGGTCCAGTAAGCAACAGAAGTGATTTAATGAAAAACTCCATTTCAAATGACCATCCATTTAACTTGGAGAAGCAATAAAATTCCAAAATGGCTGTCATGCCATGCGGACATTAGTACAGCGCCATTTTGTTAGACCAAATTAAATCTCATAAGACTTGAAATAGCTTGTTGAAAATTACATGCTGATGTGGCAATCTATTCAAGCATAGTTCAATATCAGGATTTTCAAACCATCCACCATAGTAACCATATAGGACATTTAATCCCTACCATTTTCATTTAGGACCATCTAAATATCAAAAAAGCTTTTTTAATGCAAACTTCATACTGATATGGCCATCTGGTCTGAAGGAGTAGCAATAATATTTTCAGGACACCACAATGGTGGCCATAACAGATGTCAGAGAGGTACCATTTTAATTTAGCACCAATTAAGACCTCAGGATGAAAATGTGTATCAAGTATCAATTCTTCCTTTAAGCAGTATTGGACAAGTAGTGACAAAAACTGCTAAAAGACAACAGACAGACAGACAGACATCAAACCAGCACATAAACTGTTCTGGTCTTCAGCTGCTAGAATTAAAACCCAACATGGTCTTACATAAGTCTATACTGGGCAGGAATTGAAGTCTTCCATTTCCTGTACTGTCTTCACTAAAACCATCTGAAAAAAAAACAACAAAGAACTTCAGTTTTAATATTTAATGCTATTATGCTCTAATATAATCATAAAATGCCATAAACATGTATAATAATTTCTGTCCAATGAAGCTTATTTTCATATGATCTAATATGTGCTGATGTTCACAATTTCATTTCATGTTGCCTCACCATGTTTCTTTATCTGAGGCATAGTTCTTTATGAAGAAAGAAAACTTTAAATGCAAAAATTATTATTGGTGTGTGCAAAGAAAGCACAAAAAGATTGAAGTAAATTATGTTTCTCCAAAAATACTTACCCAATTACATTACAATGAGAATAATGGCCTGCTACTTTGCAAATCCAGCCCTACTTAAAGATGAAAATTATCTGATCTATTTTTAGATAGACAAAGGGCAGTGAATCTTGCCCATTAAATCCCCTTGATACCACCTGATGTCACCAGTTTTTAGTTGAGTGAGGCATTAACGCAATTGCTTGTATGGCAGGGTAGTTGAGAGGGTTTTTAAGTAATGTGATTGGATAAGTAATCTCGGGGGGAAACATAATTTACTTTAAAAATTTGCTTTCTCCTTTGAATACATTCCCCAATAACATTTCATTAGGAGAATAAGTATAAGGAAAAGGGGATGCTAAGCATGTGGCTTCTACCTTTGAGTATCCTTCTGGAGATGAGTGGCTGAATTCCCCATTATGAAAGATACCCAATACCAAAATTTTCACTGGTGAATCCAGCGAATCTAATCGGCTGTGTTGGATGTTCTAGTTGGGTCTGGTAGATGTCTGTGCTTCTGTCACCAGCCTGACTAGATCCAATGTTTGTCTCTGCCACGCTAAATCTGAGCTAACAACCTGAGAAGGTTTGCTCTGCATGCCAGCCAAAAGCTTCTATAATGTCTCAGATCTAAACATTGCATTCGAAAGCAAGTTTTGCAGAAATGGCTCCAATCTTGTGAGGTCTAATCCTCATGAAACAACTATGATCTTGTGATATCTCAGAGTATGCCAAGCATGGAACCCACTTCAACCACAAAGCAAGGGCTTGAGGCGTGATGCCCTGTTTTCCGACCCTGACCAGAAAATGATATTTGTGCATGTCTCTGTGTCTCAAGTAGTGCAGACATAAGGCTACTCTTACTCTGATCTGGTGAGATGATATCAGGGTTTGAAGCAGGATATCCTGTGTTCTGTCTCAAAGAGATTAGTTGAAATTTCAGAGCATAAAGCCATGACTTGTCTCTGTGCATGTCCAGTAGTGCTTAAGGGTGCAGACAGGATCTTGCATGGCTGCATCTCTACACTTGTATGAAAAAGATAGGATGAATGATGACTCGTTAGTTACCTACAGGTGGCAAATGATTCTTGGGAACTAGGCCTAGTTGTGTAAGGAGGACTACCATACAATCTGAACTGAACTGAACATATTCAGGCCAACTAAAAGGGCATGTAGCTTACTGATCCTGCATGTAAAGCATGTCTTGCATGATAGGACCTTTAGCAAAGCATGAGTGAGGGGTTCAAACTTGCTTGAGTTAGAACCGGAGACAAATTCCACTTTGGAAACAGTTATGGAAATTAGGTGGCTGAGATCAAATTGTCTAACAGAGAGATCTTTATCATGCCCAATGTCACATCTGCAATAATGTTGTAATGTATTGGAGATTATTGATCCCTGAGGGCATGATCAGAATCTTGCATGGCTGCTGTTCTCAACCTGGCTATGGAAGAAAGCAAGCAGGGACACTGGCTGACTACCAACAGATGGTAATCTGTTCTGGGCTACAAATCCCAATATTACCCTGTGAACCACTGAACTAATAGAATTCTGGTGAACATAAAGGGGGATGCAGCCCTCTTACCCTGCAAGCTTAAGCTAAAGCTATCTGAAACATGGTCTGTATGAGAGTGACTTTAGTAATGCGCAGGCTAGAAGTTTTAAAGTGTTCAAATCTAGCTATGTTTAAAAAACCTGATTGTATCTCTTTGGATTCAAATAAGGGATATCGGTCAAGGAAGGTTTGAACTGTATGAAATGCAAGGCTACACTGGTAAAAGCTGAGCATGTATAGGAAAAGGGCCGTCAATTCAGGTTAGCTGGAATCTTTTGGGTATATTAATGTTGGGAAAAATAGGTCAGTGATACAGGACTTGTGTCCTCAAAGAGGGGCTATCAGAGTCCTCTTGCCATTCAGACCATATAATTGTAGCACTGTAGCAGGGGTGGCACAGTACAACAAACCCTCCCAAAAGTCTGAAAGTGTATCTCTCAGCCCAAGCTGCTGTGCCTGGAACCGGGGTGGGAGGGGGGATGAAGGTGGGTAGCTGCTGATTTCACTTTGTCACCAAGCAGTAGATCATCAGATGCCCTTGATGTGTGAATCCAAGTGATGACCAACTAATGGAGTGGACATTCTGTTCTAGGGACATGACTCCTTCTGGATTGATTCTCAGCAAAGCCACTGATGCTGTCAGGTATCTGAACTGTATGCTGATATGAAGATTTTTGCACCCAATTAGAAGAATGCCAATCAGAACACAGGACAAGTGGTCTGGTACATCCCTGTTTGAGGATATATAGTGTTGTCAGATTGAAAGAGGACCCTTTCATCCAAGGATCAATCTTCACAGAAATGAAAGGTATTGATGACAGTTTTCCTAATTCTAGATTACTGATGCATAAAGGCCATTCCCCAGGTGTCAATAACAGTAGTGAAGGCCAGCAACAGGTGGATACTCCTACCATATGCACTAGCAGTGGTACTTTACATTATTTCCACTGGGAGTTCTTCAGCAGGATTCCAATGGTCAGCCAGCCTGGATTACCCTATTGAGATGGGAATGATCAAATTTCAGGTGTGATCATGACTGCTTGATTATGAGGACGTAAAATGTGAAGCCAATGTACTGGCAAGGCCTGCATAATAAGATGGCCAAGTGGGGACAAGTCCACTGCTGTATAATAACCAAGGAGTTGCAAGAACTCTCCGGATGAAATCCAAATCTTATGGAAATGAACTTGATGATTCTGGGTGCACGAACACAAGGGGACCCACCAGATTCCAGTTTGTTAAAAAAGTCCATGCCCAAATGGACAAAATTCTGGGATGAATGGAGATTAGAATTTCCCCAGTTTGTGAAAACGCCTCGATGATCAAGCAGAGAAGAAAGATCATTCTGCCTTGGAGTAGGATAAATTTTGCTATGTGTTTCTTTAAGATGCTACCCAGGTAAGCTGCTCTTGATGTAGATGACGATGTCCAGAATGGGGAAACAGCTGAGTCCCTCATATGAGTGAAAGACCAGGGGCTGATGAGGGCCAAAGGGAAGAACGATGAGTTGATGAAGGTGTGGTGGTAAATGTGGAAACTAGCAATAGACAGTAGACAGGGTGGATAGGGAAACACCAATCAAAACCAAACTAAAGCAAATCTTATTAATGCATCTATATTTTAAGCTAACACTGAAAAAACACTGCAAACTCTATTCAAAACACTGATACTAGATAGACAGAGGGATAGATGAACAAACAAGCATTATCAATCCATGGGCAGGAGTTTTGCAACACATATAAATATAAAAGTAGATGATGACTAGCTATAATATCAGAATTTCTATCACTAATGACAATTTTAAACAACATCCATGATAGTTCAAGCAAATAATACAAGAACAAATTATGGAATTTGTATAGACATCCCATATTACCCCATCCCCACATGTGACTCCCACTTCCTTGTACCTAGATTTTTATGCCCTGAATAACTTTTTTAAACAAATTCTCCAATGATGCCATATATGCTACATCATAGTGATTCACACATTAGCTGTTACCAGTTAAATACAATTACAGCAGTGAAAAATTCACAAAGTAAAAAACTAAAAGGAAATGTTGCAGTAAATTATGTTTCTCCATGAATACTTAACAAATCACATTAACACTAGGAAATAAACTCTGCTACATCTCATTTCCAGATCTAACAAAAAAATGTCTGTCTTTCCAGTGTATATATCATATAATGCAAATACCATCTAGAAGAGGAGAAGCTCTTCTGAAATAAAATTACCTCCCCTTGTCACTGTTAATTGGCCACCTTTGGTGAGGTTTATTCAGTTCAAATATGAGCAAAATATCAAAAAAGGATTCTTGCATTTGCAGGTCAGTGGGGAATGGCTTTCATAGTAATATGACTCAGTAAGTATCATCAAAGGATCATTTTTTTCTATAATGTTACATTTACATTAATATCAGGAGAATATGTAATAGGAGGAAATGTATAAGCAACTAACATTCAAAGGGCACATGACTGGGCTCCCTGTTTGAAGGAAAACACTATTGTAGCAACATAAAGACAATATAAATGAAGGTCACATGACATGTATGTTAGTCGGAAAGAAGTCATTTTCTTACCAAGGAAAACCTCAGGCCAAATTCAATGAAATCGATAATCCCACACCTGTTCTGAGATTGTGCTGTCATAAACTGACTCTGCTTGATCACCTGGGCAGCAGCCACTAGTCCCACTAGATTCAATTCTCTGTTGTAAATCAAATTCATATGCATTCAACTGCAAGGCTAAAGATATGTCTTAAACCTCATGTGCTGAAATCTTCATGAAGCGTATCTGGTTTTGTGAAAGTTTGCTGAGTGGATTTCCAACATAAAACAATATACCAAGTTTTGGGGGATCATATCATGCTTCCAGACCTCTACCAGAAGAAACAAATGTTATCAGGCCACACAAATGTTTTTCAAGCATTCCATGTAGTGCCTGACAACACAGGTCAGGTCTTGCAGACCTATGGCACTGATCTTGAAGAAAGACCACCACCTGATTTCCTGCAGATGGCATAATATTCTTGGCTATAAAGCCATCATTAGAATCAATGAACCATCTGACTGGAACTGGAGATAGCAATTCACTTGCCCTGTTGACCAAACACTAGGGCTTCAGAAAAGCATTTTTTTTTTGTAAGACAAAAGCTTAATCATGGTTCTACTCAGAGACCCAAACTTGTCAGACTTGAGCATAAAAAAATTGACCAGAAGTCCAACATGTTCTTGTCATGGTCCATATGCCTTCTCCCATGTGTGAATGTATCAGAAATCATGGAGAGGTAACTCTTGACAACAACCAAAGCAAACTTCTTATAGAATCAGAGAAAAGGTTAGAGAGATTTCAGCTTGTAATGGGACAATGATGCTTTTGCAACAATAAAGAAATATGTGACATTCCCCTTGTACATCTTCAAACTGCCTTTTTATCAGGCACAATCATCAATACAATTTTAGTGCAGTGGCCATTTAGTGGCTGGCATTCATTTTGCTGATAAATTTAGTTAACTCCTAAGCATATTCATTTACAGATTTTTCAGCCAGATGATAAAAATCACCAAAGATGCCTGGTCAAGCATTGTTGGCATGTTCTATACTGGTTTGGATGTCACATGAAAAATATGAAAAACATTGTAAAATGGTGGGGTGGTCATATTGCAGTTCCCTACTCTTGCATTTTGTCTGACATATAACTGGAGATCTCCTTAATCTTCACTGTGTTAGTTGATCAAATAATAGGTGCTCATCTTTATCATCAGCATCAATCATGGCCTTGACCTTGTAGACCTAGCCTGCCAACAGCAGCAGCACATACTTGGCTGATGATATAATGCAGAATTCATATCCACTTTAAAAATTAACTCCGGATTTTCTATCATTGGGCTGAAGTAGGCCAACTGATCCAGGTTAACCACGCCATCATTCATTGCAGGTGGGGATATCCTATTCCAGCACAAATTCAATGTTCACAAATATCAAACCATGTTTGTATGTATCATATCCGTGTTCACATATATCATATACAGTGGAATGAAAAGACATGGCATCATCCCTGAGTGCATTGTGGTATCTGTCCACACAGGATATGCCATCAATATCAGACCCACTAACATAATTGGCAGATAGGCAACCAACATAGTTTGTATAACTGGAAGGGGAGCAATGCAGAGGGACCAATTGTACAGGTCTCATAACTTGCTATATACGACTGGACAGTTTGTAGCACAATTGTCAAAATATCTTATGTCAGGTTACTAACAATTATAACAGGCTGAATTGGCTGGGTGAAAATATTTTGGGCAAATTCTATTCAGCATTTCTTGAGAAGTAATTTCAAACTATTTATATTTTTTAGCAATGGAAGCCATATTTTTATGAAGGATCAGCATCAGCTGTACAAATTTAAAAGCTGTCTATGCCATGATGCTTTCTACTAATTCTAGCTTCATTCTATTGAGTGTTTTTTCAAAAGTCATAAAAGTGTTTCTATAATTTTAGTAGTAATGGTGTTCATGTTTGATGTCAGCTTGTCATTTTTGTATGACTCAAAAAGTCTTCATGCATGGATGTTTCATATCAAGTCCCACTTTATTAAAATGTTTTAGGCAAGAAAGTTATTTAAAGGTTTTCCATTTTTATAATAACAGTGGCCATATTTAATGGCAGACTATAATTATGCATAAAAATTGGAGAGGTCTTCTTTTAAGTTCTGTCCAATTCTACTCAGCAACTTTTAAAGTCATTAAAAAAATATTTTTAGCAATGGTGGCCATATAGAAAGCTGATGAACAGACATATCTTAGCCCATGTGAGCTCAAACTAAAAATACAAAAGTTACCATTGTCTTAAAGTAAACATAAATATCAATACCAGACCAACATCAATGGCAGATGCATTGAAATAAAAGTTGAATTTTTAATGACTTTGCAAAAGCAATGCATTACTAATCATATCACATCAAAATTGTAAATTGAATAACATTCAGTATATGGGCTGCCACCCAGCAGTGGCAAGGTGAGACAATTATGATCTCTTGAAGAGACTTTTCTTCCCTATGATGCTACTTTCACTATCTACATGATGTACATACTGGAAAGACTACAAAATTTTGCATTCAAGGAAGAACTCAATTTGAGAGGGAAAGGAGCATAATTCCTGACATTATTGTGTCTGTATTCAACAAAGAAATGTATTCATTAAATTTGTATGCCCTACCATAATACCTGAAAACTGACCTGATATCATCATTAAACAAAGATATGAATAACATATTTCAATGTATGGATGTTTAGGCAGACAACTTGGTTAACTCATTCACCCCTGGTGCTGCATTTACACTTCAGGAGGTAGTAGCTTACTTCCAAGCTCTGTAAAGTCATGGTTATGTATGATTCACTAAGTGAGTGGTATTATAGAAAGGTAGACAGATGAAGCTTTATAATGATACCAAATAATCTGAAAGCTCTAGTTGCACTACAAAATACAGAAGGAAAAACATAATTTTTGACCCAATTTTTTTCCACCCAAAATTCGCTTGTGGTCGGAATCCAATTTTGTGTCTGGATTTTCGATTTCTTGGCCTCAGATCTAAGGCAGATCAGTCTGAACTACACACTGACAGGTGAACCTTTGCAAAAAGTAGGATAAGATGGGCATTTGGAATAAAGAGTGGTATCAATACAAAAATTATGGGTTCTTTAAGCAAATAAAAACAGAATCTCCAACTTTTACCCTTCTGCTCATGTAAATAAAATAGCCAAAGAACAACATTTCTAATACAACTAGGCATTAGGTTAACTGGAAATCTCTTGGAAGTTGATGTATTAGGATGTATTCAGATACAGACCCCCAAATGTGTTTTCTACTCTCATTGCAGGCAAAAATGACAAAAACCTCCAGGGTTTAATGAGTTAATGGGTATATTTTGATAACATAACCAAATTTAAATATTCCTTACATACTTAATCACTTGTACATCAACAATGCACATAAATTACAAATTAAGTCATTCCTTGACAATCTGTAAATTTCCAAAAGCCGTATTAACACAATGTATCTTTAACTACAATAGGGCATAAACTTGACAAAAGATTTTAAACTTAATTAAAATCCTGTACATTGTACAGCACTGGCCTCATAGGTCACTAAGTGGGATCCCTCTAATCATGTATCCTGAAGTTCAAGACATTTGTAAATATTTACACTTAGATGAGTGATTAGATTTAGCAGCATCTGATTGGAATGTTGTCTGATTGACAGTCATAAAGTTTGTACAAACAATACAGAACATACTAATTTATCATTCTTCTTTTTCTTTTACAGTAAAACTGCAGTTGTTTACATAGACATCCCATAGACCTTGAACTTAAATACCAATGTACCATCTGTTTTAGCATTCAACACACCCAAATGCATGTAGTGTTAGACTGAAGCCTGCCAATACATTATTAAAATTATCAAGGATACACTCTAATCTGCTGGCACATTATGCAACAACATATATGGGTATATGTTCTTTGTAGCTAGATGTATGTTATACACAAGCAAATCATGTATGTGGAATATTAATAAAGAACATCATGTATATACTTACAGAAGCTTTTAATCCTCTTCAAAAGTCTCTCTTCCTGTTTAGTACTTAGTATCACTTGTGAGGGTCCCACTTGCTTCAGGACTACAAACAAAAAACCATTATTAATAACATTTGAGAGGGTCCCACTTGTTTCATGACTACAAAATCAAACTGCATTATTAATAAACACTAGTGAGGGTCCCACTTGTTTCATGACTACAAAATCAAACTGCATTATTAATAAACACTAGTGAGGGTCCCACTTTTTTAATGACTACAAAAAGAAATCTCATTATTAATCATATTTGTTGAGTGTCCCACTTATTTCAACACTGCAAACAAAAATCCCATTATTAGTAACATTTATGAAAGTTACTAGCTTCAGGACTACAACAGGAATCCCATTATTAAAAAATACTTGTGAGGGTCACACTGCAAACAATAATTCTCTTATTAATAAAAGTTGTGAGAACCAATTTGCTTTGGGACTACAATCAGAAATCCCATTACTACCAGTAATAAACACTTGTGAGGTTCCCACTTATTCAGAACTACAAACAGAAATCCCACTATTAGTTTTGCTTCAGGGCTACAAACAGAAATTTCATTATTATTAAACACTTGCTTCGGGAGTGCAAACAAAAATCCAATTATTAATAAACAATTGTGAGAGTTCCACTTAATTCAGGACTGCAATAAAAATCCCATTATTAATAAAACTTGTGAGGGTCACAATTGTTCCAAAACTACAACCAAAATCCTATTAAAGACCTGTTTAGGAAATACATTCTACATTAAATTATCCCAAACTGTCACAATTTACATTTTAAAACATTAGTACTGTTAAATATTGCATTTGCTGTGGGGAAAAAAAGACTTTTGACATTGCAACTGTAGAGTTATCACATTTTGGATGGTAAAACTTCCAATTGAAACAAGAAAATAAAACTTTGCCTTAAAGTGTTACTGAAACATTCATCCCTCACTAAGTGCTAATTCTAATAAAAAGTATATCACAAGTGTTCCCTAAAATGCAACTATGTATATCAGTTCACTTCAAACTCAATAACAAATATGAATTTATGCAAATTCAATTTCTAGCACACAAGTTTGAAATGTATGTGTGCATGCTGTTGTTATGATATTATGTATTTTTGTAACTCTTGGTTCATGACTATATCTATATTATGTGTTATTTTTATTCATGACTATAAATTGTACTGATCATCTGAAATCAAGATATTAGGTAGCTAAATTTTCGTACTTGGGTATAAAATTGTATTTAAAGACATTACATGTATGGATTTCATAGGATCTATACATATATATCTGGTTTTCAATAATAAAACATGCTGAAAACTTTGGGATAATATTTCATTGGCTGGAGGGTTTAGGGAAGGAGGGTTCTTAGCAAAATTAAGTTATTTCCCATTGAATGAGTTCGGTCACATGGATAGGTATTTTGAAATATTAGATTGTGGATTCTTATTCCATATGCTGAAATCAGTCTGCAGATGTGTTTAATAGGTTTAGATAATTTACAAGGAGACATTTGCTAGGACTATTCATTGGAGCAAACATGTGCTCATTAGACTAGAGTATTATTCTGGAACTATTGTGAATTATTCAAAAAGTTCTGGACAATACCATTGTGATATGTACATTTCAGGACATGAAATTTACTGGAACATTAATTTCATCTGGGCTTGAATTGAACTTTTTGAGATTATGATTAATTCAATTTATAATACTCAAAGTTCCTCTTAAATCTTCATTTTATAACATTTATATAATTAAATTTTTTAAGTTTTGTAAAACTTGTTGGTTTTGCTTTTTTTTATAAAAGTAATGTATCAGTAAGCAGATTGTGGACACAATAGCTTTGTAATTAAAATGAAGACTACTGACCTGTGGCTGTGACCTTAAAGATCTATTAAAACCAATGCTTATCATACATGAAGCTACCTCAAAATATAAAATACAAGGGTACATATTAATCTTAAATGAAACTGGTATGAAGTTTATAGGGGAGTAAACTAATTTTAATTATGCAATAACTGCCCAATGCTATTGTTTAGCTTACTTTTTCATTCAAAAAACCCCATCATCCATTTCATGTAAATACAACCTCTACTAGAGTGAAAAATTGTCAGTATGATTCAATTCATGCCAACTGTAAGCCCACTGGATAGACTCCCAATGTTGCTTATAATCAATTGGTTGTGGGTTAAGAAAGGGGAACCTGGTCCAAACCCTATTCCCATACTGTGTACTGTGAGGCCACAGTATGATTGCATTAGATGATCAGAGGATAAAGGTTCATCAACAGATGGATCACTCAAAAAGGTAGTTGTGGTGATCCTTCCTATAATGTCAGTGGTAACTTACCTGTTTTTATGAAGTGTGTACAAAGAACACCCCTATATCTTTTTTTCTGTGCAAGATAGATAATTGTGTCTGTCTGTATGTGATTTGGCAATGTTCAGTCATACTACTACAATGTCTGCAGTGTGGCAGTTTATAGTGATGCATTGGGGCATCATGCCACAGACATGTAGCATCATGTCCTACCCAGTAACAATTTATTCTGACACCAGGCCAACTAGTCCTAAAAACTAAACACTTAATGCTGAGTGCCAAGTCACAGAGGCAGCTACAGTAACATTTTCATGGTATGATCTGGCCAAGGTTTAAACTCGCAACCTAAAGCATCCAAGGCAGATGTTCTAACCACTTAGGTCACTGGAGCAGTCTGAAACTGTTAGTGATTATAGGTAACAGACTCATATACAAAATTAAAGCAATGTGAAGTGTTGACATCAGAAAGGAAAATTCAACATATGGAATAAAACACCACCAAAAAACAAAAAAATTGTATTAATACTTTATTCCATTATCAATATAAACCAATGAAACAACTTTTCTGTTTTAGCAGGCTGTCATTTATCCCATTTTAACATGATTTATCAATACCTATATATATGAGATAAGGGTAGGAATGTGTAACAAGCTCTATGGTGTGGTAAACAAACCAAACCAAGACCCTGAATGGAACCAAAAAAGATTACTAAATATGATTTCTAGCAGCAAACAGATATCATAACACTATTAGAGAGAGAAAATTATAGAGGCCACCTCACAATTGCAGATTTAAAAAAACACTGCTGCATGCAAATATTTTCTGGTGAATCATGGCATTAACACAAAGTCCTTGAAAAATATTAACTATCTGCATTCTTTCTGCACAGGACCATACCAAGGGCAAACAATCTGCATAAGTGGACTGTATCATTCTAAAATTCTACACTCTAAAGGAGGATTTATTCATATCAAATGGATGGTGGTTTTAGGGTACAAAGAAAATAACCAACAGCAATGGATAAGCAATTGCTGCTATTAAATTTTGTTTTCATTGGTTATATTGGTACATTTAACACATTATTGGCAATATCATAATGAGGAAATGGGAGTAAAATGCTCCCCAAGGACACGACAAGGCAGCTGACCTTGGCTGGCCTGGGTGGGTCTCAAACCCAAAACCCTTGGATTACAATTCTGATGTTCTACCAATTGAGCTATGATAGCTCTCAAATCAAAGTAATATTATGAGCACCAGAAGTTCCTGTTCTGATGCTTCACCTTGAAAAATAATGTCACATCCTTTGTGGTCATGATACTGAAGTACGGAAAAAAGTCTATTCTGTTTAATTTTATGGCTTTGGAATTACAGTCCAGACAAAAAAGTATCCTTCAGTTGCTACCCTGACCATGAATACAGGACCATTACAATCGTACATAAACAGGGACTTTTCTGTGCCTATTTTGTATCCATGGCCCAGCTCCCCATGCCAAAAACTGTCCATAGTACCAATTTGTACATAAAAATGTCCCAATCAGAATTTGAAAAAGAATTCAATGCAATTTGCTTAGTAAATTACCATAATGAGTACCGGGTATAGCAATAGATCTAATGAGCGAAACTGTTTTTTTGTATATTTGTGTTCTTGCAAGGAAAGTACATTTGTTGACTGATTAGCAATACAAATTTTAAAAGAATGCACCAATAACATTTCCAGCATATTTCCAATAAAACTGCATTCCAACACAGTTATCTGAATTCTATAAATTTTTTTTTCTGTCAGGAACCAGACAAAATAACAGGCATTATCAAGCTATATTTACTGAATAACATCTATACACTCCTCATTTATTATTGTTTGACACCATGCAACACATATTCTCTTGTTGACTGGCAGATTAAAGGACATATATTACTTTCTCAGCACAGTAACTTCTAACTCAACCACCAAATTAATTTTTTACTGATAAACAGAAGCCAATTCAGTTTCTAATATTATTTGTTAAGATGATCTTGAAACAATAACAGCTGTATTTCACAAACATGACTCACTAAAAGCTAAATGTTCATATTCATTTCCTGTCCCAAATTAATCATCTGATGTCCATAAGGACTAGTCTCTAACTTTCTGCTCCTTGGACAAGCAGAATGCCATGGCATTTCATTGGGTTATAATACTATCCGCACCATCATTAGTGTGATTTCTTTTTTAGGAGGGTGAACATGTTTAGGAGGGGTTCTTTTGTGAAAATAAAGCTCCCTATAAAAACGAAAATACAAGGTCAATAACATCAAACTGAAGCCTCTAACTGACAGACTTCTCTAATTGGGTTAGTTCATTTAGTTATTTTATCGTTTGATGTTCATGTTTTCATTTCCCATGCATGCTGTTTACTGCCTGGACACTCAATGTTTGTTGTTACCATCCCTCCTGATGTGTTTCTCAACCAAACATTTTACTGAGACCTACATGATACCTTGACCAAGAATCATGTAAATTTAATGTGATAAATCCATTTGGGGTAGCTTGTGCTTTTGAAAAGAAGTTTTTGGATTTAATCATATCCATGTCACCTGAACACCAAGTCTGGTGGATGTTTCTTAATGTGTGGGTATCGACTCCATTAAAGGCAACCAGACGATTACAGTTATCTCTATCACTTTAGATATTTGTGTATATCGCTGCGTAACATAAATCACACATGTTTTTCTGTCATTGATATTGCAAGCAGATATAAAGAAGCAGAACCACTATCAGCTGCTTTTGAGTGACTTTATCAACACGGCATTCTACAATGGCCATAGCTGCTACAGGTTGATCTTGGCAAGAAATTTCTTGGTGCAGTAAAGTTGATGATAAAAAACATAACATCAAAATCAGATGAGGACACACTGCAATTCATTGCGATCAGACAATCATCGAGCAAATTTAATTGAACAATTGCTCAACTATTTTTTGAATATCAGTATGAACAGGAAATATCCCTAAATAAAGTTTATAAAGACAAAAGATCTTGTGAATGAGTCGCAAAACTACCAAGTAAGATAGCTGTGTTAAATAATGAAATTACTCATGCAACTTCTATGAAACCCATCAGCACAATCACAAAAAAACATGAACTAGTAAAACAATGTAACTCTTCCTGAAAACAATCTGTACAAGGTAATGTAACTGTAGTATATTTATATGAACCCAGTGAACTTGAAGGTGGTTAAAAATGAGCAACTGATCCTATTTTCAGGTCAAAATTTCATGCTGGTAAGATCCACAGGTAGACCTGCAATGTACAGACTTGATTCAACTACCCCTCAACTTGGATTTGTATGCAAACAATTACAAGTAATTCTTGAGGATACACAATTACCATCACCTTCACTTCTATGAAAGCAGAACACTAGCACCCCTACATCAATTACACTCAAGTCATGTCAACATCATATTTTCATGTGTGTGGTCAAGACTACTATTAATTCTATCCATGGTAAATTGTCTTGGATTTATATTTGAATACTGCCACAACATTACTGTGATACAGCTTGAATATCAAAATCAAAGTCACACTTACTTTTTTTATCAGATTGGTGATAACCAGCTAATTTTTTCCTTACTGTATCACTGCAATGTTTTCAAAGGTTTCCTAAGTCAATATGCAGTCTATGATAACCTTTCATAGCTGAGACATTCTTTTGACTCTCAACACTGCTAGATAAACTAAATTTGACCATTCAATGCAATTTTCAATAGTTAATCCTTTTGATGAATGAATCCTTATAGCATATACTAAAGTCCACAGAGTTTTGTCTATTGGCAATGCACTCTCAATAGCACTCACAAGAACAACAACAATATGGTAAGAATGAATTTTTGTTTCTCATTAATTACATGAATATCAATTTCAATATTGTGTTTGTATGCCTGCTGAGAAATAACACAATGGCACAGGTAAATCTGAAAACTTTTATGTAACAGAAATAATTGCTTTTGAAGTATATCACAAACTCCATAAATTCCAAAAATTATTCATAGCAGTCTCTGGCATTACTTCATGCATTATCACACACTGAATCTTATCTGGCTGCAGTCTAACATTTTAAACTCTTTCAACGGTTCATCAATAGCTCTATGATCATCAATTATCTCCTCATAATAATCTATTACATTTTTCAGCTATTCATGTAGAGATGATCCAACAAATGGTGTTGGTTGACCATGATCATCATGCATGATAACAGTAGTAAATTTTGACAACAACAAATCAAGAAACATTTTTAACATATCTATCAACACTGTACATATTTCATCCCTAATAATAATCTTAGGGATATATTTCTCCCCCATTAACTCAGAAGTCCATGTAACTCCATTTCATTGAAAGAAGCTGTGATAAGTATGAGATATAACTCCTCGTTTGTTCATTTCTTTGATGAGTCTATGTGTGGGTGTCAAAAACCTTAGCAAAATTCCAAAATAATTCAATCACACCTGTTGTTTTACCAGAACTGCCAGGTCCATTGAGATAAAGAGTCTTATGTCTCATAACAGGATCATATACTGATGGAGCTGATGAAAGTTCTGACATCTGTTTAATTTTATAATATATTTCCTTAGATTCAACTTAGGTGGATTCAGAATAACCAAGATTTTTTCCTCACTTTAGTCTCTATTCGCCCCATGATGCATCAGCACCAATATGTAATTATTTTAACAAACATGCATATTTTTTTATTTATATAAAATGAATCTGTGGTAACTCTAACCACTGTTTCAAAAAATCTTTTTATCATTGATAATACATTTATCAAAACATATGTGAGTATCAAAGATCTTGCATGAGTAAACTGGTGAGTCACCATCAGTGTAACTCACAATTGTACCTAATTAAGTTCTGTACAGTAAGTTAAAATTAATTCAAATTATATATGTACTTCTCTCCATTGTATAAGCAATTATAAAATTGAGTTGAGCATCATCTATAATTAGTCTGGTACAATGTCATTTATGATCATGCAGGCCAGTAGAAGTGCTGTTTATTTATTCCTAACACCTTTTGAGCACAAAGATGACCAGCAGTTGGAATATCATGGAAGTATTTGAGAACATCAGGTTACAGGACTCAAATTTAACACAAATTTCTTTGTAGCCAGAAGGACTAGTATGCTGAGAAATTTACTAGTCCTGCCAAATCTTTACTAGCCTGTCCAAACACAATATCACACACTTGAATTGAGATTAACTACAATATTATTCATAAATAGCATTATCATATGAAATGCAGAATTACAGAATAATAAATCAAATCCTTCTTCAAATCATCAGTCAGTCAATTCACATTTCTTGTTTCTCAAGAATATCGGATCCAATTCAAGAAAAGGATCCAGTTGTCCTTTCTCATCCTCCACCTGCACTCTGGGTCCATATGGGGTTTGTTCAGGTCTCCTTACCTATCTCCCTGAAACATTCCACAAATCTACTGCTGGTGTTGGATCATTTTTTGAAATATCATTTGTATGGAACATTATAAAGAGTAGATCCGACAGAACCCAAGGTCGCAAATATCATCTCCATACATTTCTCACCATTTGTATCTCTGAGAAACCCTTCTCAGCATCAGCAGAGTAGGCTGAGATTGTTAGGATAAGGTCAATCAATGCCATAATATTATTTCAGTCAGCAGCACATCATTTTACAACTGTGGACCAAGTCAAAGCACAGATGTCTTTGCAAGATAACAAAATACATTAAGAAAATTATAATCTGAATAAATGTACATCAAGGAAAATGTAATGTCAATACTTAAATAATGTTGATTAATTTTTTGAAAGCTTCTCTTACATAGTTACCGTTAAATATCAAGATACTTTGCTAAATAAAGAATTTTAACAAATCTGGTGTCAATGATGTTTCCTGTATTGTTTTAAAAAATATTTGAATATACATATACACCTACTTGCAGTCCCATTCCTATTCAAATACATCAGCATCCACACTTGCACCGACAAGAAATGACTGGATATGCTCCACCAAAACAGGTTTCTGCCTTTCACTTGTGATGTAGTAAATGTAACAACCTGTTTATCAATCATGTAAGTGTCTCCAACATCAACTCCTTACATCTCATCCAGCTAACACATCCATGCAAAATCATTGAAGGGTCTTCAGTTCTTTACATAGCCACCTTCACTGGGTGTCAATGTCGAGCAACAGGCAGGCGAAATTTGCGTGATTCGGAACCTGTAACTTCAGTTTGGTGCAACACAAGAAAGTCAATTATATCTTGATGCATAGTAAAATATCTCAGGACTAAAATAACCCATAGATTATGGCAATATGCCTTTAAAGACCTAAAAAGCAGAAGGAAATCGAGTCATGAAAAAAACGAAGTATTTGGAAGTTACTGACCTTGTCTCTTATATAGTATGATAGACAGTGTCCAATATCAGAATGGGTCATGGGGGTAATCTGATATATTTTTGTCACTCTTTATGATTGCTTTCCTTCAGATTATTGGATGGGGTTTTTTTCCTCAGCATCAAGCTTGCGTCGAGCACATATGGTTTAACACATTTTATTAAATCTTCCCAAGATCTTACCAACGGTCGATTTTCCTGTTGGTATCTGCATAGATGCTTTTCTGTTATTTTTGTGTTGCCCAAGCTTTCAGGCACGTTTACTGATTCAGTTTTAAAGTTCAAAACTGGATGCTCTGTGTTTGTTTTTTGCAAATTTCGCACACCAGTTATACTGCATAACGTTCTTTTCTTCATCATAATTCTGCCATTCCCTGTCTTTTGTCCATGTCGTCTGAAACGTTCAATTACACTTTTCCCTATCATAAGAATTATTCCTCTCTTTATTGTCATTTTCATTCAACTTTTGCTTTTTTTCTGGTAGCTAAATATGTTCTATAAAACGCCACATTTTGTCTGTCTTATAAGGAGCGAATTGTGTCCTCTTTGGAAATATGAGATGTTACAGCATAGGTGACGCAAATTATTTAAAGTAAGAAAATGAATATCTGTGTCCTTTATATAAGAAAGTCAGAGCAAAAAACACCATTTCAAAACACGTGCTTTTGCCCCCCTTTCCCCCCCCATTAAATGGCCTCCCTCTGATAAGGACTTCAGTGCTTGTTCTACATGATCAAAGCAGTCACTATTGTGAACATTGTTATAAAATATTAGCATCAGAAGATGATATTAGTTTCAGCTTAGAAAAAGTAAGATCCCATCAAATGAACCCATCTAATTTGGTGCATTCTATATAACAGTTCCAGTTACGATCTTATTAATAGTGAAAGTTTGGAAATTGCTCCTGATTTGTTGGACAGCAAGCAGTATATTGTTGAAATTAATAATAAGGCGGAACATTTTCAAATCTTAGATGTCCATGCTCAGAGATTTTAAAATGTACAGCATTCTGCTTGGTATCTCCACATCTATTCAATTGTTTTTCCATTCTTGTAAGTGAAAAAATATAAAATCAATTCTTATCATCATATAAAAAGTAGTTGTATGGAAAAGATGTGTCAATAAAGTTATCGCAATAAATTCATCTGATTTTTATAATTATTTCGATTCAAGTGTAAAATATATAGTTTTCCCTTTGTGACTATTGGAGTGTTTAGCTAGCAAGCAACAACCCTCCCCCGAAAAAAACTTTAATTAAACAAACCTGCAAACTTTAATTCCTTCAAATAGCTTTTTTTGTGTTCTTTTATGTAGTATACAGTTTTGTACTTTATTACTGTGGCCGAGTGAATAAAGTGTGATACCACATCATTTTTAATTTAATCATTATCAGATTAATTAGTATCAATTACCTAACTTCCATTGTTAATGACGGTACCATAATTGGCACTGTTAAGCGAATGCAAAAATCAGATGGCTTCTTGTTATAGAAACGCACCTTTCCAAGGCAGATACTGACTTCATCTTCTCATGCTAATATTTTATGACTGTGTTGACAATAGTTACTGTTTTGATTCTACGGGACATCTGCCGAAGTCAAGTCTTTATTAGGGAATGTCGTAAACAAACACTGACTTTTGCTAACCGAAACTTACTAGCCCATCAGACTATTAACATTATGAAATTTACTAGTCCGACAGGAAATCTACTAGCCTCGGGCTAGCGGACTACCACTAATTTCAAGCCCTGGGTTACATAAATGGTGTTTGGTGTCTCAAAAGGACTTGGATTTTCTTCAGCAGTAAAGCTGACTGCTATATATAGATTCTCTTTATCTGAAAATGGTATAAAGGTTACAACAATCTACTAAAATCTGAGGTCTTGTATCTAAATGACTTCAACAGTTGAAGATAAACATCAAATCAACGGAGGCTCCATTTGCTGCCAAAAAGTTTACATTTTAGCTCACTTAAAGTTTCTCTAACAATGTCCATTGTTCAAATAAGAAATGTTTTTATCTTATTCAATCCATATTCATCAATATCTGGAGATAGGCATCTGAAATAAATATTTACCACAAAAGTATGAGAATGCATAAGTGTTTTTCAAAGATGCATTTGAAATGAGCAAAAACCTGAATCAACATACCAAGAAATGAAATTATTCACATCTCTCAGTGTAAAATCATAATCTGCCAAAATATTTTTAAATCTTTAAATTTGCCAAATTTTTTTCCAAACCATACTGATTCAGTGGACATAATCACCAGAATGGACAGAATCAGACCAGAACAGATATAACCAGAAGATTAAAATTGATTTGAGTATCTAAATTCAATTGATTTATTTAACTGTACACCTTTTATTGTCTTCCCTTTGATGTAATTTCTTACTGAAGCTGAGAAAATACTTTTCCTACTTCTATACTAATTGTCTATGAATATGCATATCAATGTGAAATGCAACTGGGAGACTAAATAGATTGAAAAAACTTCAACAGTTCTGGATGTATTCTGCTTGGATTCCATGTTTCTGCATAAAACTCAAAAGAGTTCAAGACTTGCTGTCCTAATTCAGTTCCCATTGTAAAACTGTGCAAACACCATGATATTAAAATTCAGTAACTTCAAATTTTGAGTGCTCATGATCAAATTTGTATCATTATAAACACATCTATGAAGACAGCTTTTGTGAAATGAAAACCTTTAACAGCCACACCATTTTCTGGATCTACACAAATTTGAAATGTGTGCTTTTAAAACTACACCAAAGAGACAGCTGCTGATTTCAATAGCAAGTCTTCAAAACAGTCTGTAAAGGGTCAGAAATTATGTTAAAAAAAAAATGTCCTTGACTTTATTTAGTTACAAGTAAGACAAGCTCTCAAAAGATTCTTTCTACTAAAATCTTACTTTCATTATTAACCAATCTGGAAAAGTCAAACCATGTATACTCTATTTTATCTTCACTGATTTATAGTATGGTTCTTGTTCTTTCATATCTTTAGTGATGGGAGTCCTTAAACAACTTTCAATGGTTGCATGACTGGACACACTGTAAAATAATGTTCAAGTAACAGAAATACCATAGGATAACCAGACCAATAAAATCAAATAAAATGATCATGTTATCTCCCCTGCATGGATGCTGCCAGAATATCAGGATTTAATCTAAGTTTTGTGTGTATGTGATCTCCAATGAGGAAATGGTGGCGGAAGGAATAACCATTGTTAAATATCTCCAGAACACTTAAATATCTGTCACTCTATCTTACTGCCCCACTCTGTTAAGGCTCTATTGAAATCAAAATACTCAATGAGATGTCATCTCTAGTTGTATAGTGATTATTACTGTGATTTCCTTGAGCATGGTCACTTGGTTGTAGTGGCATCTTGGTTGGGATGGCAGAAAGACCATAGGCTTATTCCATATTTGACAGTAATTATGATGTTGTCAATAGAATTACAAAAAATTTTCTAATAATTCTGTTGAACTTGGATTATATATTTGATTCACAGGTAATGAAAAGGCTTTAAAATTGATGTGTTTATTTTGGAGTCATTTTCCGATACTAGATTCAAGATTTGAATATGCCAAAGGTGAAATTAGAAAAGTTGCATCCTATATTACTATCATGGCTACTTTAAATGTTATTTAATGTAAGACTTTAATACCAAAACTCATAGCTTCAGTGATTTTCGGGTTTAAAAAATGAATTTCTTCCCAAACAACTCATTTTGGTGCTGATTATATTTTTTGTTAATGATACTGAGAATTTTTTTTGTGTAAAAATTGCACAAGAAACAAACAACATCACATCAGAAAATTGATACCAATTGGGAAAAACTGATAGGACTATGCAGAAATAATGATAGTATTATTTACATGGAATATGTGGTTACAAAACAAGTTCTGGTTCTACAACTTTGCATAATACATGTCGCACAACTATTCTGTTGTTTCTAACAACACTCTTTAGTAAGGCAATTTTTGCACACGTAAAGTTGACCCACTTTTTACTTCAGTCCCTTGCTAATTAATAGTTTTATATTTTACAACAAAACTAAGCATATTTTACCTATATTACAATTTAAAACATGATCACAAATATTTAGATTGTAAGAATATAGAAGTTACAATTTTATTAGAAGTATTGGTACCAGAAAAACTAAAGGAGATGGTAAAAAAGATTAAAGATGAACTTATTAGTAGTCTAGTAAACACTCCATATATCATGATGACATCATTTACTTTTTCATCAGTTTCATCATTAGTTGATGACACTACTTCAAAATGTTGTATACTAGAAAATAGTAATCCAATTTGTAATACAAATACTAAATGATGGCTTGGAGCTAAGTGCCAAAAGGTCTGCAGAAAACATCAACATCTTCAAAATATACATAGAAATTACCAAACACAAACAGGACAAATTTTATCCATCTTGTTTTGCATTTACACATTTCAGTCAGTTTCTTATGCTTAATGTCATTTAATTTTTGCACATAGCGAGCATGTACTTCATTTGGTAATACATGTGCATGATATGAAAGTTAGTCTCACTATTCTTTTGTTGCCATAGTGGTTCTGCAAACTAGAGATTTACACACTTAATTATGTTGTATGGGGAAAGTTAGTCTCACTATTCTTTTGTTGCCATAGTGGTTCTGCAAACTAGAGATTTACACACTTAATTATGTTGTATGGGGAATCTCATATGATCCCTATGAGCATTAATCTATTGATTGTTTCTGAATATAATATGATCCTGTGTAAGAATATTATTCTGTGCTGAGAACTCCCTTTCATTGCCAGCTGTCTGAAACGCATATGCATAACTAGCTTGAACAAGTTATTGTTCTTTATGGTTGTGCAATTTTCAACATCTCACATGTATGACCCCAAGGATATTTTCTCTTGGATATCTCTGACCCAAAAAGAAAAGATTCCACTAACATGAACTCTGCCAAAGATTTGCTTCCTTGAATCAGCACTTTGGGGCCTCTTATGCCAGAATTCGTACAAATTAGGTGCACTCATGTGTACTGGCATCATTTTCTGACCCAATATCTTATTCTCGTTAGACCACTAGGAGGGAGTTAGGTGTGATTTTAAATATATGTTCTTTATTTTCGGACAACCCCATCAGCGATTTCAAATTTTGTTAACATAACCCACAACATAAGTGATTTTCCTAATCAACCCTCCACTGTCAGAACTGAAATAGTTTGAAACACAACCTCCTATGAAATTTTCTGAAGTGCAGTCGGGGGGATATATGTTTTACTGAAACAGTCTTGATACATTTAAATTATTATTTTTGTAACTGGATTGTGTACAAAAAATTAAAGGGTACCAAAATATCAGTCTTTCAAGTTGATGATCATTCATTTTGAAAATCTTCTAATCTGTTTTGCTATCTTTAATGAAAAAAGCAAAATTGGTATTCTGTCATATCTCCAACAAATTAATTACCAGTTTTCCATACTGATTTTAATGATAAATATAGCAGTTAAGATTGATTCTTTGGTATCCGTATCACATTTGGATATTTTCAATGATATTGCAATAATTTTAAGACAAGCTCCCACTGGTGTCTCATGATCTTTTTGTGAATGAGAAAGAGGTTTTTAGCATAATACCCATCAGAAACCATCTTTCACACAAATAAACTGCCCCATATCTGGTGTTTCAAAATAAAGTAACATGGGCAACTTAAAATAACTATGAAATGTTTGGAAAATACTGAGATTTTTTTATGAATTTTATCAACTAAAACCTTTGTCTTAAGAGACAACCCTTTCTCCAACAAAAGCAGTCTCTCATGACAAGTGGTCTCTACAAAATAGGTCTATACAAAGGACCAGTTTCCAAGGTCAAAATTCAACACTGCTTGAAAAAAATTCTCATTATAATATTAGTGCCATTGTGTGGGTTGTCACAAAAGATCCATCTATACAGTAGCCTGACTCATTTTTTTCCATTGTGGTTTACAGAAGTCTTAACTTAACTTTTTAAGCACTCAAAGTTACAAAAAATTAAATAAAAGGTGTTTGTCTCTGTTCTTGTGATCTACACATTCTTGTTTAGAACAATCTTTACTTTACCTGTAGACCCTTATAAGTAGTCATGTTTACAAATGATTAAATCAAGATCGATGGCTTTTATAACTTTTTGTGATGTAGCTGTTCAAACCAGTATGCATATTCTGCTTAAAAATCATGTTCACTGGTCCCATTCTTCAGGTGTTCGCTCATGACAGGGTATTTAGATAATAAAATCAATCCATGCAATACATTTGTGGTCATAAATGACAGACAGTTGCTCATAACAGAGGTCACTTAAGACTGGATTTACAGTAAATACCAAGTGCAAGCAATGAAGAGGTACAAAGGATTTCACAGCATGAAGTTGTCAGCATTCTTATAATTGAGACCACTTCACCAGAATGCATTCAAGTTCTTATCAAATCTATAAAAATCAAAAACAAATTATTTCCAGTTGGATAAATTACTTTTTGCTCACACTTCAGAATTAAATATAAAACATGCAGTGTCCACCATGGTCATTAATAGTTAAGTCAAAAATTACTTTTATGTTTGCCTAATCAGAAATCCAAAACGATAAGGCTCCAGACCCAAACAAGGTATGGAAAGGTATCTAGATCACTATGATCTACAACAGACTTAAAAAATGTAATTCCATTTTACCTCTTTCAAGAAGTTTAAATTCATCATTTTCTAGTGCATCCAGCATCATGAACATCTGTGTTGTATCCACATCATAGTATGCCACACCTAACTTCCCACCATGCCATATCACTGACATATACACCTGAAATAAATTTTACTTTACATGATTATAAAAGTACCTACATAAAAATTGTGTCTTAAAAACACCCAGACAATACCAAAAACTTCATTGAATGCTAATTAAATTTCATCCAGCATGATCCAAATTCCTGCATCATCCTATAGAGCAGGGGCAATTATCAGTTCAACTTATTCTTTGCATGTTTGGAATTTAATACTCAAAAGGATGTATACAATGATTGCTAAATTCTGTAAAATCTGGAAGCAAAATGTCTTCACAAGTTTTTTTTCTTGCTACAGTCTATTGGTCTCAATGCAGAGGAAATTCTAGAAAATACCCAAAATTTGTCACACCACCATCACCCATGACTTAATCAAATCAACATTTTGTTCAGTCACACAGATGTTATAAATACAGTTTTAATTATGTAAATATCAGACCTGTCAACATCTCAAATTTTCTGACTGATATTATGGGTAGCAAAATCTTGCTAAAGTCTTGTTTACCAATTAGCAAAAGCACAAGCAAATAGCCATACTGCTACTTAAACCATGTTTTGATATGCAATAGTATCACAAAAATGATGCTAAACGCAAAAATCTCACATCATCACTAAAGAGAAAAATATATTTGTATTACCTACATTAACTCTTACAGTGATACTAAGCATTCTCAAAACTAAAACATTAGCAAACAAAACACACTGCTCTGTAAGATAAACTGAAATATTTTCTTGTTCCTTAATTTGTCATCTGTTGAATTTCAACGTAATTAACTTGGTAAACCATAACCCCTCTGCTCTGAAAACTGACAAAACACTTTTGTCAAAAGTGTCATTTTAATAAACTGAAATGAAACATGAAAGATTGAAACTTGAATAATGTGTTTGTTTAATATACCAAAATTTAGCAAAACACCACAATTGTACTGGTATATGGCTAGTGAAAACAATAAGATAATTAAGTCTTTACATCTAGTTGAAATACCAGCTTTCAAAGTAACTGCATAATTTACATTTAAGTAATAAATAAAAAATAAGTGAAATACCAATGTATATAAACTAACAGAAAATTATGTTGGACACAAATATTAACAATGCATTAATACAGACTTTTTATATAAGGAGCTTTTAAATGATCATATCTAATCTCTGGATGAAAATTTAAAAAAACCCTCAGTAAACCGAAAATACCTGTTCTTCAAAATTAATAAGCTGTAAAAGAAACTCTATTTTTAGTAACAGCAGCCATATTTGATTGTGGATTGCCAACATTTGTACAAATATTGAAAGCCTTCCATGCCATGATGCTTTCTATCATATTTGGTGGAGGGTGGGTGGGTTGGGAAGTCATTTCAATATTTATTTTAGTAAGGCAATTTTTGATGGTGGATTGTCATCAACTGCACAAAACTTACAGCCTCCACTACAAGAATACTTTAGGTTAAATCTTGTCAAATTATGTTCAACAGTTTCTGAGAAAAAAGTTTAAATGCTTGACTGCTTGCTTTTAATTTTTAGCAATGGTGGCCATATTGTATGGCAAATTGGTGTCAGATGTTCAAATTCTGAACATCATTCATGCCAGCATGATATCAAATTTGGTCAAATTCTGATAAGCTGTTTTTGAGAGGAAATCATTTAAATGTTTCTCTAGAATTAAGAATGGTGGCCACAAATGATTGCAGATTGAATATATCTGTAGAAAACTGAAAGCCCTTCATGCCATGATGCTCTCAGCCAAATCAGTCCAAATTACTCTGGCAGTTTTTAAGGTAAAGGTATGCACAAGGTATGCAGGGCCAGACCAAAAGCTCAATTTGCCTTTGCCATGTGAGATAATAAAATTGAAAGTCAATGTTCGTACTGAAATTTCAACTAACTATATCATGATCATGCACTTTTTCCTGATCCTTCTATAATTAATTTGCAATATATAATATGGATTCAGACTGATATATAAGTCAGTATAATAATTACTGTATTTACTCACAATTCAAGCTCCAAAAAACAAAGAGCCTGTTTTGCTGTAGCATAATGCAATGGCAGATTTAGGTCTGTGCAGTTTGTAGTTGGACTCATAAGTGAGTATATATGGTTAATTACTGTAATATTAGTGAATATACACATATGATACATTGTTTGTGTGTCACTGTTTAGATGACAAACAAACAATTTATACCACATGTATCTTTTGCTTACAATTGTTTAATACTAGAAATTTTGTCTCATCAGCAAATACAATGAAATAAAGAGTTTCTGTACTGATGGGAAACTGGTAATAGATGGAGAGACTGGCAGGTACATGGATTAACAAAATACTCAACATGCCATCTATTTCTCAAAACTGGGTACATTGTGTGTAATGTACCAAAGTCTGGTACATGTAATGTATAAATTAAGTTAAAGTTGCAAACAAAGTTGATAAAAGACTAATGGATGGATGTAAGGATAGACAGACATCAGTACATTGTATATTCTGCCTAATATGACAGGCATTTTAAACAAATTTTAAAAATAACTTACTTATTTGATATAACTGTATTAACAGCCTTAATAATCAGGGTAACATATTAATTCATTGTAACAATAAATAATATATCTCGCTACACAGTTATATAGCTAAAACAGCAACAGCTTATCAACAAGTGAGTAATCTGTAAAATAAAGTGTCATTTCCTATCTCATCGCTGTTTCCTTTTCCCCTACTTGAACCATTGATTTTCTCATTCAACATTTTATAAAACTAAATGCCTTTTTGCATAATAGATTCATGCCTTTATATATTCAGCTTATACAACTCTTTTTCTACACATGTGCATGCCTCAAGAAGTTATTGAATTTAGTCTTAAAATAAGAGAAAAAAACCAACAAGTGTGTGTGTGTGTGTGTGTGTGTGTGTGTGTGTGTGTGTGTGTGTGTGTGAGATTTGGACTTTTAAAGTAGCTTTAATAATTTTTCAGTCATTTTGCTAAGATGCCTGTGGTGTGGAAGTTTATAGTAATGTCTAGCACTGTGACATCATGCTGCAGATAGGGAGCATGATGCCCAACCCCATCACATTATCTTGATACCAAGCTGACCAGTCCTAACACTAAACTCTTAATGCTGTGCTCCAAGTGAGGCAGCTGTTAGTGCTATTTCTATAAGTCTTTGATATGACTTGGCTGGGACTTGAACCTTTGATCTCCTGCATCCGAGGCAGACCCTCAAATCACTAAGCTACCATAGAAGTCTACAAGTTTTGTAAAATTTAATAAATATTTTTTCCAAAGAGAATAAGTTAAACAATTAAAAATAACTGTATTGCAAATTAAATTGCAAATAATCCTAGAATTCCTAAGAACAGTCTTAATGAATAAAGTACCAAATAAACTTTAGTGGCATTCCAAATAATTTCCAACAATGAAGGTGTTGATCTGTCTGTAGTGGTCTGAATTTTCTAATGTACTAATGTACCAATGGCTTGAACTGTAATGATGTGCCAACAGTCTTTTGTTGAACCACAGTATTAAAATCTAAGGTTTCTTTATATGAATTCAATAGTTAATGTCTCTTTCCAAGAAAATTAAAGAACACCTTTTATTTTAAGTGATGAAAAATTTTAATAATTTCACCCAAATCAAAGAGTGAACACTACAAACAATTCTGCCTCAAGATTTTATAGAATAAATAATTTTCCCAGTAAAGAAGATTATAAAGCTCACTATATGACCTATTGCAAAATTATCATTTTCTATTTTTAAAAAAAAAAAAACTCTATTAATGAAAACTTCAATTCTATAAGACTCAGTTACAATAACTATAATGAAGAACATTGTAAACACAATGTCCTTGACCCAGAGCACAATAAATATGTTTACTTCATAACGATCCTAAAATTAAACCTATACCCACAGAGAAAATATTAGCTATGTATTAGTTGTTTACAGATTTTTTTTAAAAATTCAATTATTCTGGTCTGGTAGACAAAGAACTCAACTTTGGACAAAGACAAATTACAAATTTACATAAAGCATAGAATATAATAAATTTTTAAAAAAACACTAACAAAAAATACAGATTAAATATACATAGCAAAGTGCACAACCTTCTTTGTGAAAATCCAAATAAAAATATTCCTAATTTATAAGTGCATGTCTCAATTCTAGCATGCCTCAAGAATATATGTGGTGCCTCAAACACATGGTATCATTACACTCTCCATTACACTTCAACCATCCATCTATCTGCCCATGTCTGTAAAATTATCTCTTCAAAAACTGCTCTTTGGAAACTCATAAAACTGGGTACATTGGTTGCCCATGTGGTATCTATCTATTCTGAAAAATGGGTTTTAGGACCTTTTCCATGGGTTCTTGGGCAGGGTCAAAGGTCAACTATATGAACTCTGCAATTACTGTGATATTTCTGAATACAGTTTTGTAATATTATACATGCACAAAGAGACTAACAAAAAACACTTTAAGATATCTGTATTGAGGAACATAATACACAATTCTAGCATGTTATTCAATATGCAAGGAGACCGTTACCTGAGCATCATTGGAAATATCCAATTCATCTGGTTCTGCTTTATTGTTCATGCTGGGAACATGTCTTATATGGGTGATATTAATATCATCTTCCTCTGTCTGCACATCTAATGTCTGATGTCCCCTAGCTGAAGTGGAAGCATAGCTTCTCATCCCTTCCATGCAAGTTGTAACCTGCCCATTCCGCCTCACAGTTACTGAGGATGGGGTTTTCAATGAGGTGATTAATTTGACAGAGTCTAACTGGAAAAATCGGGAGGTAGAAGACCCTTTTGATCTGGATGGTGTGCTTCGAGAACTAAGGAGGGGTTTCTCTGTTAATTTTGTGGATACCCTATTTGAAAAGAGATTTTGGGGCCCTGAGGATGAGTCTGTGCCTACAGCATCACCAAATCCTGATATGATATTTTTGCCTAGAGGACAAGGTGTTTCTGATCTAGCTGAAGATTCCTTGTTTGATAAAAGATCTTTTCTTCCAAATGGAGTGCTCCTGTTATATAGCAATGTCTTTGACATTGTTAATGGGTTTTCATCTTTTAAAGAGTCAATTAGTTCAAATGAAGTGCCTCTACTAACAGGACAAGCACCCTCAGAGAGAAATGAATGCAATTTGTTTGTTGAAAGGTCCTTTACTCCAGATTGACAACTTCTGCTGGATGGGAGGGGTTTCTCTGAAAAATTTGAAAGCATCATTTTCCCTGGAATGCCTATGGGTCCATAACAAGTATCTTCACTAGAAGAATGCAGTTTCTCATACAAGTCTGAAGACACTTTCTTGTGAGGAAGGGAGGGAGTTGTGTCAATGGATGCAGATGATCTCTTTTGTCCAGTATTACTTGACTCCGAAAAACCTTTCTTGCTTGATGGACAATATGGGGTCGAGTTCACTGATGAATATGGATACTCCCTCAATGAAAAATCCTCAATGTTTTCTGTACAATCTGACGTAATGGGATCATGTTTGCTCCAACTGCCATTCTGACAAGTCTCATTATTTTCCAAACAACTTTCAGAACCAGTTGATGATCCCCTCATATCATCAGTCCAAACTCTTGAAGGAGCTGATGGTGAACTAGTTGGTCTAGTTGAATCTTCTCTATGATGCGGTTGAAGAGAGAGAGATATTTCTGAGACAAATGATCTGCTGAAAGGTGTTTCTCTTTTCTCGCTACCAAATCCATAACCACCTGATCTTGTACAAGATGGGATGCTACAGGAAGATGAATTTAAAGCCGAGTTTATATGAAGAACCTTCCCCATGATCTCTTTATCACACCTGCCTCTGGAAGGTTGAGGAGTTTTGATGGTAACCTGGTCTCTTTCAGAGAGGTCACATTTAAGAGGCTGACCTTGATCCATGATAGTTCTTCCATTACCAGCCCATTGTCATTTCAAATATGCCAGTTACATTCCATGAAAACTGCTTTAAATCCTGTCAGATTACTTCATGTTTTGCAACAGACTAACTTCAGCTTCAGTGCATTAATTGTCATGTTGGACGATAAATGAAAAGCTCTCTCTTAGCACAGACTTTCCAAAGATGTGGGCAACTTTGAACATCCTTAAATGTGTCCTGTAAAAGAAATAAATGTTACCAAATTATCACAAATGACTTTTTCAATCCAACTTTATAAAAATTTTGAATAACCTATTTCGGAAAAGTTGTGGTCAAGTTTTACTTTTTGGGCACATGCATATTAATTTTATAATAACATTAGTATGGTACTGATTTAGCCCATTTCATAGCTCGATACATAATGCGCAAACATATTAATTTATGGAATAACAAATGATGTCATTATGTCATGGACTGAAGAGATGTAACATTACATACATGCATGCATGCATGCATGCATGCATGCATGCATGCATGCATGCATGCATGCATGCATGCATGCATGCATGCATGCATGCATGCATGCATGCATGCATGCATGCATGCATACATACATACATACATACATACATACATACATACATACATACATACATACATACATACATACATACATACATACATACATACATACATACATACATACATACATACATACATACATACATACATACATACATACATACATACATACATACATACATACATACATACATACATACATACATACATACATACATACATACATACATACATACATACATACATACATACATACATACATACATACATACATACATACATACATACATACATACATACATACATACATACATACATACATACATACATACATACATACATACATACATACATACATACATACATACATACATACATACATACATACATACATACATACATACATACATACATACATACATACATACATACATACATACATACATACATACATACATACATACATACATACATACATACATACATACATACATACATACATACATACATACATACCCAAACACACATCTACATCAAAATTCATTTCTTCGTGCTATTTGTGCATTTTATTGACTAAAACTGTTCCTCTTTTTTATGAAACACTGAATGATTTCACCAATCCTTACAGAAGACAAAATTTATTAAATTTAGTTATGTTTCATCTGAAATAAGCACTCAAATGATATCTTCCATTAAGTAACAACTTCAAATAACACTATGTAATGATGGCACTGATTTTGACAACAGGTGAAGATGATGACATAATGGCAAATCTAATGGAGACTAGACTCACTGCCTACCCCTTAGGGCATGCCAATGCTTGGGTCTAATTCTTGGTCACTTCTGATTGTTTATGTCTGCTGAATGAGGAGCCAATTAACAATACTTTATGGCATTTAATTCTAGAAATAAATTAGAAGCCATTCAATTCAGATCTTCTATGACATGGTCAATACTAACACATTTAAGGATAAAAAATCTAAATAGGGACTAAGCTAAACTGCGGACTCTGTGATCCATAATAAGTTTCTGTTGTATTTTTTGCAACAGCATGAAGCAATGTATACATTTCAAAGTTAAGTTTTCCACAAAATCTTTTCTTCTCCTGAGCATGACTGCAAAACAACATTGTAGCATCTTCACATATGCATGCAAGGGTGCTACAAGGTTCTACATCACACACTTTCTCACTGGGTCTGCCTAACTATCTGTAAACACACTAAACATTCCAATAATTACCCTGGTGGTTTAGTCTGAGTGTATGAAATCATTCCACCTATGACATCATAGAAGGCATCAGAGACTTAGACAAATGTCAATGAAATGCAAGCTTTTCATTTAGAGCATGCAAGTGCAATACTATACATCATGTATCACTTATGTGTGTCTCTGTTTTCCTTTTTGTATACATCTGTTTGTCTATTCATTAGGCTGTTCATCTTTTTATCTGTTCTTACATTTATCAGAAATTAATTTTTTAGCACTGAAAATTATTGAGCAAAAAAGAACAATTTTATAATGTTTATATTAACTTTGCTTTTGTTTATTACTTATCATTCCAATAATTTAGAAGAAACAGTTGATTAGTGGTTAGAATGCTAAACTCATGACTGAAAGTGTGTGGGTTCAAATCCAACCACTGGATCAGCCTAGTAGATAAGTCAATGTTACAGCTTGTTACCATGAAAACTTGTGTACCATGGTATATTGGTAATTAAGAATGCATCACAATAAATACTATGTCATACTGCAATTATGATAGCAACAATTTCCATGTTAGTACCTAGCAAAAAATATCTTACGGTGATTTATTACAAAACCACACCATATTATATCAATGTTATTATTTGAAAAAAATATTCATTAGTTTGAGTTAAAAGAAACAAATTTCAGCAAGAAAACCACAGGTCCCACTCACTGAAAATTAAATGGCCAGTATCATAAATAAATTTGCTATGTGTATTTTTTATGGATATCTGTTTCATCATCTATTTAATTTATAATCAAGTTTCATTTCATTAAGTCATTTGAATTAGTGACATCTTTAATTAAATTCTATAATTCAGTGGCTAGCTAGCACTATAGCAAAGTACACATACACTACTGTACATTGTAGGAATCTCATTCATAAACCAAAGCCATCACTAAAGTCAAATCAACAACTATTTAAGTCAAATAAACCATGCATTAATTTGAATGGAGGTCATGTAAACATCACACAAAATCAGGAGGCATTTGCCCTGTCAAGCTATCATGTTGATTGGTTCAATAGTTTGAGAAGATCATAGCATTACTGTTTAAGTTACTTTAAAATGATATGATTTAATTATTCGAGAATCTTTAGTGAATCAGATTCTGTTGATCTGATGCATATATAGAGAATAAATAATGAGAATACTCACACCAATTATTCTATTGTTCAGTCTATACCAGTTCTGTAAGAGTCTTTGAGAAGAAATTGTGATTTATTTGTATTTATTCATTGCATTTAAAAGAGTGGAAAATCTTTGATTTAAACAGTACATATTGGTTCATGTGAATTTATTTAAGGACTTAAATATTTAAATAATTATAATGAAATATATGAAATTTTCAAGGACTTCAGTGATAATCTACATTAATGGGATTACCTTGAAATAAAACCATATGTATTAAGAATTGTGATTTTCAGTAGTGATAGCACAGATGTACAAAAACACATTTGAGCCTTCATTTGGAATACCTTTGGTCAGTTTCTGATTAGTGAAAAATTCACATTACAATTTAGTCATGGAATTCAAAGTTATTTTTAATTCTTTCACTTTGGTAGATTTTATATTTTATTTAAATACATTTATATTTTGGAAAACTAAATACTTGCTGGTTAAATTTAAGCCCCTAGACATAAATGTATGTATATTACCACATAAGTTGCAATCTAAAAGCTGTAACTACAGTTGGTTGATTAATCAAGCTTACACTAAAGCTGATATTGTGATATCTTACTAATAAAAACAGAATCACTGATAGTGAAGCATACAATTTTCAAGCTATGCTACTAATAGTCAGGGGAAACTTTGAGTGTGATGCCAACACCCTGGCAAGATATTTATCAGTGATGGCCAGTAAACATAAAAAACTTATTCAACAAACAAGAAATAGTGGACTGTAGAAATTACATCAAATTCAGACCGAAAACGAGTGTGCTCCTGAAAATCAAAAGATGATTTACAGTCATAGATGGAATTTATATACTTAACACATTTACATTTGATAGCAAATAAATAAAACATGACATGTTTTCTATTCTGGTTTATATTTAATCCAAACATTTTTACAACAGCTAGATTTGGACCTAATAGATTTCACAACATATTCCATTCAGACACAGTTTTGGCACATGTGATACATGTAAACCATGTGATTAAAAAGGATCATAAATATAACTATATTTGTAATCTTATTCATTAATTTGTGACAGATACAACTGCCTTTTTAAAAAGAGGCAAAAAATTTTAAACTACCATGTCATGAATAATGAAAATACACTAAATATTGAAGTTGTAACAAGTTTTCTCAGGAATTTCTATATATTCGTTACTGATACAGTGAAATAGTACCTTGGTATGTACTACTGGAAAAGACTGCTGTAAACCTGTATAATGGCAATACTGCTCACCTCTAATTACTGTGGCACATGATCAAGCAAGGCATTTTTCTTCCTCTAGAATTAAATCACCTACAAATGCTGCTTTGCAATAAGACAGACAGAAAACCACACCATTCTATAACTTTAATTATAGTTTCTACCTTATAATACTGAATTATCTGATTAGAGAAAGGAATATTTACCTTGGATTGAGGATTCTAAGTCCCAGAAGAAGAAAAAAGCAATAATGCAGTAGTAACTGGTAATCTGCTACTATTAAAATGTTGGTATATAACTCATATTATAAAGGAATTTTAAACTGTTCATTTCAAATGATGAAAGGTTTTATCAACCACAGAAAAATTATATTCACTTCAGCTTGCAGTCTTGATGAATATAATTTCTCTAGGGTCAATAAAACCTTGTATCAACCAGAGGTTGGAGGTACATAGTATTACTGATATACCAGTTTGTATCTTTTTTTTCCCGAGGTACATATCACACCACCTTTCAATTTTACCAGTACTTCAAAAGTTTCTGTATGAAGGGACCATCCAGAAATTCAAAGAAAAAATTTGCTAAGAATTTAATGTGAACAGCACGTTTCCTTTCCCATGAAACAATAACTTTTGGGTCACAAATTAAATTATATTTTTTATCATTAAATCATGTTTGAGTCATGTTACTTGGCAGCATGGGATGTTGTGAAAGATATATGGGGAGGTACAACTTCTGAATACATTTTGGATTGAAAAAATATTTCCTTATTTAGGTATTTATTTGCATATGTTCATATGTAAAACTGCAAATCATTCTAAGATTTTCAGGACAGCAATTGTATTCTGTTTAAATTTTAAGTAATTTCTTTAGTTCACTAAATACTGTCTTGTTTCTTGAGTTAGTATGTTTTATGTTTATGGCCCTATCTGATAAACACATTTATGGAATTGGGAGTGGCTGCAATTTTCTTTTGAACGATTTAATTTTATTTTATCTCAAGATAATTTTTTTCTTAAACTTTATAATGGGTATAATATTGTTATTTTGCTTTAAATCAGAAAATGATATTTTGCAGCTATTGATAGATGATAATTATTTTTTAAAAAGTCCAAGGCCCCTACCACTGAATATTAAATTGTTGTGTTTGTCCCCAATATAACTGTGATATACAATGGTATGTATCACAATATGTTCAGTATACCATGGAATAAACTTTATTGTGAACCTCATCAATAGTAACAAATTACACAATTGGCAAAAGGTATTGAATTACTGTAGCTGACTTGTATTGGACAAAGTGTATCAGTTTCATCAAAAAGCAACTGAGGCTGCTGAACTGAACTGAGACCCCAAACCAACCATTAAAATCAATACAGGCTTGGGGATTGATTTATCTGACCTGACTTATATAGGTCCATTAGAATAAAGACTGGGCCAACATTTTTAAAAAAAAATTAAAACTCTGCATGATTTTAAACAAGAACAACTTGTGGTTATTGGGGTTTCAGACAATATTTGAGACTAGATACTTTTTTTCATACAAGAACCCCTTAAAAATCCTCTTTGCAATCCTTTGTAGTAAGTATGTTCACTTCATTGGTTATTTTTACATTACTGGTATAAGTTTAATCATAGATTCCACCCACACACAATAAACTGAAATCCATTTTATGTATAAAAAAAACAAATTCTTCAAACCAACCATAATTCATTTTCATCATAAATGCCCCTCATCCCCATCACTTACATTTGTCTGAAAATCATTCTCTTAACATAATGATTTTCTGAAGTTGTGTAGGGGATGGGGTCCAAAGGCAGAAATTCAAAACAAGCTTGTTTTGAACTACTAAATGATGTGATATTTTTCCTCATTAAGAAATAAAAAATTAAAATTGCTAAATAATTAAGTTTGCTATAATACAAAGGGTGCAATATGTGGGTTCGCTTTTTGAAGGAATCTCTAAAACTTGAACCTGTGTACCAAAAGCAAGCTGAGTACACAATACAACATTTTTACAACAAACTCTAAACTTGACACATGTTAATGGTTTTTACCCCACTATAACTTAGCTTGTCTACCAAGCTAATCCATATTTCTATAATCCTGCATTTTACCCAAAGCCATGATCAGAGGAGTGTGGGTTTGAATCCTACAAACAAAGGTTGGCTGCCATAGTGTGTCCTTGGGCAAAACACCTTACCTCATTTGCATAGCACTAAATAACCCTCCTGCTGCTGCACCCTAAAAAAATACAAATCAAAACATTTACTCAACCTACAAATACAATATTGTAATACTAGTACATTTATTGTGCTAATCTTCATTTGAATAAACAATCAGCACTGTCATATTGTGTGTCCAATGGCCAAGCACTTCATTCCATTAGCTTCACCACTAAATTACCATCCTGTGCTGCTGTGATATGGAAAAACTAAAGCAAAATATTTACTGAATACATGTATGCAATCCTCTAATACTGGTATATATATAGTCTTCACTTGAATAAATACCACCCATGGGAAAGATGTACATGTATGTTGAAAATGTCTTTAGGACACATGACTGTTTTAGTATGTACATATTCCCACAACTTTTGATGTATAAATCAGTGGATATCAGACACCCTATTCACCATGTCTACTAAGAAAAGTCATTACAGTATTATAATAAACTGTAAAATCATCAGGTTTTGGTTCATTGGCCAATAGCTTTAAGACAACCATAACACTGATAAATATATCATTATTGGCTATTGTAAATCACAGTATTACTCCAGGATGCTAACACAGCATTCTTTGGGCAAGCATGGTAATAAATACCATAGCAGTGTTCATTACATACCAAAGAGAAATGCTACTAGTCATCTTGGACTAGATGGATGCTATCACACACACTATTGAATATAACTGACCTATGTCCTTGTACTTGAACTGTATTATTTTTGAAGTGACACAGAATGTACTATGAACTTTGCAGTATTTGCTCTGGATCTTGCTGATATTTCAACATTTTCTTATATCATAAGATTTGTATTTACTAAACAATCACAAAAGGAAATTGTGTGAGTTGCAAGAAACTTTAAAAAGTCTGATCACCAGATAACAATGACAATATACAAAAACTAGATAGTTATCTAAGATCTCATTACATATCAAATAACAAATCAACAAAGTCACAATCACATTTTCAGCTGATACTTAAATTGTCAAACAAACTGGCTCAGCAATATCAATCAACACTTTCAAAATTTAACTGATAAATGTAATAGTGTCAAATGTCCAAGTGTCAGATCATCTAAGTCAGGCATGTAAAAATTCTTCCAGGCGTGGGTGGGATAAGTGAGTTTTAAAGACACTCCATCTGATCTAAATAGTTAAGCTGCTAAAACTAAGTTGCAGGCCAGATGCAGGTTGTACATGACTTATGGAATAAACTAAATAAAACTGGAGCCATTATATAAAGGTTCACATGTTGGGTAAGACAAGATCTTACAACAGTCCATTGGAACTTTAAATGAACAACAACTGATTGACAGCATGTGGCAAATTATAGATGTTTGATAATTCATCAATTAAATGGATGTACTTTCATTTTTTAGCATAAAACAAAATGTCTGAATTTGGAATTTAAATCTACAGTATGTCCTCAAGGCATCATATGGGAACAAATAAAAAAAACCTGCATTAGTACTGGAAACATCAACTGTCCAAACACCCCATCTGAAAAACCTGGCAGAGAGTGTAATTCTCCATGAGAACACCCAACTAATCAAGCATATTTTTCTGATGAAATATTTGCAGTACTTTCTTTTTGAACAACATCTGTGATTTTCTGCATACTCCATGCAGGTTCTGGCATGTAGCAAAGGCCTGATCTACCCTATTGTATGTCATCCGAGGCAACTAATGGAAATAAGCACTATATTGGCTCAGAAGTTTGCATGCCAAACTTGCAACAGAAATAGTGCATGTTCAAATTCTACCATAGGATCAACCACCATGGTGTCCTGAGACCAAATATCACAAAATCTAGTTATTTTAAAGCCAACCACTTTTATTTAGGCATTATGGAACTGTGAACTACAAGAAAACTACACACTTCTAAATATGATGACTTGACAACAGAAGTGCTCCAATAAACACTGGTAATTTTAAAGACACATAATAACGCTTTCTTTGAAAGAATTGTGCTTAGTTTAAAATTACTTCCAAGAGATGTGTTAAATTGGATTCATTATGTCATGAAAATTAACAAACCGTGTCTTTCAAACTAATTTGTTGCACTTATATGACCTCAGAGTTGTTTGGCATAGGGATAATATCCAAAATTGAACAGTAAATCACCAAATAGCAGAGTCACTTATTTTGCAACTATGGTGCACTGTTGTCCTTGGGCAAGTCATATTTCAATAAATGTGCCTTGACATTAAATAACCTATTTGTGTTGCTGTACCATAAAAACACAAAACCAAGCCAAACCCTTCAGTATTAGTAATCCCCATATTGCATTAAGATTCCTGTAATTTTAGTAATCATTCTAACCAACAAGCCTGAGTTTTTCATACAACCTGACAAGTTAATGTTATCAAGAACTGGGTGTACTAAAAGTTTCAAGTACCACATTCATATTGCTGAAAAAATACAACTGACAGATGTTTATTGACACTAGATTCTGTAATATGGGGCAACATTTTTATCAACTTAATATCAGAAAAGTAAATCTTTTATTTGCTAAAAAAACATGGGCTATGTTCAGCAAAGGCTCATGTTTTGGCACTTTTGGTGCATAAGAAAATTTGGTAACATGGTGCATAAATGCCCTCAGATGAGTCAGTTTTTCAATTTTCATGGTCTTAAAAGATGAATCAACAAAAATTGGGAGCAATTTGTTGACATAAATGTACCCTTGACCTCAAGTCCAGTGATGTATTACAGGACTTATGGTACCAATAGTACAGAACATGAGAACCAGTCTAGAAATGGGTTAAGATAAAAATAGAATATATATGGGTTTGGCTGATAATGAAAGATTTTAATAAGAAGAATCTTTAAAAAGCTTGCTGAGCTTGAAAATGTAAAAAAAAATAAACATTTAATTGATGAAATTTCAGTCCTTAAAAGACAATTTTTGAATACTCATTACTGAAATTAACACCTGACACTTTGGTGCACAATTTAAAGTACATGTTTCAAATGCATAGATCAAAAAAATGCCACAGGTCAAATGGTTTTCTCCTCACAGAAGCTATCATTAATGATGTGTCTATAATGACAAATATAAGTTTGATCATGATGCCTCAGACATTCAAAGTTGTTGAATTTTATAATATCATGGTCTTTTCATAGGCAGTGCTCAAAGCAAAACTTTTTTAGACACAGGTCCCAGGCTGGTGACTTAAATAAACTTACAAGCCCTGACTGAAATTCCACAAGCCAAAATTTCCCCTTTTTTAATACTGTCACAAAATGTTGTAATACCTACAATTCAAATATAAAATCAATCAGGTTTAAAGGAGTTTGAAGATAACGCAAGTGTCATTAGTGTTCATCACTATGCTAGTGTGCTTCCCAAAGTAAAACTCTATTAAGCCAAGAGTTCTGAAATTTTTGTTGGGTTTTGCTGATAGCTAATTGCTTCATAAATCAATTTAAAATATGAATTACACTTGAACACTATTCCGACAACTGAAATGATCATTCTTTGCATTAGATAGTAAAATCCGACTTCATAAAAATGTTTCCACAGTTCATAAACCTGTCAAAATAAAATACATATGGCTTAAACATGCTAATTCAAAGCAATAATATGCCTTAACTTTTGTTCTTGTACACACATCTAGTATCTCTCTAATTTACCTATCATGGATTGTTATACTTCCTTATCCTACATATGCAAATTAGCACAATGGGCTCAACCACTGCAGCATTCAAACACATCTCACAAGCTATTGTCGGCCAGTAAAATAATATTTGAAATAGTATTTTATACCCAACCTCTTTGCCTTTAACTATTGCTATTCAAACTGCCCAAGGGATAGTTTGATGTTAGCTCCATCATGACTGTTTACCGTTTATACATGCTATTTTCTCTTTTTTCGATTTTTTAAGATTACTGAAAATTGTGTTTTCTTTAAAGATACTTGTGTCAGAGGGTTTGGGAGTACAAAATCATATTTTTATCATGACACCCCATGCTTCAATCTGATTAAAATCAGATCGATCTCAATTTTCGTGTAGGACAGTGGTGATATTATTAAGATTGTAACATGTTATGTGAGGTATGTCAGCATCTTCATGTGATGTGATTATGATTTTGAACGTAGCTTTAACAATTTTTCAGTCATATCGCTATGATGTCTGCAGTGTGGCAGTTTATAGTGATGTCTAGCACTGGGGCATCATACTGCAGACATGTAACATGATGTCCCACCGAGTCACATTATCCATGCCGACCAGTCCAAACACTAACCTCTTAATGCTTAGCATCAAGCGAGGCAGCTGTTAGAACCATTTTTGTAAGTCTTTGGTATGACTCGACCGGGGATCGAACCCACAACCTCCTGTATCCAAGATGGATGCTCTAACCACTTGGCCACCAGAGCGGCTCAGCATCTTGAAAATACATTTACACATTTCATCAGCATGATCAAAGTTTCATCTGGCAAATTAAAATTTATTTTTGACAACCTCGATGTATTCAACTTTGAATACAGGACAGGCCAGATCTAAAATTAGGGAGGCCCCAGGTGTCTGGTTATTGGACTTATTTTTAGTACTTATAGGTCTACTATTGCAACTGAATTCATACTTTCGAGTCCTATATACCTTATGCACCTTTCCTCATGTTGTAAGAGGCCACTAAAGATCAAAAACATTTTGTCCTGAGCTGATGTTCTATGTGAGGCCTTAAATCTTTTGAAAGAGTGCAGTTTATATCAATAACCATTCTCTGCATTATAAAGTTAACCCCATTTTTGCCTTTATTTTTGTTCTGTATGCCTTTTTGAGGATACATATATTTGCTCTACACTAAAAACCTAGGACTATGATATTTAATAGCATATTCAATAGTGTGTATATATATATATATATATATATATATATATATATATATATATATATATATATATATATATATATATATATATATATATATATAGACCTACCCCTTTGATGGACACAAGTCTTTAATTTAAAAAAATGCACAACTCTTCAGACAATATTTTGAGTGCAATGATTGGTCAACATGCATATCTTTAAATGATGACCATAACTGTTTCACATCAATCCATGAAAAATTGCAAGAACAGTTGTACTCACATAATTTTGTCATGTATTCTATCAATCTGTTTCAGCACAATTTTTATTTAAGACTGGATAGATGCCATAAAAAGTCTTCCAGTGAAACCCTACACTGATATGACCATTAATTCAGGACAAGTAGAGATAGCAAGATATTCAAGGTGGCCACTTTGGCAGACATATTGGATATCCAAGTCGAACATTTTTCGTTCTGGACCAACCAGACATCATAAGTCTTCTGGGGAAAACCCCATGTTTAGATGACTTTACATTCCTCCAGAGAAGTGATAACAAGATTTTAAAAACTGATTCATTTTGGCTATAATGGATGTTAAAGCAAAACAAATTTTATTTATGACCAATCACACCTTGGGATGAATGTGTCTTGCACAGAGTTTATGGCAATCCACTGTGTATTTTTTAGAAGTTATAACAAACTTGTGCTACTAGACAAAGAGCTATCAAGTCATGGGCAAGTCCTTTCCATGGCTCTTCTGGTCTATAACCAGAAGAATTAAAACAAGAGCAAAAATAATTTGCTAATGAAAACATCTTCAGGTGATGTCTATATTTACCAACTTTCATGGCATTCCATCAAAAACAGCAGGACAATTTGTGTTGATATGATTGTGTCACACACTTGTTACAACTCTCTGGTCTAAAACTAAGTCACATAAAAGTTCAAAACCAACAAGATTTTTTAAATTCTGCATATAATTTATTTCCCTAGAATACAAAGAGAAAAATTAAAAAGAAATTATAGTATTTGTGAATTAAATGTAGTCCTAAATGTTTTTTCACCAGTAATACCAAGAACTGGGTTAAAAATCAGGAAATAATCAGTTCTAGATTTCTTCCTGATACAAGAACTTTAGTAATATCATGCATGTACTCACCTGATTACATCTAAGAAGCTTTACTTTGTACAATATCCGACTTCAAATCATGTAAAGTTCATGCCTTAAAACGGATGCCTTTATAAATTTTCAAAATAATGTTTCTCATAAGTTTGAAGTTTACATTTGAGAAAAAATAAACTATAAGAATCAATGTCCTTCTATGATTTAAAAAAGTCATTGTGTACAAAATAATTTTTGCTTAACAAGTGACTTGTTGCTGGACAAACATATTCTTACTTGACTAATATCAGCGCTTGAAGTAAAAAACAAAAGTTTTTCGGGCTAAATGTGTACATATTTACTGGTCATAAATGTATAATATATCTTTTTATATCTTCAGGAATTTCCAAGTAAATTTCAAAATCTTTCTACTGCCACATCATTGCATAGCTAATATTACAGGTAGGTGTATTTATGCTAACTCTTGGGTGTGAGGAAGACCTCAGTGACAGCAGCTGATACCTCCTCTTTTTTTAAATACAACAAAAGAGATCTTTTATCTGCACAGGATATTCTTCTAAAAGCACACAGACCACCATTTAATGTCCCCATACTACTTATGCAACATTGTTAACCATAATTCTTGCTGATCATTCTAATGAAAGCATTTGGATTAAATGCAGCTTCATGAATACAGTCTGAAGCATGTATTCCAAATTTCAAAATCCAAACAAACAAACAAAATATGGCATATCCATAGTTCTGCCTGAGAATTTGTGTTGTACATTTTCCTAAAGAGTGAATATAAGCCTAAGTATTTTCAGCAGAGGTGACCTAGATAGCTGGATGACTCACCCTCAGTTTGTCTACATGTATTAACAATTTACCATTGACTTCAATATATTGCTTACTGTTGCTAAAGATAGCCACTAAGGATTCCCCCTTATAGGTAAAGCCAATCTGGTGATTTGTGGGTGTGAGGGTGTGACTAATTGGCATAGTGCCAATGTGTGTAGTTGTGTGTGTGAGTGTGAGAGAGAGAGAGAGAGAGAGAGAGAGAGAGAGAGAGAGAGAGAGAGAGAGTATAGTAAATGACTACATACATACATACATACATACATACATACATACATACATACATACATACATACATACATACATACATACATACATACATACATACATACATACATACATACATACATACATACATACATACATACATACATACAGCTTTTTTTTTTAAATATGTCCAGTACATTATTGTATATTTCTTAGCTGTTTTTTTTATTTAAACAAGCTTAAAGATTTGAAGTAACTTCTTTAATGAGTCAAATATACAAGGAATTATATGTTCCCATTACTGGTAGTCAAAATAATCATTGGCAACTAATTGATCCAATGGCAACATTTTTATCATATTGTCTATTTTGGCTACTGCTTTTTCCTTGTGTCTATCTTAACCCTCATTTATGGCCTTGAATTATGATTAAACATTTTATATTATTTATATTAATTTAGCTACAATCAGAAATTTTGTGAACCTAGAAAAATAACTACTTTACAGACACATTTAAAACTTCAAAATTTCGCTAATTAGACAATACATTGTTCCTCTCACCCATTATATTTATAATTTTAATCCAATATCTACCATTATTAAAATTTTCACAATAAATAAACAATACCCTTTAACAAATATTTTGGAACTACATATATATTTTCTGTTTTGCACAAGCCTTAAATTGATTATGTAGGCCAAACCATTACCAAGAATCTCACATCTTGGAAAATGCTCTTTAAGGTAAAGTAACTGTTGCATATGCAAGTATATTTGATCTGTAAAAAGAATTGAAAGAACTGTTGATAATCATGCATTTATTTTACATCTATAATATAACAGTTTGACAACAATATGGGGATAAAATTAGTTTAGAAAGAAATATGAATTTATGCCAACAAAGATAAGGGACACTGTTTGATTCACATAAATAATTAATAAGGAGTCAGAGTGGTTGAAGCAAAAGATTCATAACCAAAAAGATGTGGGTTCAATTTCTATCATCACTGTATTCTACTTGCCTTGACATGTTATAACGTTCAATGTGTTCTTGTGCCATAAACATCAAACCAATACCCAATGGTTAAATAAGTTAAAACACAACTTACCAACTAAATTAAATGCAATAGCAATGCATATGTGGGTAATGTGGTGACCAGAAAATGCAAAAAAACAAGTGACCATCAACAATTTTAGGCAAGAAAGGATCATTACTGATGACTTTTCTAAAAGCAGAATACAAAACATTTTGACCCTACTTTGATGAAAAAAGTATAATCATATAAACTAAACACACACACACACACACACACACACACACACACACACACACACACACACACACACACACACACACACATACATACATACATACATACATACATACATACATACATACATACATACATACATACATACATATATATATATATATATATATATATATATATATATATATATATATATATTAATTATCTTCCATTTCCATACTGGAACTTTGGCTAGCTAAAATGTCTGTGGCCCAATTACTACCAAGTATGAGACATGTATGTAACAGAATTTTCTCTTCTTTTAACATTCCCAAATTTGTGATGTTAGTTATATCTCTTATGGAAAAAGGATTTATCAAAGCTTTTCTCCTCAAAGTGCCATCAGATTTTAATCCAATTTGAAAATAACAGTTGGTACAAGTTTTTGCAGACTAAAATTTTAAATTCAAATACCTGTAAAGTTTGTGTTCAATTAAGTACTATATATATATATATATATATATATATATATATATATATATATATATATATATATATATATATATATATATATAGATGCAATAAACTGACCACGAACAGTACGAAACTAGTAACTAACTAGCCTAAGCGCTTTCGACTCTTAATGAGTCTTTTTCAAAGGCAATTACAAAACATAGTTACGACAAACAAATAAACACAAAAACGTTGTGTTTGTAAACCTCTACATTTCTATCTTCACATGTGCTAAAACTATAAATACAAGCAGCTTGTATAGACTAGTTGCGGACAACACATGTTATTCGCCATGTGATTTGTATTCTTTATATATATATATATATATATATATATATATATATATATATATATATATATATATATATATAGATGCAATAAACTGACGGCGAAAAGTACGAAACTAGTAACTAACTATTAACTAAGTAACTAGGCTAGTTAGTTACTAGTTTCATACTGTTCACCGTCAGTTTATTGCATCTATTTTAATCAATCCCTGACACCATGTGATCCCTTGGTGGATCCAGTACACTTGAAAGGGTTGTTATTCACCATATGATTTGTATTCTCTCTCTCTCTCTCTCTCTCTCTCTCTCTCTCTCTCTCTCTCTCTCTCTCTCTATATATATATATATATATATATATATATATATATATATATATATAGAGAGAGAGAGAGAGAGAGAGAGAGAGAGAGAGAGAGAGAGAGAGAGAGAGAGAGAGATGGGGGAGGGGAGACTTCATAAACTTAATACAATCAAGGTAATATCCAATATTCAGTTCCCTATATCCTTATATCCTTTCAAATTATGGTGCTTAACCTTTATATCTGAATACATGCGTGTATCACTAATTTATTTATACTATACTTGATTTGTTTTGTTTTATTGTTGTCTTTTTTTCTGTTTAATTTGTGTTTCCTTGTCACCATCTCCAATCATGTACCTGAGAATCGGAGGTCAAGTTACAGGTTCTCAATAAAAAAATATCTCAAACGTTATTCAGTTTTAATATCAAAATATATGTCTAAATAACCATAAACAAATCAATTTGATCCCAGCATGAAACATCAAACAATACTTAAGAATCAGTCCCCCCCAATTGCAAATGGCGGGAAAATTGTCGCTGAAAATGCTGTTCTATTCCACAATAATTCATAATTCTGACATATGAAAGGTCCTATTGTACTTTATGCTTATTTTTCTTATTTCTGGAAAAATTTAACACTGTACATGATTGTTTAGATTCAATTCCTTCTGTCTCGGTTCATTCAGTCCATCGATCGTCTGGAGTTTCAAGAAATCAATTTTTTCATCTTTAGTTTCGTATGAAATGAAAAATTGGGAAACCCCACTCCAAATATGGATAGTTTACTACGTTGCAAAATGACGTATCACCTACTTTCCATTTAAGTAACAATGTATCCCACCATGCACTGTTACATTTCTATAACAACGATTTAATATTCTGCGTAAAATACAGACCACATGATAGTGATGTCATCGACAACCAATCAAAAATCTTGAAAATGATGTCATTCTAATTTTAGCCCGTGAGTCATGGACTTATAAATTGGGGCCGTCCGTCTACGGTGTAGACCATACTAAACTTTGAAAGCGAGCGGAGTTTCTGATAGTATTTAAAACTCAGTGACTCACCAGACTTTGAAAACTTGTGAATCAGACATTGAGAGAACACCAGGATTTTGTTGCTGCTATTAAGAGAGGACTTGTGAGTCAGTTTTAGCCGCAAAACATTTTGTGTATTGCAGTTTCTTTCCACACAAAGAAACTTGTGTTAAGTTTGTAAAGTGGCGAATTCTGGTAAGAAGGAGAAAATGGAGGCAACGCTTTATAATGACGAACCAGCACAAAGTCTGTCCATTGTCAAACAGTTAAAACGTACTATGACATTGGACTTTAATGGCCCCACGGGACAGACTAAGAAACAAAAGATTCAGTCAGCGGTTCTACAGTCGCCAGATTTGAACATGTTGAAATTGGCTTCGCCCGAACTGGAGAGGATGATTATTCAAGCAAATGGGATGGTCACAACCACCCCCACCCCTACACAGTTTTTGTTTCCCAAAACAGTGACAGAAGAACAGGAAGCCTATGCCCAAGGATTTGTCGCTGCTCTCGCCGAGTTGCACAACGGTACGTTAAGAAATGTTCCTATTTCCTCTGCAGTGACTTCGATCAATAATACATTGAATAGGCAACTGAATAGCGTAAATTTCACGTATGCATCCCCGGAAAGTGTTACTCAGGCTTTCGCGACAACAACCTCTTTACCGGGTGGAATTCTCAATCTCAGTGACAATTCAAACATTCCGACAACATTGCATGGAAAATTGGGACTTAATAGCAGATCTATGTCCCCACTTTCAGTAGTTACAAAAATCAAAGAGGAACCACAGACTGTCCCATGTGGCGTAAACTCACCCCCAGCCCCAGTGTCACCAATCGACATGGAAGATCAAGAAAGGATAAAATTGGAGCGAAAAAGAGCTAGAAATAGAGTTGCTGCTAGAAAGTGTCGAACAAGGAAATTGGAAAGAATAGCACGGTTGGAAGACAAATTAAAAGACCTAAAAAATCAAAACAATGATCTTGCAGATGCTGCCTCAAAACTCAGAGAAGAGGTGTGCGCATTGAAAAAGACAATTATTGAACACGTTAATGGTGGTTGCCAGATTATGATGACATCCAACTTGTCATTCTGATAAACTTTTTCTTTGATCTGTGACACTATTTAAGTGATATTTATTATCCTAAAGGCATTGGATATATCCATTCATGGCCAAAGTGCTTTACATTCGTTTGTTTGTATATTTCAATAAGAAACAAAAAATGTAAATGTACTGTGAATATAAAGAAATATATATTTTGGAAAGGTATACATCTTTAGTAAATAATCCAAATTCATTCATTTTTGTGCTCTGCATGTTTGCTAAAGGCTAAAGTGTTCATCTCATTGTATTAGTTTACTTCATTATACACAATATTTTCATATTTGTTCACCAGGACATGTGCTTGTATGCAAGGTCTTAAGTGAATGTGGATATTTTGCTTATTTTTACCTATTCATATTTTGTACATTTATTTATAACAAAATAAGATTAAAATCTGCAAAACATTTGAAGTTTTTTGTAATTATATTTTAATTGAAGCACCTTGGATAACTTTTTTGCATACAGATCCTCTGGATGCTCCTGCACTGGTAAGGATCCAAAAATAACACATAGCATAAACGAATAGGCAAGAGTTCCTTGGGGCAGTTCCTGGTTAGGGGCCCAGCATTAGCTTTTGCATTTTAAGCATTTCCATAGTTTAAATATCTTTACAAAAAAAAAAAAAAAAAAACTTAAGTGCTAGCCAGCACTTTGTTCATTACAATTATGATAAAAAAATTTAAAAAAACAATTCTATTGCTAGTGATACTTTGGAAATGCATTTATATTTTTATTTAAGATACAAAATATACCTGTTAACATTGAACATATCTTGTTGTAAATATTACCATCAAAATGCTGTCAGTACTGAAAATAGTTGATTTTGAACCATGAAACTAAAGAATAATTTGCAATATATTTTCTAGTGAAAGGTGGTTTACTTTAGCCACACATCCACCCCACCACTATTTTGTCTATATACACACCACATATTTACATTTGCATGTAATAAAGTCCATTTTAAAAAATAACATAAACGACTATTGATGTGTCCCAACAGAAGTACCATTCTTTCAAATCTGAGATATGGAATTTAATCGACGTGGACCAATTTGAGGTGGAAGGTCACTAGCACTTGTGTGAGGTGTAATGCAGACTATAACATGTTCCTCAGGTACTGAAACAAAGGCTCCATTTTGGTTAGTTCTTCACACAAAGTTTGATATCTGAAGGAAAAGAATTTCCAGTTTCTCACTAATTATTGGGCATTTTCCAAAACTCTTGGTATATCTTGGGTATTGTTAAAAATTCCCTTGATTTTGAAATATTATTGACGGGTGTAATTTGTGTTGCAGGGTGTACAGATGGACCCTTCTTAAAATGGGCATTTATTTCTCAAAAGACGTACCCCCATTTGGTCATTTTTGCTTTCTGGACGATGTATAAATTGGAGGGAAAAACAGCCAATTACACAAGTTTTTAAAAGTTATTTTCCATATATTTCATTCATTGCACATATAGAAATTTGTATTGTCTAATTTGGAGGAATTCATTTTCCCTGTTATAATAGCTGTTAAAGTTGGTGAACTTTAAAGGAGTTAAAGTTCATTTCACCTGCACATTGGAGCTACTTGCTTTTGTCAGTGCAAAAAACTCAATATTCTCATAAGTGTGCTTGTTGCAAGTGGACATGCCTTCACACGTTACACCAATTTTCAAAAGCACTTAATAACAATAGCGAGCAACAATTAACATTAAGCACTCTCTCCTTTGAAAAACAGTAACTGTAGTTATTTTCCTACATGATTTTGAGTATGTGTGTGTGTGTGTGTATGTATATATATATATATATATATATATATATATATATATATATATATATATATATATATATATATATATATATATATATATATTGTGTGTGTGTGTGCGCGCGCGCGCACGCGCGCACTCCAAATAACATCAAATGAACAGATTTCAAAACTTTACTCCGAAACAGACAAGCCACGGAAACAAAATTTTAAAGTTTGAGGCTATTCTTGGAATCTACTCTTTCTAAGATTTTAATATCTAATCTTTTGGTACTTGGAAACCAGACCATCATTGCACTCCCGTTATGTATCAACCAGGAATTTGTAAATTATTGATCCAATTTTATTTTTAATTTGCTGGTCTTATAAATAACGGCCCAGTAATATATGCGTGAAGTCAGTCACTTGGGTTTAAATGGGACTCTCATCGGAAATGTGGCATAAAAAATGTGTTAAAAGACCTTTTAGTTTATTGTTAGGTGATCGATCTAAAAACATACGTGTATGAATTCAAAGTTCGGAATCCGATGTGGAGGTCTAAATCACACCAATTAATGGAGGATATTTTATATATAATTTTTTTGCAGGTTCTGTAATGGATACGGTTTTTAATTCATCCATAAATCCGATAAAGAATACAAAAATATGTTGGGGGGGTTTTCACGTTGTCTTCAGTCGTTATTTTTTTCCGTCTTAATCACGTCTATTCAAACGTACATTATTGACCTAGTTTGAAAATAGGCAATATATACGGGAATTTCCCTATTTCAAAGTAAGTCATGATCTCATGATTCATCGCGGAAATAGTAGAACCTATCTTTAGCAATTACGTCATTCTCTGTTTAACGGGGATTTGCCGCTTGTACTCGCGCCAACTCTCTCTGTAACATAGAACACGCATATCCATCCTACACCGACACGATATAATAATTTTATATTGCAACTCGCACTGCTTATGCATTTGGGGTACTTTTTTCATAAAAATGGCTAAATTATCTTATGCGGTTGAATTTAAGAATAGTCTTTACGCTTTATCTCTTTACACGTCATTTTGTTAAGACTCTTCTTACTCTTGATGTTAGGAACCAAAGATTTTCGATCACCACAGTACACATTAGTTATTATTATTATTATTATTATTATTATTATTATTATTATTATTATTATTATTATTATTATTATTATTATTATTATTGCATTGCCAATAACATTTATTATAAAGCTTATGTTCATACAGACATCGGTTCTTGACACTTCCATCAAAATATGACACATTTACTCACATCCTGAATTATAAACTTTGTGATGGTTGGTGGAAGCTACCACTCCTACCACATTTTGTCACCAAAAGAGACAAAAAGAAAAACGCATCAGCGAGGATATTCAACAGTTCACTAGGCGTTGATATATACACAAGTCGCTGATTTTACGCGTCGTGTCTTTACTATTGTGGAATGTAGCATTGAGGGGGAGGGGTCGGAAGAGGGGGGGTGATAGTTCGATCTAATAATATAACACGAAATTGAACATTAAATTGGCCTTCTCTCTGGTAGACTTGGTAATGATAACTGACATGATATACAATCTGAGTGTATATCAGAAGCTAAAGTGTGTACGTGACTGGCCGAGCATACCGCTGTTATCGAATGTATAGAGGTCTTAAACAGTTGAAAGTAAGGTAAAAGGGCAAAAACTCTCTCTCTCTCTCTCTCTCTCTCTCTCTCTCTCTCTCTCTCTCTCTCTCTCTCTCTCTCTCTCTCTCTCTCTCTCTCTCTCTCTCTCTCTCTCTCTCTCTCTGCTTTGAAAATCTAGATTAAAAACATTATTGTCTTCAAGTGGATTCACATGTGTCCTACGGTTCAATCAATGCAAATTACTATGATTTCATGCAGGAGAAAAATCTAGCCTGTATGTCTAATTAATTGCTGGAAAACCTGGCTTCCATGAAATAGACTCATTTTGGAAAGAAAAAAAACTGTTTAATTTGTACTGTTCTTTCGTCTTTCCTTTCTCATGGAGTACAAACAAACTCTTCTCCAGCTTTCACGCGGCAGCAGGTAGCACTCTACTATTTACACATATCTCATAAAGTCTCAACCGTTTAACTTTGCAAGATATATTACAAATTTAATGCAAATACCTAATAAAATTTACTTGTTTAATTATTGGAGTTTGGAACCATGGGAAATATTCCATAGACCGTAATAATTAGCCAATTATTAGGAACAAACGTCACGGATAGAAAGTGTTAGTGAGTTTCCAAGATGCCATGGTCAATGAGTAGCGAATTTAGACCCAATCCGCACGACTGTCCCTGTCGTGATGTAGTACTTTTAAGATCTAGTGGTGTACATTGGTGTTGTGACTGAAATGGTGGTATTTATGGTAGGAAACCGGTCAATTTCACAATGGAATCAATAAGAAGGGACGTTGATGTCGCAATGGTGGCAAATGTGATGTAGTTTTACTGGTGTGATGTGCCTTGAAACAGTTAATTTTCTGGCCTAAGGTGGCGTATTTAAAATAGTTATCTGTGTTAAGGATGGTTGTAGAGGTTTTACGGTGTGAACTATTGACGATACGGAAAGTTGATGTAGTGAGACTATGCGGATGTGCGGTTGATGGATAATTGGCAAGTTGTGAATAATGTGGTCTTGCATTGATTCGAGTAAAATTTGTGCATAGAATGAACACGTCGGGCTTTCCAGCTTAAAACTGAAATTGTATAGAAGTCTTTGAAAATTTGGGGTATACTTATGACTTCTAGCGGGATTCGCGCCAGGGTTTTGACAAGCAAAGACCCCTGGATTGTAAAAATAATATTATGATTATTATTTATGGTTGTTTTGTTGAGGTGTCCAGTGTACAAAGATTTGATCATTATTAGATTTGCAGTATAGGACCAAAATATGTGGTGAAGCCGAAAATATCATGCGCTCTTGATTTTAAAAATATTATTTAGGTTGTTATGTCTGCATATGCGCTTTCTTTTAAAAAAACAATATATATGCTGTGCCTGCAAAGTAATAGATTCTAGAATCGTTACACACGTTTTGGGAATATATATATATATATATATATATATATATATATATATGTATGTATATATATATATGTATATATATATATATATATATTGTAATATGTATGTATATATATATGTATATATATATATACATATTACAATATATATATATATATATATATATATATATATATATATATATATATATATATATATATATATATATATATATATATATATATATTATTATTATTATTATTATTACGGAACACATAACTATACAGGGGTTTTATCCAGGCAAACAAAGACAAATTGAATTCCTTTAATATAATATGTATTTTAATGCATTAAGCGAACCTTATTAGAGTTTTGCTTGTACAAGCCAAAGTAAGTCTTACAGAATGCTTATCATCATCATCGTCGTCGTCATCATCATCATCATCATCATCATTATTGCTATTATTATTATTATCATTATTATTATTATTATTATTATTATTATTATTATTATTATTATTATTATTATTATTATTATTATTATTATTATTATTATTATTATTATTTAACAAAGTCCATTCCAATATTAAAAATTGTACCGTGGGAAAAAAACTTGTTACAAAAGTTTTATATTAATAAAAAGCAAAGTTTATTTCTTTCATGGTACAGCAAAAACACACAAGAAGTTAATGTTTTCTTTCTTTCGAGGCAGAACAAATTCGCTTTTAATGAACAACAAATTCAACGTTGGGGAAGGTTGTTGCTTTTCTTGGTGCAACATATTTGCGTCTTAAAATGGACTATGTCGTTTTCTTTTATTATACAACAAATTTTTATTTAAAAACAAAAACAACAAAGTTCATGTTTTATGTCTGTTAAATGTTTTTAAACTTTTATAAACGTCAAAAAGAAGAAAAAACAGACATTTGCTCAACAAGAAGACGAAAAGAGATCGCAACAAGAAGAGAAGGGAAAAATTGAACAATGAACTAAGGAAAGGATGTATACGAAAATTGTTTGTGTTGCAAGACATCTTAGTCGAGTTAAAACACTTCGAGTAATTGTATCAAACTTCTTTGGAGAAACGTGAGTGAATAAGACCTACACCAAAACACTCCGCTTCTTCAACATTAGATATGTTTAACCGTTTTCAGTTAACATATTCTGTCCGTCTATGGTTTGGAACGAAATAATTCTCTGCAAAGCAATATCACCACCCAGCAACATATACTTGACAATAAAAATTAAGAAATGACTATTGTGTTATGTATATCTGTATTATTTTAATCTCCTGGTACATGTGATTGTCTAATTTTTGTGATTTTTGTTTGTTAATCACTGTAAATTATAGTGAGTATCTATAGCTAGATTTGGAGTACGTGACGAGGGTATATTTTAAGATATTAAAGAACGTAATTTGCATAAGATCTATACATTAATGTTTACCTACGTCTTGACAGTTACGGATAATGGAATTATAATTAAATATGCCCCCTCCCCCCAAATTTGGACAGGTCGGTCTGATAGTATGTAAAACAATTAAGTTAATTCCTATTGAATGCGTTAGGTCACAAGAATACACATTTTGAAATATTAGATTGAGCAGTAAGATATGCCACGTGGGGTATATTGCGTCATATAATCTTAATCGGCTCTTGAATATGTCTATAAGGAGAGAACTGAGCAATAAGATTTATTCCTCTTCTCGATTTGTTCTTATTTCTTTTATTCCTGTCGTAACTTCAAGCCTGCAAGCATTGTTTACGTTGTACTTTGATAATATCTGAGAATAAAAACGTTTGTTAGGATTATTCAGTGCAAATAGAAAGTGCTTATTGGACTATAATTATTCTGAAACTACTGAAAATTGTTCAAATGAATTATGGAGAATGCAATTTTGACAACAATTCTTCGCGGACAGTATATTTATGGTCCTGACATTTATACGGGACTTCTCATTCTTTTGGACATTTAATAAAATCTTTTCTGGATTATTGTGGATTAACTTCATAATCTGTAAGCCCCTCTCGCATTTTCATTTATAACATTGATAACAAAATTAAGTTTTACAAAACTTGCTGGTTTTGCTTCTTTCTGTTACTTAGTTTATGACCGTATAGTTGTAACAATTGATAATCCAAATTTTAAAATTAAAATCTAAAAAATTAAATTTAAGAAATAAATTTTGAAATAAAATATGAAAATGAAAAGCAATTAAGTGAATTTTAAATAATCAAGTTTTAAAATGAAAATTAAAAAGAAAAATGACAGGAAATTTAAAAAGCTAAATTTAAGATGTAAATTCAAGACGTAAGTCAAAATTGAAAAAGAAATTTAATGGCAAACTCGAAAATGAAAATTGATGAAATAAATAAAAATGTGCATTTGAAATAAGTAAAGTTTAAATCAAAATTAAAATTAAAAACTAAACTTGAAAATGAAAATCGAGAAATATAATTTAACAAAATAATTTAAAAGTTAAAATCTAAGGAGAAAAAGTGATAATCTAAACACCAAATTTGAAATTAAAAATCGAAGAATTAAAATTAAAAGAAAGAAAATTGAAAATTAAAGAAACAAAATTAACAATAAAATAAATGTTAAAATTGAAAAGAGAAAACCTAACAAATACAATTTTGACAAGAAAATTTTAAAATTAAAATTTAAAAAAAGAATTTAAGAATTAATGAAGAATTTAAGAATTTAATGAAGAATGAAAAATGGAGACTAAAACTTCAAGATACGAAAATCAAAATATTCAGAATGAAAGGTATAGTTTTATTTTTATTTTACACCCCATCCTTGTTTAATTGGTGTAATGTTTTTAACCGCAATGTCGTTTTTAAAAATGAGTGTGGGTTATTGAATAAAAGATGTCTGAATGTTGGTCACTCCAAGGACATGTTGTCGGGATTTGGAGGGTGTTGGGTGGTGAATCGATGGGTATTGGTTTCCCCAAGGATATGTTGATATTATAGCGTTGGCATTTGGATGAAAGATCACTGGGGTCGTAGATAACTGGGTACTGGATAGTAAACATTTGGTGATGGTCACTCTAAATAGACTAATGGATAGCAGATCACTAAATTTAAATTTGTGCTTCAATATTTTGAATATAAAATAGCAAGAGCTTTTTATTACTTAATATAACGATCGATTTCAATATTCATGCATATAATTACGCATAGTCTAAATCCAGGGGAAAAAATTAGTACAATTTTTTAATGTCTGTATTGTTCATTAAAGGGCATCCACTAGAATATACACTTCCAACAAGACTTCTAGAGAAAGTCCAGACATATCCTCTCAAGATAAAAGTCAAGATATGGGTCAGGTTTATTAAAAGAGATGACACTGTGCCACAAAGGAAAGGAGCATTTAAGACATGAGAAAGCAAATACAAACATAAAGATAAATGTTATTATTGTAAAGAAAAAAAAATGAATTGGTCTACAGTGTTCCAAGTATGTGAGAACAATGAGAAAAGGAAATTATTTCATAAGAAGATAATGAAAAGAAAAGCCCATTAAAGCAAATAAATTCAGACTATCTTAAGCAAAAGAATCAGCAGAAACACATATTCGGTGTTTTTGAACTTTTGTCACGAATTGTATTTGCCTAAAAGAAAAAAGTGTCTGTATGTCTTGATTTGTTTAGGTTTTTAGAGGTTTTGTTTTGGCTTGAGAGGGGATCTTTTCTCAAAATCTTGGATAATATATTTTAACACACACACACACAGTGTCTGTATGTCTTGATTTGTTTAGGTTTTTAGAGGTTTTGTTTTGGCTTGAGAGGGGATATTTTCTCAAAATCTTGGATAATATATTTTAACACACACACACACACACACACACACACACACACACACACACACACACACAGTGTCTCTGTCTTGATTTCGTGATTTGCTTCGGTGTTTAGGGTGTTTTCTTTTTGTTGGGGAGTGGGATTTTTTTCTCCAAAGTTTGGTATACTTTATCACACACAGGATTGTAAAATAAAATTATTAGGGTGGTAGACTCTCTCTCTCTCTCTCTCTCTCTCTCTCTCTCTCTCTCTCTCTCTCTCTCTCTCTCTCTCTCTCTCTCTCTCTCTCTCTCTCTCTCTCTCTCTCTCTCTCTCTCTCTCTCTCTCTCTCTCTCTCTCTCTCTCTCTCTCTCTCTCTCTCAATTTCATTTACCTGACTTGACACTGAATATGTATATGCTTTAAATACAACTTCCTGCCAAAAGCATGCATAGCAATCAACGTATAGTAAGAAATTTACATTACGACACTTTTAAAATTAATACAGTACCTTCATGTACAACAATACAGAGTTTATAAAAAAAAAATATTTGAGATTGTAAAATGTAAGTCATTTCCTTGTCAATAAATACGTGTACTTACTTTTTATTTTCATACTGTTTTTTCTCTTCCTTCGTTCAACGTAGATTCACATCAGATCAACTCGCAAACATGAATGCCAGCAACAGCAACAAAAAAATCTCTTGGCGTGTGCAAAGAAATCCACGTATTACAATTTCATTCACCATTCCGGTGGCCCAGTGGTTAGAGCGTCTGCCTCGTATGGGGAAGGTCGTTGGTTAGATCCCGGCTGATTCATACCAAAGACTTATAAAACAGCTATCTCGCTTGGCACTCAGTATTAAGAGGTTAGTGTTAGAGCTGGTCGGCCTGGTGTCATGATAATGTAACTGAGTGGGACATCATGCTACCTGTCTGGGGCATGATGTCCCAGTCCTAGACATCACTATAAGCTGTTACACTGCACACATCGTAACGATATGACTGAATTTTTTTTTAAAAGCTACGATAAAAATCCAAATCGCGCACGCGCACACACACGCACACACACACACACACACACACACACACACACACTCACACAAAAACACACAATTTAATTCTTCATAGGTTTACGATTGACATCAACTTAGACGACTGAAACTGCTGTAACATAGAACATGCATATCCATCCTACACTGACACGATATAATAATTTTATATTGCAACTCGCACTTCTTATGCATTTGGGGTACTTTTTCATAAAACTGGCTAAATTATCTTCTGCTGTTAATAATCTGTGCACAGAAGAAAAGACCTAACATGTTCATTAAAACTGCAAAAAAATTGTTCCAGTTTTTTAATTGTATAGAATACAATGTATAAGAATTTTAATAAGGTAAGTATACTGTTTGTAAAAAAAAGGAAGAATTGATGCGTCATTTAAAACATATATGCTACAAAATGCTCAGTGTAAAAATATATTGTCTGCCTTCCGCCAGGATCAGTACTCTCTCTCTCTCTCTCTCTCTCTCTCTCTCTCTCTCTCTCTCTCTCTCTCTCTCTCTCTCTCTCTCTCTCTCTCTCTCTCTCTCTCTCTCTCTCTCTCTCTCTCTCTCTCTCCACACACACACACACACACACACACACACACACACACATGAAAACATGAAGATCCTGTTAACTGAGATTAAAAGTTCACCAGTTCGTTATCGTTGCATATGAACCTCGGGCAATTCAGTGGGACCTCAATGTTAATGGTACAATATATCAGAGTGACATGTTTTAGTGCGTTTTAAGATCGTTTCTTTATAAGTGTTGTAAACGTAATCTATTCATCAAGGAAAAGAAAGACGTTCATTACAAATTGGATATCTATATCTGTATGTGCTTGTGGGCATTAGTTTTAGAAATGCTTTAAGTATTTGATATTTTTTACCTTCTTAAATATATTATGTATGACAAACTATTTATCATTTTCTTTTATTTTTTTTTCTTTCATATTTGTGAACAACTTTGACTTCATTCGCAAAAAGGGAAACCAAAGAAATAAACCAATGTCAAATAATGTTCTACATACATGCAAAGAAAACATAGCTACTCATATGTGATACATTCAAAGTATATTCCTTATAAATAGGTATTTGTTTAATACGAGCGTATTCTTGTGCTACACTCTGTAACTAGAGAAAGCCCAAGAACACGTGCATCTCACCGAGTGCTCTGTACGATAAGAAACCAAGATAAAATCCACAAGTTTATCTTGTTTGAAAGACTATGTTAGTGACATCGCGCATGATATTAATCCAATACGCAACCCGTGAACGAATGAAAATAAGTTCCTTTAGAAAATGTACGATATTAAATTTTCCATGTTCTTTATTCCTATCTGCCTTTCTTGTAAAATCTGCTTTTCAGTTAAGGGCAGTTTGATGTCGACAAGAAAGTAAATCTGTCAGCGAAAATATTTTTTTTTTCATGGAATATTGCAAGACTAGAAATTAACGTTTATACTTTTAAATCTGTATTCTGCTCCTAACAAACGCTATACAAACCCGAGATAAGGGAAGTTTATAATCAACAAAAGATAGGCGGAAGCATTTGTGTGTGAATGTGATTATAGTTTAACAGGTGGTTGTTATATTTAGAGATTGTTTTGTATTCATCTCCCTCTCTCTCTCTCTCTCTCTCTCTCTCTCTCTCTCTCTCTCTCTCTCTCTCTCACACACACACACACACACACACACACACACACACACACACGGAATCAAGCTTTATAACTCATTTTATACTCATTTACATATACTCTACATACAAATAATATCCAACCATACTATTACCTGAACATAATTTTGGTATTATAGTAAATTATTTGATTATTTTGTCTGTTACACAATAGCTTATAGTCAAATTAATAAATTCTTCATTCTTATAATGAATCACTATTTTTTTAAGTAGTATACTGATTGCTGTATTCACACGCTTTGCATACCCATTCTTTTTACTTCCTTTTCGTTAATTCGAAGCCAATAAGATGTTATATATAGGAAATGCTCGTGGCGGCTTTCAGAATGTGACTGATTAAAAATGACAATGTCGAACGTTAGCTTTGTTTTCTTTTAATATCATATCTTATTATAAATGCTAATTAATAATCTTACCCACAAATTCATAGATACAAATAGGCAGACTGACAAAGATATGCATGCATATAGCCAGTCAGACAGACAGACTGACTAATATGCAAGCAAAAATTACGGAAGTATATGTAAGTTTATACCTTCTGCAAAGAAGAACTACATGTCTACGCATTCCACATACAATAACAGGTAACAAGAAAATAGTCGAAAATAAGTGAGTACACAATGTTCACGTGTCATAAATATATTATCCCAATATGCAATCAACTAATTTATGTATTGCTGTTCTTTACTTTGGAGTTGGGAAGGGGGGGGTATTCTTGGCTGTAGTATGAATTGCATTTCTTACATACTTCATTGTTCAGAAAGAAAGGAAACAACTTTGATTAGAACGAAAGTCTTTCCTTCCCGGATTTGATCTGATAACGTCTACATTATGTGTGAGGAAGTAGGCTGGTTTAGCGGGAACGATGTTGAACTGTACAATTTCTGTGTTTGCTCTAACCTTTTGTCCGTTCGTAAAGGGCGTTTTAAGATGACGGTACAGAACGAACAGTTTTCATCTGGTTTCAAACAAATACGAATTTTGAACGTAAAATTCAACCGATTTATGAAGCTTATGAAGCCATAGGTAGCAGCACACATGTAATCTGTCCGATAATTTTTATTTATTACTTGTCGTGTTTGAATTTGATCATTTTAAAATTATCTTATGTAATTATCTCAATGAGCTTATCATTAAATTGATATTGCCTGTAATTATCTTCATGAGCTTATCTCTAAATTGATATTGCCTGTAATTATCTTCATAAGCTTATCACTAAATTGATATTTGGTTAATCTAACTGGTGAGTTTATTGGTACGACAGTAAATACAGCCAAATAAAAATCCCTGAGTATATGTTGCCACGCCACATCAAAAGCTATGGTCACAGGTGGTCAAGCCAATTCAAAAGCCATGGTTATAGGTAGTCGAGCCAATTCAAAAGTTAGGAACATAGGTACTCAATCCAAAATAAAAGTCATAAACGTGGGTAGTCACGACAAAGTAAAAGCCATGATTATAGGTGGTCAAATAAGAGTAAAATCTGGGAGAACAGCCTACAAGAAACATCTACATCGAATCTTTATAGCAAATATTTGAGTTGGAAAATGCAAACTGATAAGGTAAAAAAAAAAACCAGTAAACACAATACTTATATCTTAGATGTAATCTTATCTCCCTCAAGAACAAGTGTATTCTACGTGCGTATATCATGCTACATTGAGATCGTTGTTATTGTCTGCGTTAATAGCCATCAAGAAGATAAAACGAGACTATTAAAATTTCAAAAAAAAAAAAAAAAAACAGCTAGGGTTACACCATCAGCGAATCTTTTTCAAATCATAAAGTGGCTTACAAATGCCAAAATGGGCTCTTGATTATATTCAAAAAAATAATTTAAATGTGTGGAAAATGTACATTCGTTTGAATTAAGGTCCATTATATCAAAAAGAAATTCATATTTAACTAAAAAAAATGATGAGTTCTATAAGAAGAGATTTGCTTTTCTGGAGTCAAACTATGGAATTCCATTCCATCCTATATTATCTGAGCCTATTTATCCAACGTTTGAAAATGCATCTTATCAAAATCTACATAAACAATCACTTGCATGATTTTAAGTTCACTCTTCTTTAAATGTTTATTTGTGTACTCACCCGTAACGTCTTATAATACAAGTTGGCACTGGTATGCATTCAATATGTACTCATCTGTAATGCCTGGTTAGTATTTTATAGTATCAGTAGATCAACAATGAAATTTGTAATAGGTTTGTTGTTTGAATGGACACCATAATTTGTAAAAACGGTCTGTTGACTAAACGAGCATATTTTGATTAAAAATAAAGTCGTGATGGTAATGCTTGCTCTTGCTATTATTATTTTTATTATTATTATTATTATTATTATTATTATTATTATTATTATTATTATTATTATTATTATTATTATTATTATTATTATTATTAACAACATTTTATTATAGATGGAGTCACTTTTAATGACAATGATTGTAAGTTGATATTGGATTATATGCCATTAGCCTTGAACATTTCCAAGACATGTTACTCCCGTTCAAATTGCAGTTTTCTTCATGAATATTTTGTACAAAGTATGTAATATTGTTAATATACTGGATTAAGCAACCAGCAAAAGAAAAGGCAGACTTTTATTGTAAGAAGGGGTCACACATATCAGTTTTAAAGATACCAAAATTGAGTTTACCGCGAAATTCCCTATGTTTACTGTACATCTTTCCGCCATTCATGTATATAAAGTTAAGGCATCTTACGATTCTAGGTCGTAAATTAAGTAACAGAAGGAAGTATAATCAGCACATTGTTTATCTTGTCTGTCCAATCACATGTTCAGAAATATAGAATGTTCCGAATGAATTCCAGTCTTAATTGTCCTGATCCTGAGGCAATATATATATATATATATATATATATATATATATATATATATATATATATATATATATATATATATATATATATATATATATATATATATATATATATATATATATATATATATATGTGTGTGTGTGTGTGTGTGTGTGTGTGTGTGTGTGTGTGTGTGTGTGTGTAATTTTTAAATATGAATTTGAAACTGCAAAACTAGGAAGTTAGCTTGCCTTTTCTCATCATACGCAAGTAGAAAATGACGAAGACAATCCTCTAGTAGCGTAGCAACGAGAGGGTGATGGTGAGGAAGGGGAGTTACCCCTTCTCGCTAGTGGCCGTAGAACACAATTAATTTTATTATATATTCTCTACATTCATTTGTCAGTACTGAACTCTCCCCTGTGTGAAAATCAATACAAATCATATATTAATCTAAAATACCTTCAAAGATGATTTCACGCTTAAGTTCTCGTCAAGGGTTGACCTGCATTTTTTTTTGAGAGGCTGAATTGTAAACAAAACACCATGCAATGGAACACAGATTTCACTTCCGGATCATCACCAAGGCCTTGTTACTCACTGTGCACTGCCGCCGCAATACACACAGACAACCACACCATACGATCACATTCTAAAAAAAATAAACAATTACCTTTAAAGGCCTACCCAAAATGCATCAATAAAACTCTTATATCACCAACATAATGTGAGAGCAAAAAATGTTCTAAAAATAGACTAGAACTACATTCGGGTACTGAACTGGAAGTACTAACTGTGTACTGATGCCTAGTTGGGTTCTGGGCAGTTGCGTATATTTAATGTAAACACTGGTGATGAAACAATGGAGTAATTTTTCCCTTATTAATGTTGGTTGTAATACTAATAAATGATTAAAATAATTGGTATGAAATGTGTTTTTCTACTTATCAAAATTTTCGTACGCAGCTGTTTATCTGCTTATAGGCAGCTTCGAGACTAAAGAAAGCATTAGCTAAACAATTGCAAAGGTAACTGTATGCGTTTCTTTCATGTCTGGTAGATATTAGGATTATATATTATTATAATTGTTGGTTGTTTGGTTAAGTAGTTGTTTCGATGGTTGTTTTGGTTGTAACAGTACTTTCAGCATGTTATCGGCGATATCATGCCCATGAGATAGGAGATAAACGTCATTCCCAAGGACACTCTGTGGCAGTCGACCTAATCCTGGGCGAGTATTGAACCCGGTGACCCTTGCTCGAAGCTACCGCAGTTCGACTATTATAACTGTACTGTCGCTATCTCGCTATCGTAGTTTTCCCTTAAGAAATCAAATTCAGTATCGCTTCTGCGCTATGCCAAATGTGGATTGTTTCTAACAAATGTTATTAGGAAAGTGAGAGCTTTCTGTTATTATTTAAGTAGCAAATATATACGGACGTATGTTACATTTGATATGTATCATCAGCTTGCGTATATTTGGGATGGATTTAAAGAATTTATTTGGGGGTGGGGTAGAGAAAATGATTCCCCAGACAAATATTTATAAATGAAGCCTTTTACCAAGAGTAGTGAAAACTGGAACACTGTAGGAAACTACAGGTGGCTTTAGCATACCGACAATTTCGTCCAGCCTTTCAAAAACGTTACTCAACGTGGTGCATAGCGTAAATATTTGCGATCATCGTACATTCGGCATAGATCAATCCAGTGACATTATTTACATGACTTGAATACCACTTACGGCCAGGTTCGTTGCCCTTCTTGTTTACATGGAAAACAAAATAAATAACCTATCAAATACTTGATAGATTAAGATTTCGATTTTTTTACTCGTTCCATCAGATTCACTGGCGTATATGCTGTAAACATTATTTTATAGCATTCAACTCAAGTACTAGTGTAGTAGACTCGATATGTAAGCGTATTATGCACCTTTTGTTCGCTGTTTATTATTAGTTACAAAGTGTAAATATCGTCTCAGCCAGACCGTACATTTATTATTTATGGATAGTATTAAACAATGTGTGATAATCCTTCTAAATCGTTCCAGTCAAATTTAATAATTCAAATTATTTTTTCCCTATATTATTTTATATATATATATATATATATATGTATGTATATATATATATATGTATATATATATATATATATATATATATATATATATATATATATATATATATATACACTACAGATTGCATGTATTGCAAATCCATTAATGTCAAGCTGTGTTCCTATCTTTAGATTATAAAAATGTCAAATAACTAAATGAAATCTCTTTTGAAGAGGAAATAAAGAAAGTCAGTCATACATACATGATTGCATCCATCCATGCATCCATCCATACATACATACATACATACATACATACATACATACATACATACATACATACATACATACATACATACATACATACATACATACATACATACATCATCCATCCATCCATCCATCCATCCATCCATCCATCCATCCATCCATCCATCCATCCATCCATACATACATACATACATACATACATACATACATACATACATACATACATACATACATACATACATACATACATACATACATATTTGCATGTGTACTTATCAACACGCTGTCTTCTAAATAGCTATGGCTGATTTGGAGAAAATTCCATGATTAGTCATCGGTATCTGCCGTGGGATCGATGATCAATTAAGAATTTGTTAACAAATCCACATGATGCTTTGTTAAAACTATGATAAATTTGCAAATAGTTTGAAGTCAGAAGAAGATGGATTGGTACAGAAGTAAATTTCTACCGAAATCAATCACAGAAATTGTAATTGATTAATTGGTAGTTTCATCGGAAATGACTAGTGCTTGATCAAACCGATTTGTTAGAATCTATGTGCATTTTCCTTTTATTTGTATATCACCTGGCAGACGTCAACGTTACATATACGTTTATTAGCATTAACACATTAAAGTTTATTTAAATTTGCTTGTTTCTTTTGTTACTCATTCATATCTCCGTTACTGATCACTGACATCTCACCTCTGTCTGCGTTTGTTCGAGTCTAAGTTTCGGCGAATGTGGATATGTGAGAAAGCTTGCCATATGTATGTATGTATGTATGTATGTATGTATGTATGTATGTATGTATGTATGTATGTATGTATGTATGTATGTATGTATGTATGTATGTATGTATGTATGTATGTATGCATGCATGCATGCATGCATGCATGCATGCATGCATGCATGGATGGATGGATGGATGGATGGATGGAAACTTGTTATGAATCGACAGTATTTGCAACCATTCACATGCTCAGAACTAACTATCCCGTATTATATATGCTGTTTTTAATTAAAAAAAAAAACAACTTAACATGTTGTTTTACAATATTCGCAGGGGTGTGGGGGATGCGGAATGTACCGGGTGACACCATCAAAGGGGTTGACACCAAAATGACTGTCTATACAATTTTTGAATTTTTGTGCAGGGAGGAGGTCCAAGGGGGTGACACCAACCCTAGTGACGCAACTGAATATTCATTTAGCTGCACGATAATGTTTTGATCATCTAGTCTCATAATTCTTTCACGTGTTCACGTGTTACAGTCGCCATAAGATAAAGGACAAATACGACTGATACAACAGTTTTGTTTTCATTTTTCTTCTTTCCAAAATCTTCATGGCTCTAAAAATGTTCTGAGAGAGAGAGAGAGAGAGAGAGAGAGAGAGAGAGAGAGAGAGAGAGAGAGAGAGAGAGAGAGAGAGAGAGAGAGAGAGAGAGAGAGAGAGAGAGAGAGAGAGAGAGATTTCAGCATTTTTATGTTTTGTTATTTTGAACGAATAATAAAGAAAACGAGTGCGTTTTGACTAAAACAAAACTTCCAAGGTCATATAATTTGTACCCTTGTATATATGAACATGCAGTCTAATTGTCTTTTTGAAAGCAAATGTGAAGTTAAATTGCAACACTGGCTTTTGTCCACGTACAAAAACTTTTCAATGGAATCTTGAACATCAAGTAACATATTATAAGGGAGGTTATCATCTATAAATTTTGAATTAGCATTTAGTAGTTACATCCCTTGAAACTGCTAATGAAAATGATTTACCGTACTTGGAAACATATTAAGTTCTAACAATAAGTAACAAAACCGTAATGCAGAAAAACAGTCAACATTATTTTATTTTTAATTCAACCATTGAAATTTTTGTTTCTTCTTTTTGTTGTCTTGCAGTTCTTGAAGAAAGACGAATAAAAGTAGCAGAATGATTATGGAGGTGTTGAAATTTTGTTACTTTTTGTTTTAGGTCAACGCCTCTACCCCGATGACGTTCGCCCATGTTAGTAAGCAAAGCACATACTATGTGCAACCCGTGGTATTGGTGATGCTCGAGTGCCTTATCCTGGACCCTGTCGTTTCAGACCTGCTTTTTTAACTACTACTAATAGCGTCACGGGTTAAATTGATTTTCGTCGTTGTGGTAATTCTGTTTATGGCAGTCGCAATATGATATCCTGTTCCTCTAGATCTTTTTGGGAATATTTTTGGGCTAAGAAAGAACTGTTCTCAGTGGCGACTGTCCGATATTAACCAAACACTTAGAAGATTCAATTATGATGGCGGAACTGACAGTGGGATCATCTTCACGTATATAAATTTTAGAGTCTTTACCATTTCACATCGAAATTCTTCTTCTAACATTATCATTAATTGAGGTAATGCTGTACAAGCTTGTAAGAAGTTCTACTATACCCTAACTTGTTCTATGATCTGATGAAAACACAAATCTGTTATTTACTGTCAGAGTGTGATTGGATAGGCCAACTGTAATAAATTCTCAGTGAGGCCAGTGCAATCTCCAGCGTGCGCGATTCCCAAGCAGTAACAGGTATTGACAAAAGTCACTCCCAGTTCATCGAGTAATTGTTTGGGTTGTATTTACGACTTCATGTTGCATCACAGTATTGATTTTGCATAGCATACATAGCGTCTCAGTTATTTCCAGAACTCATCACCAGTGTTGTACGTAAGATGTTACAACATTCTCTTCGATTTATTGACGGACAAACTGGTTAAGTATAACATACTATGGTACCCGTGGCTTAACGCTAGTGTGTTGTTGTTGCCTTGGCAGCCGCAATATTCTCTTCTTGGACCACAGACTCTTCATGACAAGTAAATAACTGTTCAATAGTTTCTGCAGCTGCTCTTGTTGCACTTTTGATATCCTTTGAGAGTTAAAAACATTACGAATTGGACTCAGTTTTTCTTTTGTTCCCGCTGGCACTGCCACTTGTTACTTGTTGCTTTTGTTGCCTTTGCAATATCCTCGGCGCGTTCTGCAATTTCATTATTTGGTATAATCGTGGTCGAAATTTTTTGTTCAAAGCCCACAGCGAGGTCTTCTTGTGCAGTCTCTTGCGACAATAACATACAGATGACACTTTTGCATTTTATAGCATTACAAATAAATTCCTGGTGATCACTAGTTGTTTTATGGCGTCGCTTTTTCATACTCTTCTACGGCATCGCTAGCGGAAATTTTCAGTTGTTATGATTGTTAAATTGTGTCTAAAACCCGTTCAAGTTTGGTGCAATAATGATACTTCTGTCCGGATCCATTCACGATTGCGCACTGATAACGGAGATACCAGACATTAACGGAAAGTCGTTGTGAACATCAGCTAAATTTTACTGAAATTCTAGATCAGCTTCAGAGAAGTATTCGTGGTCGCTATTGCTCTTGTATTCGTTGATGTATGTATCAAGCAATACCCATAAACAGCTAACGGTTGCATCATTGCCTATTTTTCAAGGTTATTGGTATATGATACATGATGTAATTTATGGGGCAACAGAGTCATGTCTGTTTGGGTTATTTGCGGAAGCGTATAAATGACCCGTCATAGAAAAGCCCTCCAGTAAGTGGGCGCTCCATAAATAAATGTTGGTCAATATCGGAGAGCAATTCCAACTCGAATTTAGTTTTTGACAAAATTACATCCCAGGCCATACCTGGTGACGAGAAGTAATGCGTGGGATCGACCTTGTATACGCGCATAACTGTATCACGAAATGCCATGTATGGGTATATACCTTTTCTCGTTTGAGGCATTAGTACCCCAAGCACAGCAATAGCAGATAATTTTGAAGTTTTCAACCTCTAGATTGCTCACTAACTTATCCAAGGACGAATTCAGAAACTGAATCGATGAACTGCAGTTGACCCAGTCGAAATGTTACTAATTTTTCCATGTTGTTGAGAATAATACTTATTGGTGAGTATGATGCCGTTGCCAGTGTTTGCATTATTAAGTGGCCACCATACTCACTCAATTTATTAAGCTCTTCAGGGCTTTTTGTTTTGATTTCGTAAATTCCTAATTCTATATTACATGAACTGTGTTCGGCTCCTTTGTATGCATCAGTTATGTGACAACGACCACATTCTTTGTAACTTTCACCTGAAGAGTTTGCCATCCATCGGTCCCGAAGTGACCATCGCAGGTCCAGCAATAAGTGACCATGGAAAACTCACGAATGCTATTGTTGGTCATAATCATGTCAGCGGTGAATATAACTTTTGTCGAATTGATCTCGCTGTAACCTTGAGCGATTTAAGAAACACCTCAACCGAGTCCCAGCCACGATACCATCAGTACCGGAAATAGACAAAGCGAGGCCTTAAGCTACGGGAAGCTATAGAGGCCATATTTAGTATAAAATAAATTTGAGGGGGCCCTTCAGACTGAGTTCAGACTTTGAAGCCCTAAGCTGTAGCTTTTTTAGCTTATGCCTAAATCCGGTGCTGGATACAACATTGGTATTTCTATTTGCTTGTCGCATCTGACTTCCGTATAATAAAATCCGCATGTGACCTAGTGATTTTTGTTGTATAATCGCTGCAAGAGTTCGATTTTTCTACTGCACTGTTGAGACATTTCGAAGTTTGCGTAGATGATTGTACCGCAGTTAATTTGAGAATTTTGTTCCAGAATTCTGGCATTATTGTCCGCTGTGATTTTCACTAATCCTATCACAGTAAAGATCCATGGTCAGTGAGCAGTTGTTGGTTGCTGAATACTTGCACGCTTTCCTACTCTCGTGCTTGCCGTGTCGGTTAAGCATGAGACTAAGAATATATGATTCCTTTTCCATACGTATATTCTAAGCTCATCACACACATTACCCTAAACAAGAAATCAATACGGGGATCGTTCGTGTTGTCCATTTGGGAATGGTTCAAGCGGATGAAACCCATTATCCCAAGTAACACATTAACAACGATACTAGATTTTGTTTCAGATTTGTTTATGGTGGCCTTAGTAACTTGCACGAGAAATTCAATATTAACGACAGCTTAGTTCGCCTAGGTGGTACTGGAATATTTTAGGTTCATCTTTATTGTCACTAGCAGGAAATAATGCTGACAAAAACGACCATTCAAAACATCGATGATCAGAATTCTTTAAATTTATTACTGACCGCGGCGGAACATCCTTTATTGTTGGTATGTAACTTGATTCACCAAACAGATGATGCGAAGAGATATGTACCTAGACCTGCACACATCAGTCAAGAGTCCATACTGAGCCTGTATATTGAGATCAAGTGCAAATTTTATCAGTTGTTGAATGGTTGTTGTTGGTTTAGAAGCCGTTGTTGTATTAGCATCCGATCATAGATTAACAACCAGTGATGGATTATCTGAAAGAGTAAATTGATCCAGTGCAACAATGGGTCTGAATAATTAAAGTAACTCTGTTTTTCTGATACGGCTTGGCATTGGTATACCATGCTGCCCTGCGAGTTTTTTTTTAGCAGATGCCCGGTCGGCATGCTTATATAAAGGGAATCATTCTCTGATTGAGAAGTCTTTCAATAAATTTGAGATTGTTTGCTATGGGGACCCTGAAATAGGCACGTAGGCTTATTTGATTTACAATTTTCAGTGTCCTCATAACAAAATTCCATTGCAGCAATAAACAAAGTATCTTTCAGAAAGGAGTTCGCGCAAGCCACTTCAAAAATAACCCATGACTCAGTACAACGCAACATAAATTTTGTTTGACGGACGTCGTTTCAAATGATGTCAAACGTATCGCTAATTTCTTTATTCTTTGTGTGTGTTGTGTGTGATAACAGATATTGCTAACTTCTTCAAGCGTTTACTTTGCACATCTTTTGAATTGTTGCATTGCATTTCGATATATAACGCCCTCTCCCAATCTTTATTCATTAATTTTGCTGTTGGATTCTTTGTCATTACAGACTGAATATTCGCTCCAATCATCATCAGAAGATTCATTGTCAGGTGTAGCAGGTGATTTACTCAACTTCAGCGACAACTATTTAATCGCACTATATTATATAAATTTTTTGTGTGCATATATTATACATTTTTGGTCTTAAGTTTGGCCAAGTTTAAAACGTTCTTGTTCTAAAATCATTCCTCAATTAGCTAGTTTATATGTATGCCTCTTAAAACGCAGATAATGTTTTCTGAGCCTATGATAAATCCCTATTATGCATTCAAACGAACCAGCGATGTAAGTTTTCTTTTTTGCCACATGCCTTACATGCCAGTCATGTGGTAGACTAATGTCATATACAGAGACCCTCATAAATTCCTTTAAAATATTTTCATAGTCAATTTGAGAAATATTGTTGACGTAGAATATCTGCGTCAGAGTAATGTTACTAGATCCTCTTATACGCCGAAATATAATGATCTTAGGCAACAAATAACAATTGATTTTTGGGACCACGCTGATGTACTACAACCAACTTGAGGCTAGCTTAGTGTAATTGCCTTAGGACGTGAAAATGATCAATCGTTGACCGCAACACCAGGTGCGAAAACACGCCGGGATAGTTTCTACAACAATAAAGTGAATTCACGCTGTACGTTAATCAAAGAACGAACATTAACTCAAGTGTGTTCTCGGGTGTTACTTAGCAAAAACGCACTTGTCCTTGTAAAATGTATTGGGCGACGATCATGTAATACACCAGGTACCGGTGTTACTAGTATATTTTACTGTAATACTATATCCAAAGAACATAGAAAACTTAAATATTCTTAAGGCAGAAAGTTTTGTAATTGTATAAAATTTGTGCAAGTAAAAAAGGGTAATTGGTTAGAAAAGCGAGTGCGTGTTGCACCTGGATATGATGAGTCCAGATAGGGCTTGACATTTGTGAATTTGTACTACGCAATTATATGTTTAATTGAAGAAATATATCATACCCTCAATGTTAATAAGCAAGATGCAAGAAGAAATACGAAGAGATCATCATTGATCGTGAAAAACAAATGTGCTTGTCTTGGTTTTGATGTGTTTATTTTTGGTCTTGGTGTGACAGGATTCACGACAACAACAACCAATGGGATTATTGATGGGACTATATCGATTGAAACCGGTGGGTCTAGTGGTGCTAGCAAATTAATTTCGATGCAATTACTTTCATGAATACGTTTCTATTATTAATCACTTGCAGTGGCATCAAGTAGTCTCAACAGGATTACTAAACTATTCGGTGGCAATCGAAGATAAAATATTTTGTGCGGGTGATAATATATTTGCGGAAATGGAAAATCACCGACAATCAGAACACAAATAAGAAACCGTGTGGTTGTGGAACATACAGTAGAGTAATTTGCATTTAAAAACAAATTTGATATGTAAGCGCCAGAAGTACAATTAGACCTTCCGCCACAAACTAATAAGGATATATAGCACACGCAAAGTTCTTTTTCAGTACATTGCGTCCAAATACGACAGGGTCTAAGATCAACGTGATTATATCCGATATAGAGTGATATAATAACAGCTTATGCATACTGTTTGTTAATTTTTTTATTACTGTTAAAAACATCTGATAGCAATGGAATAGCTCTTCGGCTTATAACTAATGGTAGTCCACTGGTTGCACATAGTATGTGGCTTGCTTGCTTTAATGACAAAAGTGGATAGAGGCATTGACCTAGAAAAGTAACCGATTTACAAAACCTCCACAATCATACAACTAATGTACACATAAAAAGATCGAAGATATGTAATATGTCAATTTTATTTGTTAAATATAATAGTAATACAAAATTCATGAGTGTGATAAAACATTGATAAATATGAATCAGATCTGTCCAAAAAATTAATGTTTTGTTTATAATCCATTATATATTTGAGAGAGAGAGAGAGAGAGAGAGAGAGAGAGAGAGAGAGAGAGAGAGAGAGAGAGAGAGAGAGAGAGAGAGAGAGAGAGAGAGAGAGAGAGCTATGTCGAAAAAAGCAGGAACATTAACTCGTTGGAGATCACGTTAAACTTTAGCTACTAGGATTACTTGAAATGTATTCCGGTAATCCAAAGTCGAAGTGAGAATATAAATGTGAATTTCACGTGGCACATATGAAAATGTTTTGGAAAAGAAATTTTTATAATTCCATAAAATAGCGTTGCATTAGCCTGATGTGACATTCCATGAATCGTGGTGTCATTTATAGTATGTGTACTTTCATGAAGAACTTACGCCAAGTTTGTCAATCATAAACAACGCACAATCTGATTTTTTATGGGAACTGAAGGGACAATAAACAAAGATTTGTGAAATCCTTTTCAGCATATATATATATATATATATATATATATATATATATATATATATATATATATATATATATATATATATATATATATATATATATATATATATATATATATATGATACCTAATTAATTTTAAATTATTTAGCATATTGTATACAGTGACCATTGCGCTTGTTCTAGACATGTAATACATATTGAAATTTTAAATCTTAAATTGATGCAGGTTTCTGCCACCAACTCCACCGTATTAGTAAAACTACAACCACGTGCTCAAGCATTCACATTCTAATTTATTCAAAACACGATGACAAAAATGATAAAGAAGGTCGATTAGCACGTTTTTGTATATAAAAAATAACTAATCCTATTAGAGCAATTGATCATGTTAAAAAATCGAAACAGAAATGTGTATATTTTTCAAGTATGATTAAATCTCTGATCTGTAAAAATTTAATTCAGACTTTGTCATATTAAGTTCATGGTCTAAACAAGAAAGTCAAACTTAAATATTGCGATTTTTTCAATCTATTATTAAACTAATTAATCAACCAATGTCCGTCGATCATCTAATCAATCACTTTTGAAGTTTTCAAGACAACATAGTATGCATTTAGAAGAAAATATGAACACAGCACTCATACACAACGCTGTTCAGGGTAAAGATGTTCACCGATAAAATAAAACCTCTCGATCGCATCTATTCACATATCACAACTTAACTTGCGTCATGTGGAAATGCTACTGTTTCTAAGGTCACACGTGTCTTCAGCTTGGAAGATATTTTGAAATAACCATATTACATACTCATCTCACATGATCACACAGCCTTTTTTGCCCACAAGTTTCTCGTACTCCTCTAACTCTTTGAGATAAGATAAAGGCGGCCATCTATTCTCCTCCACGTATTCCTTGTTCTCGCCTTTTAAAAGAGAGAACTCAGGACGACGCTCAAAGGGAATGTAGTTGCTGGCAATGAAATGTAAACACCATCTGGACAACTGCTGCGCGTTATGAAGCTGCAATAAAATAAGCAGAAAATTACAGTCGAACTGACAAGAGTCAAATTTTGGAAATTTTCAGGAAAGACATTGTACTCATTTTTTGAAACGGAAATTACTTATAAATGTCTATGTACATTTTTTTATTTAAATTTCATTTCTTCCTTAGCGCTTCATTGTAACCGAGTGTTCCTTGGTATTTAAATAAAAAGTTGAAATCCTCAAGACAGGTAAAGGATATCGGATCTTTAACAATTATAATGAGTGAAAGTAGATATGTAAATGAATGGGACCTGTAGAATTACATATTTAAATAATTCTAACATTTTAATAACCATGAAAGGTAAGGGGAAAAAAACATGTCTGAAATATCACTGTAACCTAATAAATGTGATTATTTTGTCGTTAGGATGTAAATTCTTTTACATTAAGTGTACTATGGTGTTTCCAAATGAAAATATTGTTTTAGTACGATTTTATATCATATAACAAAAAGTTATATGTTTATGATTCTTGTTCTCAACCCTTTGTGTAGATTATCGCGTGTCATACGAAACTACATCTTCGCTAGCCATTGTTTTGATATGTTAATCTATACTAACCTTTAGAAGATGTGAATTTCATTGGATGCGGCGTCAATCAAAATCAAGTTGTTCAAAACTGAACAGTGTTCCTACATGATCGAGACAAGGGAAGCACACAGCTGGAATGGACTCATAAAAAAACAATTTTCCAATGTCGGTCTGTGTTGGCACAAATGCATTCTTTTCATTAAATACACCTGCAATGTTTTCTCTCTGGTACGTAATCATACTATACTGTTAAATTTACAAAGTATCCTTTTGAAGTAAATCGAAAATCCCAGTAATGCTATCAAATGTCAGAGTAAAAACCAAACGTCTGTTAAGATCGAGTAAAAGATATTCATTCTTCTTGGGCGTAAATATCAGAACGCCACACGTAAGTCTGGCTAAAGAAAAGACTTTTTGGATAGTTATGTAATGAACACATTTTCTCTATACCTACCTGTGATGTTAGAAGAAGCTCTATGACGTCAATATCTGTTTGTTTCTCTATTCTTTTAGATACTTTTCTGTCGACATCTTTGGTGATATAGAGTTCACACAGGTTGACAAGTCTCGTTTGGCAGTATTCGTCTGCCAGCACCATGATTTCCATTGAGTCATTCTCCTCAATCGGGGCGTGGTCAGTGTACAGATACTCAAGAAAAGCCAAGAATGTATCCGCGTTCACGTTAGGAATATGAAGCTTAGAATGGAAATAGAGGATGAAAATGACAATGACTTCCAGAAAAAGGGAGTGATTTCCGGTAGTATTTCGAGTTATGCTGCAAGTTTTTGAAGCAAAATTATTTTTTTCCTTATATGGCCAGATAAACGAACGCTGTTATTTGTCTTCTTCAGATCAACAACTATTAGTTTTCGTTTTTTAGATGTATGTTTTTAACAATTGGAAACAAATAACGACAAATTGACTAGAAATAGAGTATTCATCATACGTATTAAAACACAACTGAAGTACTCATTATTTATATTTGTAAGGCACATTATCTTTTATTTTGCAGAACTTCTCTTTAGTAAATTACCCATCGGTCGGTTTTAAATAATTGTATCAACAGAAAAAAAAATCACTGTTTCTGTCTTTAAAAAGAGCTACACTAAATTAAAAGACATTTTAATAGGCTTTCCAGTGGTTTTATTTTATTAGCCATCTCGAATTTTGGTACTGGAGTCTCATGAATTTGCACATCAATCATATTTTTCTTTATTAGAACAGTGTGACTTGTAAACATAAAGCAGTAATTTGCATTTGATTAGATAAACTTTACTCTAAAATGTGGCCAATGATCGATAACGATTCTGGATACGATATATAGTTCACATATATGCTACATTTTTAGGATAATATTTTAGGATGACCAAATGGATATATTAGTTTCTATCAGCAAAGAAATCCAATTTTGAAAGGGTGTAACCGATCATTTACCTGTGTTAAACTGTTATTGCCCTCGATAAAATTTCCTCCGAACATCGCAGCCATTACGTCGCTTCTTGCGCACAGGACACATTTATGAGCATATATAAGTTTTCCTTGAAATAAAAATAAAAATAAATTGTTCAATGAAAGAGTTCACTAATCATATATACGCAAAATCAAAACTGAGAAGATTTTCGGTGAAATAAAAAGCAAAACGCATTCTGCTGGTATTAACACCAACATGGCCACTAACAAACTAACCGTTCGACAGATCAGAGAAGACTTGCATAGCGTATATAACATGCTATATCAAAAATGCAGGATCGCCTCTCCCAAATTTGTCTATAGACTGCACACAGAGATATGAGAAAGCCATATTTAGAAGAAACTATAGAGATTCAGAGATTCGAAGCAAATGAACGATTGTATTCCTCACAAGCTTACGCTAGGCTTGACAAAAGTCATACATCTTCATGTATTCATAAATATTCGCAATAACAAACATAGTATAAAGATTGGAAATGAATACTTCGTAAACTATCCCACAGTCACCTTTAAATCATTGTAGTGCCTGAAATAGTCAATGTGGATTTAAAGATGCAACCTCAATCAATAGAATATTCAACATGGTTTTTATATACCCCTATTTCATTAATTAACTATACAATATCTAGATTTTGGAGTAATGAGAATTAGCAGACTGGTGCTATGTTCGTTTAGTTAGACACTGTGACGTAGACACTAATTTGCATATAACTAGGGCAATATACAAGCCATGAAGTAATTTTAAACGACTGACTCTGGTAGATCTATTTGTAAATGGTAGATCTATTTGTAAATGGTAGATCTATTTGTAAATGGTAGATCTATTTGCAGATCTCCTTTCAGTGCCCTCCGATATATTTACGTAGTTTAATTTCTGAATAATTTATAGAAGAATATTATTGCCGTTAGGCTTTCTCGCACTCGAACATAAGTATATAAAACAACAGCAACTTTCATGATGGATTTTCAAATACTATCAACATTTAATAGTTGAAAAAAATATATTATCAACTATGCAATATAAACTAATATTATCCTAAACTGTAGGACAATTACTGTAACAATACACAATCTGTGCATAAATCAGGTATAACTAGTAATAATGTAAGGGTTCATGACAGAAAAAAGAGAGAGAGAGAGAGAGAGAGAGAGAGAGAGAGAGAGAGAGAGAGAGAGAGAGAGAGAGAGAGAGAGAGAGAGAGAGAGAGTATTCATGGAAGAAAGAAAGATTATAACTGTACAAGTACAATGTTAGTTATATGCATGAATACCTTTTAGATATGAATGTATTTAGACATACAATATCATTTCTATGTATGAATGCTTTGTAGATATAACTGTCTGTAAAAGTACAGTATTATTTATATGAATGAATGCTTTTTAGATGTAAATGCAAGCTCTTTAAGGACTTCAACAAACTAAATTTTCAAACATTTGTATGAAACGTTGTCAGTTAATACGGCGTGATCTTTTTATCTAATCAAATGAAATTACTCCTATATTTGTCAAAGTCACAACATCCGACAAAACAAAATTACGAACGATTTGCAAATTCATGAGACTACGGTAACAAAAAACGAGAGAGCTGATAAAATAACAACATTAGAAAGCTTATTAAACTGTCTTTCAACTGGATGTAACCCTTTAAAGTCACGCCGATTCTTTCGGTTGATACAATTATTTAAAGCGACTTCTGGGTAGCTTACCAAAAAGAGAAGTTCTGTCTTATTTCGTTCAGAGTATTGCTACATTACGTTGTGTGGTTGCTTCACGTGTTTATAACAAAGTTATATTTAAAAAATCGTACTTTCCCGACTAAACAATGTGTTCGATGCCTGTGGCAGAAACTAAACAAAATATAAAAAAAACACAAAGCTTACCGGATACGTTGAAAACCACGTCAGCAAGTCCCGGGTCGTTGAAGAATAATTCTTTCATCTTTGCTCCGGTTTCATCATTCATGTACGTGCCTATACTTGGATTCAAAAATTCCTGTTCAGCAATAATGTTTTCACATATTGTTTCCAAATGGGTCAATTTAAATAGGGAAGCAACTCTCTTTAGTTCCCGGATGTCCTCTTCAGGCATATCATCGCTAATGTCAAATCTTGGAATCCCTAAAAAGAAGAAGAAACAGAATCATATATACATGCATCTGATGTATGCTTTTGATAACGAATCATACAATCTTTGTATGTACTTTGGATCTGGCTATTTAAGACATTTGAGACTTTCTAGAAGTATATTTTACAAACAGACCAGAAACCCATTTTGTATAATGAATGATCAGCTCGCTTCTAATCGTCAGATCCTCGCTGAAATTCGCAAATTAAAAACAAAAATGAAATTAGGTTAAGAATGTTTTGAGAATGTGTGTAACAATTTCTTTTTCATTATATAGAGACAGGGTTGCTTATGTATGAATGTACAACTCCATTGAAACTTGTTTGTTTTTCATTGAATTGAACAAAGATTGAGTAAACCATATCTGTAATTAGAGAATGACAAATATTGATTGGCTGGAGAGGAATATGACGTCAAGAGTGAACTTTTTGACATCTCTGAAATACTAGTGTCATATGCAGGAAATTATTCATAGATATTAAGGACGTTTCTTAAGATTCTTTATCGTGATAAAAGTGTTTTGATTTCGATAACATTTGGGGCACATACATTATGCGTTCGTGTTATGATTACAGCATAATACATGCTGGTGAGGAAATATGTGGCAACTTAAATAGCCTCAGTATCTTGCATGCTGAACAGACGAGTAGATATACGATCGCCAGTTACATACTAGAATAAATGTTTAATAAAGTTTATATCAGGTTCGTTGCACAACTAATATATTGTCAAAAGAGTCAAGGAATAGTTAAATTGGGATAAAGCGTTGTTAAAGATAACATGGTTTAAGATATCTTACCCGAGTAAAGAAATTCGAGGACACGAACAAATGTTTTGGGTTTGATATCAGCGCTCAGTTCTATGGTCATTCGGTCTGACTGACCTTTTACCTCTAGTTTATATGCAGCCGCAACGCCGGGAACCATCCCTGAATTTAGTTCCTCAAGACTGTAGTTCTCTATGGCGTTAATCTCACGCAGCTGATTGTTCTGATAAAAATAAATTCATTGACAATTTCAGTTTAGGTATAACTGATGCATTGCGAAGTAAGCTGCAATGATTCTTATACTGTTTCCATGATCTATATGTTCTACCATCGTTAAGAAAAAGACAGTCAACACCAAATGAAATTGTAAGAAGTTCAAAAACGACTTGATCTCAAAATAAAACTTTTACAACTGATAGCAAAGAGCAAGGAAATATTATCCATCGCAGAGACCGCTTTGAGTCAGTTTTAGAAGGGTTCGATTAATTCCTTTATCCAGTTAATTTTACCCCTTTATAATAATAATAGGAGAAAAATCGGACATTTAAGGCAGAACGAACCAAACGCATTTCCAACACAAACCCTTCAAGAAAATATTCTGGATCCGCCCATGCTTAGACATTTATGAGACGACTTAGCTTAATCACCTTCATTGGTTTGGAGATTCCAAATATCTTTGAAAAAACCTTTGAGGCAGAGCAGAGAACAATTCGATGAGCATCCAGCTGATGACTTCCTTCCAACTTGAATGTGACATCCGGGTACTTTGGGTCCTGAAGCATCTTGTACCAGTCGTCTGCAAATGTGGATGTTTCGATTTCTATCCATGGCGCTTTTCCTAAAATGCATATTAAATGCGTTTGTTTAATTTTTTTTAAAATCTCATTTTTGAATGATCGCTTTCTTCAATAGAAGCCTCTCATATCTAATCATGATATGTTTTTGTTTCTTTTGCTTTTTTCTGACATTTTCCTCGTACACAATTTTTGTTGCATAACCAGCCATTGCCATTGAACAACCAAAATGCCTTAATTTCTTGCTGGATGCTTGATACGGTGAATAAGACTTTAAAACTTATTAATAGATGATCAGAGAGATAATCGACTTTAAATTGCGGAAATATTTATCGAAGAGATAATCAGATCAAAAATTGTTGAGGGATCCTCACAAAGTTAATCAGCTCGTAAGTTATTACGTACACTAAGCAAACAGTAAGATGGGGAGATGGTGACATTTTTCAACAGCACCAAAATAATCGAAAGCAACAGAATATCCTTGGATCTCAAAAATGTATTCTCTTCTTAAATGTGATGCTTCGTTTCCTTTA